>CM068726.1:20813429-21164331 GCA_035079005.1 Fraxinus americana
ACATAAGAGGAAAAGAAATCAAAAGATCAACTTAAATACATGGTTCATGAATATCCTACCTTAGGAAGTAGAAAGCTCATTTCTTAATTGCAACAATGACGGGCATCATATCCTCCTGAAAGGCTCCCTTTAGAGTGGAAATTTCCCAGTGAGAGAAAGAAGAGACAAAGACAAGATGCTGAATGCTTATCTTATGCAATTTGCGAATTTTATCAACAGTGGGATCGATGGCTTTGGTCTTGGAATTCATCTACTGGCATTGGAGGGATATAGGTACGGTCACAGTTAAGCAAGCAAAGGCTCTCTTTCCACCAAACTGTACTACGGAATCATCCCCAAAGATCTCGGTCAGAGCAGGCTTTTTCCTCATTTCATGTCAAGATATTCCCCGTCATTGCATGTAGTAGGTTCATACATCCCTTTTGTTAACCAAGTGATATTCATGTCCAATAGATGGCCTCCTCCACCCTTGCTTAACAACTTCCAAATGGCATTGTTCCATTGCCTATGAAAAGTCATGTTGCACTAGTGACGTTCAATGAATAAATCAAATGCATAAAACATATCAAAGCATGACAAATGAGCATTGAAACAGATGTGCATACAATAATTCTCATTTTATCTTATTAAGCTCCTTTTCGTTGATGTTTAGTACACCAAGCGCTTAAATTGAAGATATTGTGCTACTAAGCACGAAGATTGTACCTGAAGGTAAAAATACTATACATCCGGGAATGCTAGCGCCAATACATTTCCTCTGTGTATAACGACATTGAAATGGACCTCGCTAAGCTCTTAATTTCACTCACATGATTAGCACTATTTGAATAATCATACAACTGGGGTAGGCGAACTCTCTCATTCCACAATTTGTCTTCCCAATTTCCAATATTTTGCTCATTCCAATAAAGATAACACATCCCCACAAACCGAAAGTGCATTCTGGACACCCTTAAAAGGATTAGCTCCCCGTCCACTTTACAACTCCAAAAGGCAGCTCCTTTCCACCACCTTCACTTACCCTTCTTCCCGAAGAAAAATGGCTCAGATCTGAAGGGAGCCTATTTTACTACTTGAGTCCCATTCATCTGGGAATTAGTGGCCTGTGACCATAAAATCCTAATGTGGAACTACTTCCCATAGGAAAAGAATTCTCCAATTCTCATCACACACAAACCAATCTATTCTCTTCTAGGTATCTGCATCTCGTTCCCTTTCATTGTTCTATGTGAAGATAGGTCCACGAAAGCTTAACTCTTGAAGAGCACAATCGCTTAAAGCTGACTAAAAATTGTTCCTTTTAGCACCTACCATCTTTAACAACAGTGACACAAAATCATTGAAATCACCGTCATGCACCCAAGGTAATGAATTGATATCATTTAAAACGCTGTAGTTGAGTCCAATAATCACTCATGCCCTCTAGCATAGGGCATCTTACCTTTCTTGACTTAAATCAACTACTGGCCTTATTATTTTGGGTTTCTTTATAGGGTTAACTCACAACAATATTTTATGTTCTTTTAATGTTAATAAGCAAACTAGAAATTGTTCTAGTCATTCTGTTTGTCGCCATTAATCTTAAGGGAAATTAGTAAGGTAAAGAATGAAATGACTTAACTTTTAAAACAGCGGGAGGAGGAAGAATTTCAATTCTGCTTGTGTTTTATCTTCATAAAGAAAGATTATCCATTACATAACCATATGTTGAATATAAATTGCAAGCAGAATTTTATATATATTTTTTAATACCTTAATATACATCCAAATTGTCTGAAAAGCTTATTCAATTGATTAAATAAAACCTAATCTAGAATTCAAGTTGTTGAGCTCTCAGGACACTGGAAAGGTTGTGACCCTCCCCCTCGCCATCCATCCATACCCCAAGTCCGTACTTATCAACAAATATACCTATAAGTTTGCTTATTTACTTATAAGTGAATTTACTATTTTATAAATAAATTTAAAATGAATGTACTTATTCACTTATTCATTAATATATTTTCATCTATAAATATGTTTGAATAACTTACATATTGATAAATATACTTTTTGTTTATAAACACATCAGAATAACTTCATTTTTATTACCTTTAAATTAAAAAGTACCGTTTTTCAAGTAACACTTATATCACTTTCAAAATAAGTGACTTTTTTTTTTTTTTTTAACTTTTATAAGTAAAAGAATAGTTATTTAACTCATATTTGGAAACCAATTTTTCAAAACTCTTTTTTATCATATTCATTTTCAATCACACATTCTCATAATAAAATATTCTTCTCGTAAACCCAAAATTTTTTCCTATTTTATAACCACACAATCTCTAAAAAATTACAATTCAAAAACTCATTTTCTTCAAAAAATTTAGTCGTACGTCAACTTATTTGATTATAACATCTCCAATATTCTCTTTAAAAGTGAAACGTTCTCTATTTTAAGAAGTCAATTCTTAAAATTATCTTTATAAAACACTTTTCAACAACTTTTAAAATATGGAGTGTGGATAGGAATAATTAAATGCATTTAAAATATTTCAATTTTTAATACTTCATCTATCCTATTCAATATATATAAATAAAATGAAGGAAAATAATATAATAATTGGCGGTGCTGGTGAAAATAAAATATAGGAAAAAATTGTAAGTACATATTGGGGATAGTAAAAAATGTTAAAGATAAAGAGGTTGTTGGAGCATTTCAAAATCTTTACTCTCTAAATTTATAAACGTTCTCTAAATTACAAAATACTTTCTTTAATAATAAAAAGTCTCTTAGAAATGTTCTTATTAAATAAATTTAATTATATTTCGTATTTATTAAAAACTTTCACATTATTCATCAAATGCTGAATGGATAATCCGGTCTTAACCTACCTCATTACGTAACGACCCGAACCTCTATGTCTAAATTGTTATATCATATGAATCATTCTCTTTGAGAAAGCTTGTACAAATACTACCATTTACGCTTTTCTATCGCGGCCTGATGCAGGAGGGTCCGAATCAGACGAAGCTGAGTTGTCAGATAACTCGTTGATGGCGCTAACATACCATAAGTTGGCGGATCAGCGTAAGAATGGAAAGTAATCGACGACATTTCCTAAATGGGGTCAATTTTGAACACGTTTTGGTATTTTGGCCATAACTTTAGCTACGGTTGTCAGAATCACGCCCGTGACCCCAATTCGGAAAGCTCGTTTCGGCGCGCAAGTCGTGGGCACCCAACTATGCCCGGTGTGCATCGGTTTCGAGGTCAAATTCAGCTTTTTTCCCTTCCGAATCATCGATTTAAGTTATTTTTTGCCATTTATGGTAATATTTCGATTTCCTTTTTGACATATAATAATTGCTCGATTTGAGCCGGATTTTGGTGATATTATTTCTTTTATTAAGTATTTTATTTTGGTATGAATAATAGGATTTTGCTATTTTTGGCAAAATTCCGATAATTATTATTTTCTGGCTATTTAACCCGGCTTGTGGGTTATTTTCATTCAGTTGTTGAATAATAAAGATATTTCTCGTTTTTCTTTGTATTTCTCTTGCGTTCTTCTCTATTTTTGTCAATCGATTCCAGCCTGCAGAATAATCACTATTCTGCCGGCGTCACGGCCCTAAGATTTGAACACAACTGTTGTGTCTAAGTCATTAACTCGTTACATACCATTAATTAGCAAATCTCGTACCTGTTAACGATTTTCCATCCAATAAGTATGCTGAGAGGATGTAAATGACTGAATTTCTGATTATATTAAAAACAATAGATATGAACGAGAAGTTATTTTCTATCTTCCAAAGTATGCAACATATATTTTGACAAAAATCATAGTTAAAGATGAGATGTGTGAACTAATTGAAAGTTCAAGGTGAGAATTCGATGAGAAAAAAAAAATTAGAAACCAAAATGTTATAATGATTAAAAATAGAGGGCCTTTAAGTATAATTAAAAATATAATGCAATAAATAAAAATTATGATATGAATATAATTAGCGATAATAAAATAAATGAAAGGGAAACGAGTAAGTGTATTACTTTGTGTTCCTCAATTTTTTTATATTTTTTGTCTAACTCGTAAGAATCTATATCTAATTTCCTCTAGAATTTCACAAACATTATCTTATAATTCTTCTTACTACCATTTAGAAAATATCATTTTCTATGATTTCAAATGAAATCACATTTCTGGTGGATCATCATGTTGTTAGTGGTACCGAATGATGGGAATAAAAAGGTATAAATTTTGAAATGAATAGTTTCAATAACCCAAAAATTTTTTATATTCGAGTCGCTACCAGCCGTCTACTTATTTGATGAAAACTTTAATAACCAAGTCATAGCCCAATAAAAAAAATTATGCCATGAACGGAAAAACATAACCAAGTAACATAGGTTCCAAAATTCTGAATAAATGAATAGATACATTTAATCATGAAATTAAATTAACTACTAGGAATAAAATTCCAGCCACGTTATTTCAAATTTATTTTATTGAGTCCAAAGAATCCTGGCA
Organism: Fraxinus americana; assembly: GCA_035079005.1. Classification (NCBI taxonomy): domain Eukaryota; kingdom Viridiplantae; phylum Streptophyta; class Magnoliopsida; order Lamiales; family Oleaceae; genus Fraxinus; species Fraxinus americana. The sequence continues at coordinate 20,817,941 of CM068726.1, forward strand.
CCATGACAGCACCTTATCGCCTGCCCAACTCACGATTCATTCTAACCTTTGAGGCATGGGATAAATAGGTGAATAAATGGGAATACTCTATAGGACACAAAAATAATGGTGCAATCCCAAATAAAAATATTTAAATCATGCGTCAAAAATATCATATCGTCATCATATCTTTGGTACCGGATGGCGATATCATACATATCATATTATATTTTTAACTTTCATAAGTATAATAATTAGACAACACAGAAATTAATTTAAACTAGATAAAAAAAACTGCACCTCGTTATCCTACCTTTTAGATCAAATAAATTTGAAAGGCAAAACCCAAATCACATTCCAAATCTTTATTTTCTACCTATGTTGTTTTTTCCGCCGTAAATACGTATCTATACTTATAAGCCCATCTCCGAGTCATTTCTCAGCATTGGGAACCATTTTTACAAGATTTTAATCATTTTTTTTTACCATTACCAATGCAAAATGGGACCATTGCTGCCATTTTATTTTTTTTTTTTTACTTCCTTCTCGACAAATTCTCACCTAATAAGTTACAAAATGAGCCCATTGTTGCCAACACTAAAAAAATTGCTTAAAATGTTGATTAAAACAATTAGATTACTCACATGGGGCTGGATCCAACAGATTACTTGAGTAAAAATATTGGAAACCCCCGGGCTGTGAGTATCCCTACCCAATCTACAAAATCAAAACTAATAAATAAAAACCAACTTATCTCCAGTTAACGTAGCTACCTACCTTTATTAAATACAATATTTAATTTTAAATGAAAATCAATTAATAACAACTTCTATAAATTGCAATATCTTGGGTCTAGCTTATTCTATTTAATTTTTTCTCAAACCTAAAATAGATGATTAAATATGAACTATCCAACAAGCTCAATATTGATATACTTATCAATCTACTATTTTGGTGGGAACCCCCCCCCCCCCCCCTCCCCTCCCAAAATGGCCCAAACCTTGCAGAAAAACCCCTACCATCCAAGTCCGTTAGTTGAGACATTAAATCAATTTAAGAGGGTTAAAATGAATAATCTCTTAAATAGCAGTATAGTCTTTCCCCCCTCACTCCAACTCTTAAGGCACCGTTTGTTTGATGATAATTAAAATGCAAGAAACCAATAGTCATCTCCAAAACAGAATAAACCTATGATTGTTGACACCTAGGTAGAATCACCTAAGATTTTTACGGTTTCGTTCCCTGAAGGCCTATCATCATGCCATACTACTTATTGTTTTACAAAGGCAAGTTCAAATTTCAGTTGTAGTTCGATTTTTACATAGAAAAAATAATTTTTGAAATGGGTATGTGAAATAAGTTGATTTATCTTATATGCAATTGCCTAGTGTTACAAATGATGTTAGTACTCGCAATAAGAGATTTTGAAGATGAAGCAACTAAATATGGTTGATTTTTTTTTTTAACATCTCGAAATCATTGAATACGGCCAATTTGTTGGCTGCTGTTGTTAAATTTTTTTCTTAACTGTATGCATATCGATTGATGTGGGTTTTGATGTAGTTCTAGTGATAATATGTTTTTCATATACATGCAGCTAAATGCACAACTACTTCACTATGAGAATTTACGATGGGGGTGCTGTTTTTGATAAGCCTAATAATATGAAATATGAACACAGTAAAGTGATGTTATGTGACTATTTGTATCCTTCTTACTTCACTAGGCATTGGTTTGAAGTTCTACTTTAGAAGGCAGAAATCTAGTTTGGGAAGTGTTTTGACTAAATTGTATTTCAGAATGAATCAGATGCGAGGGAGTTGTTGAAGGACATTAGAGGTCACAGGTTGGTGGAGATATATGTGGTAGTACCTACCCAATTAAATGTACTGCCAAATGAACCATATAAAGAACCCCTGATTGATGATCTCGGGATTAGTGTGCAAAATGAGGATGAGGAGATGGGTGAATATGCTAGTGAAAGATGCTATGTCCTAGTCGTGTGATAGTGAAGCTGGTGAAATGAATTATGATATTGGTGAATATTTGTCTGAAAATATAGAGGAGACGTGGTCGTAATTTGAGGAAACCTTTACGTATGATATCGGCGAATATTTCAGGGTTGTTTCGTGCAAACTTTATCATTTCCAATGTTGTGTTGCGCAACGTTTTCCATATCCAGGCTTTATCATTTCAGGGTTGTTTCGTGCAAACTTTATCATTTCCAAGGTTGTGTTGCGCAACGTTTTCCATATCCAGGGTTGTATTGCATTTTTAACTTCGTTTAGAAGAAAAATACTTCCGCCATCTTATCTAACTCATTTAGAAGGACTAAAGAGTCTAGCAACAATTCCATTTTCTCTCCAGACAACAGCTAAAATTGGTAAAATGAACCTCTTCACTGTTTAAAATTTAACAGAAAACCTGTTTGTGTGTGTATTTTTTGACAAGAAATTATGCTCACTTTGGACACTAACTTAATTGGGAATGGCACGATATTAAAAATTCAATTGGAAATAAGAGAGTAAAAACCAATGTTGTTAGAACCGGACCGGCCCGGCCGGTTCGACCGGGTTAACCGGGACCCGGGCCCAAAACCGGGTCGGTTAGACATTTAAAACCGAAGATTTAAAACCCGCCTTAAAACCCGGTGACCCGCCCGGTTTTTGGAAAACCGGTGACCCGTACACGGTTTAGACGGTTTCCTCGGTTCAAAGCCATAACCCATTTGAAACCCTTCATAGTCAGAAATCCAAAATTCTTCCATGCCGCCTCAATCTTCCATGCCGTCGCCAACTGCCCTGAAAGGCTGAAACTAATACCGGAAGTTCCAAAACTGAGCAATAAGTTTACTTTATTCCTTTCATCTGAAGAAGTCCAAGTTAAACAGGTAAAAAGGCATCCACGATTTCCAAAAACTCAAATAAATTAATATAAACAGGAAAAGAATGCTACTGTGGAAATAAAAAGGCATCCATGAAAAGAATGCTCCTTTCATCTTTTCCTGTTTATATTAATTTATTTGAGTTTTTGGAAATCGTGGATGCCTTTTTACCTGTTTAACTTGGACTTCTTCAGATGAAAGGAATAAAGTAAACTTATTGCTCAGTTTTGGAACTTCCGGTATTAGTTTCAGCCTTTCAGGGCAGTTGGCGACGGCATGGAAGATTGAGGCGGCATGGAAGAATTTTGGATTTCTGACTATGAAGGGTTTCAAATGGGTTATGGCTTTGAACCGAGGAAACCGTCTAAACCGTGTACGGGTCACCGGTTTTCCAAAAACCGGGCGGGTCACCGGGTTTTAAGGCGGGTTTTAAATCTTCGGTTTTAAATGTCTAACCGACCCGGTTTTGGGCCCGGGTCCCGGTTAACCCGGTCGAACCGGCCGGGCCGGTCCGGTTCTAACAACATTGGATAATACAGCAAGACATAGTATTTCAAAAATAAAACAAAATAAAAATAATATTGTTTATGGAATCAAATGAAAGTTTTTTAATGGAAATAAATGGATAAATGAAAGTAAAATACTTGTTAATACTGGAGCAAATCAGAATCATATTTGCTCTCTTATTGATGAATGAATTAAAAAGAAAAAAGTAGAACCTTATAGTTATAGAGACTTTGAAAGAAAAATAAACTCTTGTGATATCATAGGACAAATTCAAATCAAATTAGGAAATTTATTATTAAGCATAGAATGTTATATTGATAATAATATGAATTTTGATGAACATCCAATATTATTAGGAAAATCATTTTTAGATAGTCTTGATAATTACAAAATAGACAAGGAATGAATTCTTATTATACATCAATGAATACCTACATATTGCCTTAAAGAAAAATGAGTAGAGAAATAAAATTTTCAATAAGTGTATATATACAAATAACTGTATTTCAATCAAAAATAACTACTTGTGCTCTAATTGACACGAGAGCTGAGATAACTATCTTTAAAGAATTCTTATTACCAAAATGGATTGAAATAAACAACAATTAATTCTACAAGGAATAACTGGAGTAAGAGAATCTTTACAATACAAAAATGAAAATATAGAAGTTATCATAGGATCTAAAATAGTAACCATAAGAAATGTTTACCAATATAATATAAATGATTGTGATATTATTCTAGGAAATGACTTTTTACAACAGTTTAGTCAGTATAGTCAAAATATTTATATTATTCAATTAAAAATACCATATGGACATTTATTAAAAATTGCTAGAGAATTTAAACCATTCAGAGTTCAGCCAACTCAACGTGGTGAAAAGATAGAATTTATACCAAAATTACACAATTATTCAATCAAAAAAATTACTTTTGATCAAATAAAAGATCTTTTAGCTAAAAATTATAATGAAAACTCACTTGAAAAATGGGAAAAAACAAAAACAACAACTAAAATAGAACTATTAGAACCAACAATCATTATTAGAGTCAAACCTATGCTCTATAATCAAGAAGATAAAGAAGAATTTCAAGTACAAATTCAAGAACTTTTTAATCAAAAACTTATAAGAAAAAGTAATAGTCCTCATAGTAGCCCAATTTTATGGTTAGAAATCATTCAGAAATAAAAAGAGGAAAACCTACGATGGTTGTAAATTATAAAGAAGTTAATAAAAACACTAAATTTGATGGATATTATCTACCAAATAAAGAAGTTTTAATAAACATAGCTAAGAATAAAAAATATTATTCAAAATTTGATAGTAAATTTGAATTTTGGCAAATCAAACTTGAAAAAAATAGTATACCATTAAAATGATTTAGTACCCCTCAAGAACATTATGAATGAATAGTTATGCCATTTGGATTAAAAAATGCACCACAAATTTATGAGAGAAGAATCGATGAAGTATTTAGAACTTATAACTTTCTTATTGTTTATGTTAATGATATACTTGTTTGTTCAGAAACATATAAAGATCATCTTAAGCATCTTACAAGTTTTGCTACACTTTATTCAAAAGAAAGTATAATACTTAGCCAGAAAAAGACAGAAATAGCAAAAAATGAAATTGAATTTTTAGAAATGATAATAAATTATGATGGAATAAAATTACAACCTCATATATCAGAAAAAAATAATTTTATTTCCTGATAAGCTTGAAAATAAGCAACAAATTCAAAAATTTTTAAGATGCCTTAATTATGCTGAAAGATTTATAGAAAAACTTGCAGAAAAAAGAAATAAATTTCAAAAACTATTAAGAAAGTCAAATAAGTTAGGAGGAAATGAAGAACATACTCTTTGTGTTAAAAATTTAAAAGAAAATTGTAAAAATTTACCTAAACTTAGACTCTCAGATGAAAAGGATAAACTAATTGTACAAATAGATGCATCATATTTATATTGGAGTGCTTTATTAAAAACCGATTTAAATGAGATTTGTAGATATACTAGTGGAACATTTAATAATGCTTAAATAAATTATTCAACCAATGAAAAAGAATTATTGGCAGTTGTTAAAGGAATAAATAAATTCAAAATGTTTTTGTTACCTAAGGAATTTATTGTTCAAACTGATAATACTCAACTTAATGGACTAGTAAATAATAAATTACCAAATTCACCTCAACATAGAAAATTACACAGATTGCAAGTGCTATTATCTTTTTATAATTTTAAATTTAAATATATTAAAGGAAAAGATAACTTATTTGCTGATTTCTTGAGCAGGAATCATGATTTTGGACAAGATTGAAACATTTACCAAGGAATTGCAAAATCTTCTAACGGATTTTAATGCAGATTATCTTGCTATTCAAGAGGATCATCTTGACATCAGACAAACTTTGTGCGATCTATCAAACAAAGTTATTGAAACTGGAAAAAAAAATTGATAAATTAAATGATAATAAAAAAAAAAAAGCTGAAAAATTGACAGAATATTTAGACTTTTTTGTAAGTTGCTGTCAGGAGTACCCTCCTTTAGAAAAATGTGAATACGGCCAAAAGGCAAGTCATATCCCATTTCGGGAGATTAATACATCCACTTCAAGTGGAGATTCGAAATCTAAGAGAAATGACCATATTACCTTACAAGAGGAAAATGTCATAACAAAGGGTCTACAACAATTACCCGTCGGCAATGACAAATTGTTGGAAAAATTTACAAGTGGAAAAGGAGCCGCTGAGTCCAGTACTCAAACATCCTTATCAAAAGGCTCATTGGAACAGACTAATGTTATCAATGAATTCCAAGAAAATAAAAAAGTACCGGTTGGTGACCTCAAATCACCAAAGGGAATAATTACAACTCATCATGTTCGAACCAATCTTCATCCCATGGAGAAAGATTATTATGAATTTTCAGAATGTGTATATAATTTCAGATAAGGAAATTCTCTATACTTGACAGCCCTTCCAACGGCGATTTACCCAAAGATGCTATTCAAGGAGCAGATCCAACCATTGTTAGAAAATTAGCAACATTTGAATTCTTCAATCGACTCTTTCCATGAATCAATTTAAAGGAAATTGAATAATTTAATAAAGAATTTAACAATTGTGTGAAAATATATAGTGATAAACAATAAGTGGAGTTGGGATTCTATACTCTCAGTCCAGAGTATAAAGAACCAGAATGATATGGAGAATATCATCTGATCACTATCAAAAAAATTATGGAAATCCATTAAAGGAGATTCAAATTATTAAAGAGTTACCTACTATTAATAAAAAATGGATGATTTACAAGAGAGCTCTTGGAATAAAATCAGTCTGCTCAACAATGCAGTTCTTTTATGGAGAAAGATACATGGTCTATGGTATGAGCAATAATTGGATCCTTATCTGTAGAGGAGATAAAGAATCAAAAGTTCTTGAAGAAAAAACTTGTGGAATTATCAACGATCAATTCTCTAGAAGTGAAGAATGCATTAAAGAAGCTTGCCGACTTATGGAACACGTCCACATGTAAAAGAAGATAAAAGACAGCACCATGTGAGCTTTAAAGCAAAAGAGGACAGCTCAAAAGTTGGAATAAAGTAGCTGACAAGTGCTTTAATTATTTCAACCATTTTGAAGAAATAATTGTACTTTAACTTTTGTGTTGTAAAAATTTGATTGGCCAGAAGCTTCTTGGTGAAGTGAGTACCTTCTATAAATTGAGTCTTTAATGAAGGAGAAGATCATCCGAAATTAGCCATCCAAAATCTCATCTTGAATTGCCAACTTCAGAACACCATCTTGAAAAATGATCTTTGTAATCATTCTCGTTAGAGAGTAGAAACCACTCTTCGGAGTATCAATCTTTGTAAAAATCTTTGTATAATAGCTTTCAAGCTGTCATTAGATCAATAAAATCTTTGACTTTGAAATAAATCTTTTATTACGCTTTGAGTGTTGTTCTACACAGTGAGTCTGTTTGAGAGTTTTGAGTGCCCTTGTGTCTATTTTGCTGTGATGCTGTCAGACTTTGGCCAACTCTTGATGAAGGTGACCAGGAACATATAACATTCTTACTATTTGGCGAAGCGTGGTAAGACCCTTGAAGATTTGCATGAAAATTATTATATAAGAATTTTTATAAGATTGTATACTTTGAAGAACTTTTATTATGGAAAGTTACGAATTTTATTGTAAAATTGTACATTTTAGATATACTAATAATATTGATTATAGTCACATGATAGAAATTCCAGAAACTTATGATAGTTATACTAGAGGAATAAATTTCATAAAAAGAGATATTAGGTATTATGACAAATGTCTTACAATTGCATCATTTAGAATAAAAGAAAGATTGCATAAAAAAATAATAAAAATGATTACATTTGTTTGGTTAGATAGTGAAAATAGTGAAAGAACTTTTGAAATTATAGAAGAGCATGTAAGTTATAACGAAGTTCTTGAACTATATAATTTTGATCTTAATTTTGATGATAGGGAATAAAAATATACCTGGAATAACTATAAAATTTTGTGATAATAAAATAAAAATTTTAGAAGAACAAATAACTAGTGATAATAGCAAAGCAATCAAAAAAGAAATTATTAGTTGGTATAAAATTAGAAGAGAACTAATAGAAAATGAAATTAGAAGACAATTAAGACAACAGGAACAATTAAGGAGAGAAATAAGACAAATGATAAATAATATAATAACAAATCCCTTAAACTTACCAAACTAATATGAGCTTACCAACAAAAATAAGATTTGATAAACAAGAAATAGAAAATATTAGACTATCAATAGGAAGTTATTAAACTAGAAGGTGGAATACAACTCTGTTTGAACCTTTAAATTTATGGAGAAATACAGATGAATGGTTAAATATGACTACAAATTGGACTAATGTATTTTTATGGCAACAATTAGGACAATTAAAATCTAAAGACATAGAAGTTTTAGATGGAATAAATAATATTGATCCAAAAGATGAAATAGCTAAAAAAAGATTAGAAGTTTTAAGTAAAAATATGTCTAAAAAATTTAATAAAATAAAGGAACAAATTAATAATTTAGAAATGTTTGATGAAACTAAATTTGAAGAAATCCAAAATCAAATATCAAAAATTGCACAGAAAAATAGTATTAATAAAATAGCAATTTTAGAAGAAAAGATAAATATTATTAATTATAAAATTGATATCTTATTAAATAAATTAGGATTTGAAATTGACAAACCATCTTATAAAAGACCTAAAATATGAGTATGAATGATAAAATCAATTTAATTGAAAAAAGTATAAAAACAATTGAAGAAAAAAAACTAGAGTCGAAATAAGCTATGAAGAAGAAAAAGAAAAACTACAAAATAATTTTTTTAAGAATAGAAAATCTTTTAAATAGAATAATAGAAAATCTAAACAAAGAAAAGCCATTTAAACCAGATTATGCCAAAGAATTTAAAGAAGTTAGAAAGAAATTTGAAAAATATAAAGAATTAATAAAAGTTAATAGATGATTAAAAGAAGATATAAAAAGATTATTAATTGATCTTAGAAAATAAGAAGAAAATCTTATAGAAAAAGAAGAAGGAAAAAGAGAAGGAAAATTAGTTATAAAAGAATAATGAACTAAGATATGGAAAATTTAATATTTGACTTAGAAGAATTAAAGATTTGTGAAGAAATAACTAAAAATCATATGGTCGGAAAAATAGGAGGACCACGAGCAGTTAAACAAGAAGAATATAGAGAAACTAGCACAACTAGATATGAAGTAGAAATAGATACCAGAAGATATGTTAATACAAAAGTTGATTTTAAAACTAAAAAAGAAAAAATGTATAGACACCAATTTAAACCAGTATTAAAAGAATCAAACCTAATGAAAATTGCACGATCATATTTGAATTTAGATTGTGAATGAAACGTTAGAAAAGCTATAAATGAATGGAGTACTAATATGATAGCACACTTTAATTATAATCGTAGTAATACCGATAATAAAAATATAACTAAATATTTTATTAGCAACTTTTAAAAGAAATGTAGCTAATTGGTATAGAGGATTAGAAGAAACAACAAAGGGTGTTTGGAACGATAGTATTGAAGCAGGATTTGGAATTAGTATAATAGAAAGAATAAATAGAGTTTTTACAAGAATTTATAGAGAATTTGCAGGAGAATACTAGGTAAATGAAAGTACTAAAACTAGAATAGAAGATGTTAAAAATAGGATGAAACATTTACAAATTTGTAATATATGTTACCTTAATGAATATCGTTGTGAATACAGTAAATATTATTATATGATATTTGGAAGTGGAGCTGATAACAATTATTATAAAGAAGTTTTTATTAGAAAATTATCACCACCATGAAATAATTATTTTCAAAATAAGATTAAAGAAAAACAATTTGAAAGAAATGAAGAAGGCTATATATTAGGATTTATAATAAGAACTATAAAAGATGAAATAAGTACTATGTGTAGTAATCAAATGATTTATAAACAATCAGGATTTATACAAGATATGATTTGTTGTAGAGATATTGAAGTATCAGTGAATTGGGGATGCTATGATTATAGACGAAAAAGAAAAATAAAACCCAAGAAATATAAAAAATATAATAAGTTTAAAAATAAATATTTTAAACCAAAAAGGAAATATTTTAGAAGAAAATATAAACCTTATAATAAAAAACAATTAGATAAAAAAAAGATGTAAATGTTTGAATTGTACTGAAGAAGGACATATAAGTACTGAATTTTCAAAAAAGAAAGTTAGGATATTAATTACAGATTTTAAACAAATTAGAGATGAATGCGAAAAAGTTAATATTGAAGAGAAAGAAATTAATGAAGAGATTTTTGAAGAAAAATCAGATTTAGAAGATGTATCTAGTGAGGACGAATAAAAATAAAACTAGTTTCTAAAAATTATAAAGATTGAGGACATGATTTGCAATAAAAACTCATTTCATTAATGACAAAATGGACTTTTATATAAAAAGGGAAAAATTCAGTTTTTCTACTTTATCTTTACCCTATTTCAAAAATAACAAAACAACTTTCACATTTCAAAAATCAGAAATTTTGACCTATACATACACATATATATAAATATTTATTTATATATATAAATATACAAATAAATAAATAAATATATATATATATATATATATATATATATATATATATATATATATATAATTAACCCACCCCCACCCCCACCTCCACGGCTCCACCATCCCCATCGCTCCGGCCACCGCTCCGGTCACCTCTCCGGCGATCTTTTCGGCGACTGCTCAGGCGACCTCTTCGGCGACCGCTCAGATTCCGGTGACCGTTCCGGCCATTGCTCTGGCTCCGATGACCCAAGTCACAAGTCACAGTCCAAGTCACAACTCAGTTCACAAGTCACAGTCCAGGTCACAACTTAGGTCACAGTCCAATTCACAAGTCACAGTTCAGGTCACAACTCAGGTCACAGGTCACAGTCCAGGTCACAGAAAATCAAAATGACCAGATCCACCACCACCACCACCAACTCTGCACTATCGCCACGACCACTACCACTGCCTCCAGACAACCACCACGACCAGCATCACTACCACCACTGCCACTTGCGCACCCTCACCCCACCACCACCACAACACCACGGGAAACCACCACCAACAAAAATGCACAACCGTGACCGCCACCACCAACAACCACCGCCAACAACAACAAAAACGCCTGCACCACACTACCTACAAAAAACACCACCAACAACCACCGCCACTGCCACCTGCATCGCACCACCTCGACAAAACACACCCAGAAATTCACAACCGCCCATCGCTGAGGGAACACCTAGGCTGTGCAAATACACTAGTGAATCTGGTTAACCAAGTGGGCACGAACACCCACGTCGATGTTCACAGCACCACTAAGGGCACTGCCATTTTTTATTGATTGGAGCAGTACTCACAACGAAGATGGTGGAGCCGTTGTTGTCTTGCTGCTGTGGGCGTCAATATTTCTCTCCAGAACGTTACTAGATGGAACCCCCTTCAGGAAGCTTTACTTCGCCGTCGCTCAAAATCAACAAAAATCAAAAGTGAGGGAGATGGTGAGGTCGGCGACGGGATCTAGGTTGGAGATGGTGAAGTCGACGAGAAGGGATGACGGCGGCGTCGGCGTCGGCGTCGGCGTCAATTGAGAGAGACGGGGATGAGAGAAGGGTGAGTTAGGGTTTGATAATTAAATTTTAAGGGTGGGTGGGTGTATATAAATTAATTTTTATAATATTATTATTAATATTTAATTAAATATAAAAAATATATATTTATCTATAAAATATTTGATTTTTGAACATTAAAACATGAAATCTGATTTTGGAATTTGGATCTCCAAAAGTAGGGAATTAGGTAATTTTCACTATAAAAAAATCCAAAATGAGTCATTTGATCCTAGTTTGAAAATTCTCCCCACCGCCTCCCCCACAACCGCCCAATTCGGATCCCATAATTAAATCGCCGTCATCGGATCCGAATCCAAGCTCGAAGCCTGCTTCTACAGCTTTTGATTACTGGGATGAGGATGAATTCGAAGGGGTTCCTCAACATTCAACCCCAGAAACTCCAGAAATTATGGTATCTGCCACTGGATCGGAATCTGAGTTTCTGTTGCACTGATTTCTACTTCATCACCAAACTTGGAAGGTAATATCAGATTTTATTTGTGTAAAAACTGGCTTTATGTATTGATTATGCACTTGGTTTTATTAATCTTTGTTGTTTCCTGATGGTAAGCTTCCTTCACAACGATTTTCTCGACAATATCTCTTTTGGATTTTTATGGGGTAGTTTATGGTTTCTCTCCTGCCTCTAGAACTAGCCGCCCCTCAAGTGTAATTGGTCAAAACCCAGGACCAAAAACGAAGATTTTGACTGCCACCAACGGCTTGGTTCCAGTTCCATTCATATGTATTTATTTCTTTTAAATTTGTTTCATATTTTTAGAATTCTTCTACTTTCGATTGTGGAATATCAATCTTGTTATCTGATTACTGTTTTGACAAGTTACCGAGTCAGTATTTCGTTAGATTGCAATTGAGTTATAATTTTTCAAGATGGTTTTTGGTTATCTATGCATATTTTTATAAAAATGTTTATTGATTTGTTTGGAAGATTGAGCCCTAATACCCTATTCTTATCTGATTCAGCATTTTAAGACTTTGATGATGCTTTATGATGATTTGAAGATGTTCTCTTTGAGGCTTTGAGAGCAGTTAATCAGACTCAAGCAGTGGAAGTTGACCATGAGGTAAACATGAATTATGTGTTTCAAATTTTTATACATTCCATTTTTACATCTAGATATGCAATGTGTTAATTATGAACTCTATGAACTTGTCATATTGCTTTTCCTTTGTCTGGCAGTGGCCGCCAGCTCTGATTAATTTGGTTGTGTTAATTATAATTGTTCTTGTGCACCTTTTGTAGGTCAATTCATGGTTGTGGATGATGGAAGTTTGCATGGAACCCCACACTTTCTTGGTAGTGTATGCATCGTCAAAATCTTGCTCTGTTAATCTTTTTGATGAGATTGCTTAACAGCAAGTAATTTTTGTGGCCCACTTCTTGAGCATCTATAACTTTAGTAGTCTTTTTGTTTGTGGTTTGTTCATATTGGTGCTTAGACTGGTGTTTGTTCATATTGGTGCTTAACTCAGCTAGACATTTTCCAAAGGAAAATACAAACACTAAAATTTCAGTTTAGAAGCAAACATCAAACGTGGGATCCAAAAAAGTGTAATAGTAAGAATTAGTTGGATAAATGCTCTGTCTTTTGTAAATTCATATTACAGAATCAAGGAGAAAATAAAGTTTGATATTAAAACAAGATCGAACAACCTAAAATTACCCAAATGAAAGTACACTAAAAGAAGAAAAAGTTGTATACTTATGACAATAAACAAAATAATTATGGTGCTCCAACTTGAATAAATAAACTGGTTAGAGCAGCTTCAGCTCACTTCAGAGCAGACTCAAATTAATTGGCTCGTTTGTACCCCCCTCCTCGTGCTATTGCTTTTGTATGCGTCCCCGATAATCAAATTGTTGGAAAAAAATTAGTTATTTAAGAAATATATTTTTCAGTATTCCTTCAATTGATTAGCCCGAAGCGATCCAGCAATGGGCATAATAGGGATGAGTACTTGTATGTGGCTGTCTGAGGATTTGTCATTGAATGTTTTCTGACTTATTTGTGTTAGAATTTGGGTTTTGGGATATCAGGGATTTCTCTCCTTTAAGTATTTTTCCCACGTTTCTTTTCTTGATAGTGGATTTCATTCCTATCTGATGGACATAGGTCGGTCCATTGACCAAATCACATTGAATCTTGATTATTTTTCCTTCTTTTTCTTTATATTTGTTGTCTGCTGGATTGGAATGGTGAAATTGACAAAATATGATTTTATGATTCATCAAGGGAGTCTCTACCTCCAAAATTTCTTACGAACAAATCATATTAGTTTAGAATCCAACTTACATAGCTGAATATCTCAATGGAGCTTTCCAAATAGAGTAACTTACTATGGCTACCTTGGAAGCAAGAAATAACCAGAAAATAGCATGAAAGACAATGAGTGAAGACATCATTTTTCATTGGTAGTCAGGTACTATGTAGTGCTATTTGTCTCAGACAGGGGCTTCAGTTGTATTGTTTATCTTCAGCTGTCTTGTACCTTCATCCATTCTATTTATACTCTTACAAAAGTTTGGAAGAGATAACAACTTTCTAATACTCGGGTCTTAATGAATTATTCCATTTTTCTTTATATATAATTTTTTCCTCTTCAGAAAGTATCCAAGACAGGAATGTGAAAATTGTTGGTCTTATGTAATTTAGCTTCTTATTCTTATGGGTAGTGCCTTCTGTGATAAATGGTTGTCTAACAGCTCTGTACTACATTTTGTGGGGAAAGGGGCTTCAATCTTGTGGTCCTCTCAGGTGAACTTTGAAAACTGAGAATTTTAGGACTATCGTGTTGCCTTTTTACTACTCGAAAAGCAGACGAAAAGTATGAAATAGGCTCCTAATAGAAATAAGAAAGTAATTTTTGTTGTTTGGTTTAACCTCAGACGAGCTGATCTGTATATAAATTTGTACTTGGTATGTAGGAATTTGGATTTTAACTATCAAGTGATATGTGGGTTGGCTGGCAAGGGTATATCAAGCAAAACTTATTTCACTGCATGTGTTGATACATGCCAAAATGACTTGCGTGCTCCCTTCATACTGTGTATTCAATCTTGAACTTGTAGCTGGCTCGAAAACGATGGAAATCGTGCTTTTATTCCACAAGCTAAAACATGATTTCACTTATTAATTTATACTAGAAGATGAATAATCATAGAATCCTATTTTGTCAATTTCCTCCTATTTTCTTTATATCTAAACTACTTTTTTATATATGTTGTCTCAAGTGATGATGATGATGATCATGACGACGACGACGATGATACCAGAAATAGCATGATGATTAAGGGCAAAGTGATGACTCCCATGAAGTAATTGAGGAGAGTGATTCATCTGAAGATGAAGTTGGGGGCATATTACTAGTTTCTACTAATAGAATCCGGTTCAAACACAAGTTGAAGTGGCTGCATTTGGGGATGATATTTTATGTCTCTACTTCTTCCAGCAATCTAGTTAGTGGAATGATGGATAAAACAATTGTATTATTTATCTTACTCCTTTTTAAATAGGTTGTGTTGTATCACATTCGAATTTTGTATTGATTCAAAAATTTGTAATGAAATCATCAATTTTTATGCAATTTCAAAATGTGTTCACAAAGTGTTATTTTTAATTTTGTGGGTCAATTACTCAATTATCAATTTACCATAACTTAAAAAAAAAAAAAAAAAGTCTACCACAACGTTTAAAAAACACTGCAAAAGGGTCTACTGCAACTTTGAAAAAACGCTGCAAATGAGTTTTTCTCAACAGTGAATAAATGCTGCAAAAAGTCTTCTCTCAACGGTAACACCGACTTCCGCAATACTTGGAAAAATGCTGCAATAGGTCTTTTGTAGCGTCTTTTGGCCGCTGCAAAAGCCCTTTTTTAGTTTAGTGTCGTTTTGAGTGTGTTCAATTATAATCAAGTCAAGCTTTTCAAAACGTGTTTTGGGTGTTTTCAGAACAATTTTTCAAAATACAAAAAAGAACACATTTTCAACAATCTCAAAATGAACACTCAAAGCACAAAACTCAAAATGAATTCAAAACTCAAAACTGAAATACAAAGAGGACAACCCTTTAGAGTTTAGTTTCTACTGATTTCTTAGTTGTGTCTTGGGAGTCAGACACTCAACAATACCTTAGGAACTTACAATGATAGGTATATCTATTTTAGGGATATTGCATTTATCCAGGCATTAGTTTGGTACTTCGTTATCCCATTTAGTTTTGAATTTTTTTTCTTTTCCATTTTAATTTATTGTTTGTTATTTTCTTAAATATATTATATTCAGTGTCAATTTTACTAACAATCTTAAAATCAATTCAAAAATAAAAAATAGTTTGTATTTTGTTTGCATTAGAAAATTAATAGTTGTTTGGTATTTCAAAAATGGCAACCAGATCAACTCATATGGATGAACCGTTGACTCAATCGTCAAGTTATGTTGCGACTCAAACTTTAGTTCAATTGCCAAGTAATGCTTTGACTCGAACAATGGTTGAGAACAATTGACCTTGTCCATTTAATCATGGTAAAAAATAAGAGAAATTAAATGGGTTGAATTTCAAAAAATGTAATAGAAGATGCTATTTTATCTTTTATCCTTGAATCTTGCTAGATTCTGATGCTCTAAAACTCAAAGAGGGTAGCTATTACTACATTTGTTTCCTGTACATCAACTATGTCAATGGTTGATTCACTATAAAATATGTATAATATGATAAAAATGACTATGGAATTGTGAAGGTATTTAGACCAAAAATATAAAATTGAGATTGTTGAGACAAAAGAAATTTATTATTGGACACTCCTATACTATAAAATGGTGAACTCATAACCATGATCAATCAAGTATAGGAACTCGAGTGATTTTACATGAGATTCATGCCAAAGGAATGATCTCGGTGAAACTTTCCACATGATGACTATTATAGAGAAGCTATCTTCGACATGGAAGGATTTCAAAAATTACCTTAAGCAGGGGCGGAGCCAACCAGTTGAACTAGGAGGGTCCCGGAGTTAAAGGGGTGGGAGCCCACGGGTCCGCCCCCGAATTTTTTTTTTTGAAACATTATGTGTTAAAATGAGGAAAGTTGGTATTTTATGATAGAGAAAGGAAACAACGGAACATAAATTAATATACGAAAACTTAATAAAAAAATTAAGAAACGTATAAAAGAAAATACTAATCTTTAATTTAACAAAATCATATCTTATTACAAGTGTTCCTTTCGAGTTCTCATACTTTGAGAAATTAATGTCAATGTCAAAAGCTTGTATAAGGGTATGCTTCATTTTTTTTTTGTCGCAACCAACTTTTGTACAAGTTCACAAAGGCCTTGTAATCCTACAAATTCTAGATTAGTTAGGAGATAACTGAAAAAAAAAAAAAAATTTAAGCCCAAAAAATAAAAAAATAAAAAATAATTTGTCAAAAAATTGGGGGGGGGGGGGGGGGACACCGCCGCCCCTGACCTTAATCATAAGTGAAAATAAATAAATCTCCACATTAGCATAAGTGAAAAGAAATAAATCACGGCCCGATCCCTCCGTAGCCACCACATACTCAATTTTTTTCATAATTTTAGGTTCACCAAATATGTCACACCCTAAGATATTTCGAGTCGGGTCAAACAAAATTCGGGTTACCGTACACTAACAATTCTCCACATGGACACAAATTTTAATACAAGAAATAAAACTTCACGATTGAGCAAAACTCTCCATCTCTTCCATAAAAGCCTCTAAGGGCAATTTCAACAACAAATACCAATCAAAACCAATCAATGCTCAAAGCTACAAAGAGCTTGGTCATCATATCAACAGAATTCTCTTGGGTACCAACTTTGCTCACAATAATATCACCACGAGCAATAACATTATGCACAAAATGATACCGCACATCAATATGTTTCATTCTCTCATGAAATATCTGATCTTTTGCAAGGAAAATAGTGCTCTGACTATTACAAAAGACTATGGTAATCTATAAGTCTTCACTGAGTTTACCAAATAGTCCATTATTTCAAATAGCTTCCTTACAAGCTTTTGTAATAGCCATTGCATAGCCTCAGTAGTAGACAATGCAACGTTGTATGTAATTTAGTTTTACAACTGATAGCACAACAACCAATAGTAAAAAGATGCCCTGTAAGAGATCTTTTCTTATCAAGATCTCCAGCAAAATAGAATCAACATACCCAATTATTCGATCTGTAGTTCTTCCAAATTGTAAACAAACATTAGTGGAGCTACACAAGTATATGAAAATCCACTGAACTGCGTTCTAATGTTCTATTCTAGGATTTTCCTTGTATCTACTAACTATATATGATAAATTTTGGATGTGAACAAATCATAGCATACGTGAAAGAAACCACTTCACTAGAATATGGAACTCGAGACATATAATCAATCTCATCATCTGATTGTGGAGATAAATCATATGAAAGTTTGCAGTGTGCAACTAAAGATGTTTTAACAAGTTTGGTATTCTGCATATTGAACATGTAGGGAACTTTTTCAATGTACCATTTGTGACTTAAGTATAATTTGCCCGCCTTCTAATGTCTCAAAATCTCAATTCCAGATATCTTCTTTGCTGCTCATAAGTCTTTCATCTTAAATTCCTTACTAAGACAGACTTTCACCTTTCTTATATCTCCCTTATCCTTGGCTATTAGTAACGTATCATCAACATATAAGAGTAGATATACAAGCAACCATCACAACACTTTTTAAAGTAGACACAACTATCATAATTGCTTATTTTGAGGTCGTGAGTAGTCATAAATGAGTCAAATCTCTTATACTACTGTCTAGGCTACTGTTTTAGGCCATAAAGGGACATTTTTAGCAAGCACACGGTTCTCATTTTCTATAACCATAAAACCCTCTAGCTACTGTATGTAGACGTCCTCATCAAGTTCTCCATGTAAGAATGTTGTGAATGTTGTTTTCACATCCAAATGTACAAACTCAAAATCATGCTTGGCCATAATACCAAGCAAAACTTGAATCGAACTATGTTTTACAACTGGAGAGAACACATATGTGAAGTCTACACTTAGAATTTTATGTATCTCTTTGCAACTAGTCTTATCTTATACTTGGCTTCTTCAACTTCTGTTGTACCATTTTTTCCTTTTAAACACCTATTTGCAACGAACATCTTTCTTGTCCTTAGGTAATCTCACTAAATCCCATGTGACATTCTTATGTAGTGATTCCATCTCCATCTGCATGGCAATCGTCCATCTACTAGATTCATCACAACTAACTATTTTTGAGTAAGTACCAAGTTCTTTACTCGAATCAATACCTTCCGCCACATTCAAGGCATAGGCAACCAACCTTTATGGAGGTCTAATATCTCTTATGGGCTTGTCTTTAGCAATAGAATATTGTGGTGGCACTGGGGTGGTAACAAATCGACACTACCCTTTACTTCTGAACTAGATGAGATGTAGACTCTGGACCATTCTTGAACTCTACCTGTGTATTTAATTTCTACTTATTTATATCACAAGAATCTCTAAAAGATAAGCCATTAAGTTTGTACTTTCATCAGATATAACATATCTATCAATTATAGCTTTACTTGTTTTTGAACCGGACTTATAGTCAAGAAATATGCACTTTCTAGATTTAGGTTCCAATTTTCCATTATGAACATAAGTGTATGTAGGACATTTAAATATCTTCAAATCAGAATAAATAGCAGGAGTAGTAGACCATATCTCTTCTGAAGTCTTTTTGTCAGTGGCAGTTGAGGATTATCGGTTAATAAAAAAACAAGTTGTAAGGCCCAAAATGACTTAGATAAACTAGCATTGGAAATTAGACAACATACTTTCTCCATCAAAGTCTTATTCATCCGTTCTGCCATACTGCTATGGAGTCTTACGAACTATTAAGTGCCTCAAGATTTCTTTTGACTCATAGAAAACATTAAACTCATTGGAACAAAACTCCAAACCATTATCAGTGTGGAGACCTTTCACCTGCTTTCGTGTCTCTTTCTCAATCATAATCTTCCACTCCTTGAATGTAGTATACGCATCATTCTTCTTCTTTAAGAATACTACCCAAACTCTTCCAGAGAAATCATTAATAATAGTCATCATATAGTAAGCACCTCATTTGGAAGACACTCTAAATGGTCCTAAAAGATCATAATGTATGTAATCAAATGTTTTCTTCATTTTGTGAATGCCTTTGGTGCATCTAATTCTTTTGTGCTTCCCAAAAATGCAGTTCTCCCATAACTTTAATTTACTACTACTCTATCCATCAAGAAGTCTTCTCCTGCTGAGTTCATCCACCCCATTCTCACACATATATCCAAGAAACATATGCTTAAGTCTAGTAACATCATATTACAAGGAAAGAGTAGCGACAATTGCATCACCTGCAACTATAGAACCCTACATGACATATAACTAAGCACACATTCTTTGTTCTTTCAACATGTTAAGGACACCTTTTCTAATTTTCAAGACTCCATCTTTACCAGTGTACTTGTACCCTTTTCAATTAAGATTACATAAAGAGATAAGATTTCTTTTCAGATCTAAAACACGTCTCACATTACAAAGTATCCTGACGCCCCATCAAACACTTTAATTTTGATCGTTCCAATATGAGCTATCTAACAATTAGGTACGTTATTTTCCAATTATAATGACACCTTTAGAAGCTGTTTATATGTTGAAAATCAAACGTAATTGAGACACATATGAAACATGCAGGTTGAATCAAGAATCCAATTCTCACAAGGTTTAGAGTCGTCATAAAAAGAATTAGAAGTTCTCCATCACTTTGCAACACTGGCTTCATCAAATTTTTTGTTGTTTTCCATTTTGATTAGAAGCAGCTATTTTATTCCTATTCTGCAACCACTAGTAGTCATATTCGATGTGCCCTTTTTTTTTTTCAATAATTAAAAAAAATTCTCTATTTTTAAATTTTGATTTGCCTTTCATACCACCAACAGAGTACTGCTCCCGTGTCCTCTCAAGAACAATAAGGCCCTCTACTTGAGCCTCAGATCCAATAAGAAATTTTAAGAAATTTGGAGTTTCCAATAAGAAATTTTAAGAAAAATGTTTTAACTGTAACAAAGTAGGGCATAAGTCTACGATGCAAAGATAGCAAAGACGAAGAATAAGAAAGAAGAAAATGTGGTTGAATACATCAGACACGATATGTTTGAAATGAGCCCAACAGCTGCAATTTTGAAGTGAATTTGGTGGGTTCAAACCCAAAAGGGTTCTGGATTGATACGGTTCTATGCAAGATGTTTCCTCTAATAAGGAGTTGTTCACTTTATTTGGAAAGAACTAAGAATGGGAAAAGGTAATCTATGGGAAATTTAGCAACGTGCATCTGGGACGAATACAATATAGCATGGTCGAACCCCACCCTAGATCCAATTTAAAAGCCAATTTTTATGTATTTTTTGTATGTAGACCATTTCCAAAAACTTGTGGACGGGTAAAAAATTGAAGCACAAGTCTTAACTCTAAATCCAAACCCAAATATCCAATTCCAAATATTATTGTATCCTTCTCATTCTCTTTCTCGAATCAACGACTTCGTCAATAGAACTAATATTTTCTTGATGCAGTTAACAGTGATTTGGTTAAATAAAAGTGTGTTCAATTTTAAGTGCTGTCATGTTTAAATAATTTTAAAAAAAATTAAGCACTCTAGACAAATCTAGAATTTAAATCAAAATAGAACTTAAAAATTATTGATTTGTCCATATTTAACCATACTTATTATCTGTGAATTATATTGCCTAATTAACTTACTCGTGAATTTGTTATCTCTAATTTAACCAAATATTATTTTACTTGTTTTGATAGTTTAAACTTGATTGCTCATTTCTAGTTTCTCGAATTCCACATTCAACACCACTAATGGGATATACTCACTACACAGGTACTTATTCGTTAATTGCCAATTAGCCATTGATAATAATTTGTTGTCTAGCCAGCTTATTGATTTTTAATTGTTGAAATGTTATTGCCTTTATATTTTATTATTAGACTACTATTGTCTCATAGGATTACTTTTAAATTGGATTGTGATTGCTTTGCCAGCTTATCATTTAATAACTTGCATTGTTGCCATTCGGACTTAATGTCGGATCTTTGTTGTCTTATCTTTCTATTATTAGTTCATTGTTGCTTTGCCTTCTCTCTCTCTCTTTTTCTTTTTCATGGTCTTCGAAATTTACAAATGGAAGGTTAACAAACTGCTAAGAGAGAGAAGATAATATTTCATTCTTGAAAAAGATAGGTCAATTTAGTGAAAATACACTTTTATGATAGAATGGTCGAAATTCAACCTTCAATTCCTACAGCAATTGCCTCATGATCAAGAACTTGATGAGAAAATAGATATAAATTCTATTGTACTTTAATATTATGTTTCAAATTCTCAACGGGAATGAGTTAAATAAATAATTTCTTGGGAAAATTGCGACCGTGGTCCCAAACCTTTCATTTTGTTGCAAATTACACCCAAACCTTCACGGCCGCAATTTTCCCTTAATTTTAAGCCTATATACATAATAGTATTTTGTTCTATCATCGATAAAAGTAACGATGTTGCAACCTCTTGTTTAATCACGTACGTCATTTTGAATTAAATCAAGTGGTTTTATATCACTATCAAGTGTTATATTTTTTGGTATTTTTTTGACTCTCCCCCCTTCTCCTCCCCCTATCATGATTTGGTGGTGTACTCCATCTTTTGGATCTGTCAAGATCAACACCGATGATTGTGTTAAGGATGGATTTGCGAGTGGGGGAGACATCATCAGGGACTACGCAGGGAATTGTATCCGAGCTTTCTCAGCATCATATGGGCAATACATGATCTTAGAGGCGGAACTTAGGGCTATTCGTGATGGATTACTACTGGCTCGAGATCTTGGTTTATCAGACATATGGGTTGAGTCTGACTCGAGTGTGGCAATTCACTGTATCATTAGAGGTGGTGGACCTTGGGCCATCAAGGGCATCATCCGACAGATTGCAGACATCATTTCCTTTGACAGAGACACGGTATCCCACATATTCAGAGAAGGGAATCAAGTTGCGGATGCTCTTGCTACCGTGGGATGGCATCATCGTAGATACCAGGAATATTGACCGGCTAACTTACCGCGCCAAATTAGGGCGCTTGTTCAGATTGACAAGTATGGCTTGCCCAGCTTCAGAGTTTTGAGTTTGGGTTTAGGTATGTCTCTTGCCTTTACTTCTATTTTTGCCTACATATGCACTTCTTGTAAGGGAAGTAGTACTTCCTTTTTTATTGCTTTACTTTACTTTTGCCGTAAGGGAAGTAGTACTTCCTCTTTTATCGCTTTCCTTTATTCTTGCTGTAAGGGAAGTTGTACTTCCTTTTTCATTGTTTTTTTTTTTTTTTACTTCTGATGTAAGGGAAGTAGTACTTCCTCATTTATTGCTTATTTTCAGCTGTAACCACGATATTCTTCCTTCATAAGTGAAGATATATTAATAAAATCTCAGAGGTACCGCTCTACTTCCTTTAAAAAAAAAAAATGATGACCTACTCAATTTTCTTCAACACAAGTATGCACTATTGTTGAAAATCAATATGGAACGCAATTCATGTTAATTAATATGTGCAAATTATGATAATTAACATGTCATAATCTACCATGTCATAAATTAGAATACCCAAGCAAGTAGAAGAATACTTGTGATAAGAAGCGACTCGAACACAAAGTTCTTGCAAATTTTTGGCACATTTAGCATGGTATTAATAGTCAACTCTTTTTTTTTTTTATATAATTCATCTTCAGAATTGCCTTGCCTTGACCATTTATCTTAAATCAAGTGGATCCAAAATTTTCGATAACAAGGATGATATTTACGAGTCAAGGTAACAAAATTTTATAACAAAAAGATCATCAAAGAAATTAGGGAAAATTGCGAACGTGGTCCCAAACCTTTCATTTTGTTGTAGATTACACCCAAACCTTTTATTTTTGCGATCGAAGTCCCAAATCTTTATATGTAGTTGCAACGTCGATCTCAAACCTTTAATTCCGTCCATAAAACCGTCAGTCAACTATTCAACAGTAATTTTGACTCGAAAAAATTGTAACGCTGAACCTAAACCTTTCATTTTGTTACAGATTACACCCAAACCTTTAATTTTTGCGACCGAAGTCCCAAGCCTTTATATATAATTACAGCATTGCTCCATTTCACGCATTCCGTCCATAAAATCGTCACTCAATTTTCAAATAGTAATTTTAATTCAAATGACATTTTTAATTCAAATGACATTTTAATTGATAGGTAAAATTGTCAAAATAAGTTATTTAAAAAAATGTTCATTTTTTTCAAATCTTTCAATCTTTTCACAGATATCAAATTCTCATCATCGATAACTATCTGATCAGACAACAATTCAATCGGATTTGTTATAATAATCGAATCGATAAATTATTTTTATGACATGTTATTTGTCATTAAAATAAATAAATGAGAAAATAAAAATAAATAAACTACATTTGGTACTATAATTTGTATGTATTATTAAATAATTTTTAGATTGATTAAAAATTAAGAATAATATTAAAATTAAAAATACATTTTCTATTAAAAATTAAAAATAATATTAAAAATTTTTATTTAGTACTAAACTTTTTTACTTACTAATATATTTATTTTAGTGACAAATAACATGCCATAAAAAATGTAAAAATTGCAACGCTAATCCCAAACCGACATGTTTAGACAAAACCTGAGCATAGATATTATTAAAAAATATATTTTCTTATTTTAATATTATTTTTAAGTTTTAATTAATTTCAAAATTATTTAATAATACATACAAATTATATTACCAAATGTAGTTTGTTTATTTTTATTTTCTCATTTATTTATTTTAGTGACAAATAACATGCCATAAAAATAATTTATCGATTCGATTATTATAACAAGTCGGATCAAATTATTATCCGATCAGATAGTTATCGATGGTGAGAATGTGATGTCCTATCCCCCAAGTTTGATGTCTTCATCCCAATCGTCAAACACAAAATCTCCCACGAGCATGTACTTTTTATAAGATTTTTCAATTGCTTATTTTCTACACATCAAATATTTTCGAAATATTAGCAGTTTCGGCGTTTATAAACTAGAGAACATGCATTTCCCAGTACAATGCACATCGTAACAATTTTCACAACTTGGATATCCTCCAAACATATCTTGACAATTCATGTTGAGATTTGTCATTGCAATTTTTTGTTACCTTACAAATGTCAGAATCATGATAAATATCTGAAAAGTACAAAGAGAAAATACCAACATAAGATAGATTAAAACTGTACGGAGTGAGTAAAACGATATAAAAAAAGAAAACAAATAAAATCAAATAATAGTTAAAAATAAAATAAACTAAAACTAAAAGTAAATAGTCACCAACAATGGCGTCAAAAACTTGTTGCGTTTTTTCTATTGCAAGTGTACGATATCGTAACAAGAAGTAAAGTGGACCTTTGATTCCAGATATCATTCCCACGAGGACTAAACTTTCAGTGTTTAATATATTTTTTTCTACTCTACTTTATAGAAATAGCAAATAAAAAACGATGAATGTTGTGAGAATAGATTTTCCTAAATCAATTAAATGCCTAAGACTATGAAAACGAAAGCAATGGGAATTATGATGAATGACAAACACAAATGATTGAAGTTTCACGTATATAGAACGTATTATGGCAAAACAATTTCACTTATTGATCACCTTAGTTCCAAACTCAAGATTCTAGCCTGATATAGTGTTCGGTCGAATTCTGATACTGTATTCAACTTATCCCTCTCGAGTTCTCGTTGAACCTATTTAACTAATTCAATTCCATATATCTATGCGAATTACCCTTAATTAAACGAGTTATGTAACTAAGAATTCATATAACGACTGCAGCACTTAGTATAAGTATCTCTACACGTTATACCTTATTACCTGATTTTATTACACATTCTAAGTCTCGAATTCACCTCTCGAATCATAAGAAACTCAATAGATCATTAAATTAGTGGCCGAATAATTTAAAGCATTACATTCATAACAAAATCAACACATGGAAGAATAAAAACTCAGAAATTCTTGAATCCAACAACTAAGGGTCTCAATAAGTTACATTGTTTGCTCTAATAGAAAATTTAGCTATTCATAATCAAAACAAAGAAATAAATAACACAATTTGAATACATCACCGAATTTAAATGATACAAAAATTGAAAAAGGATTGGCTCTTACACCAAGATCCATTTCCACTTCCAACCCCTTGATTTAACTTGAATCCTCGATGTAATTCTTCATTGTCTTCAAATTTGTATTTTTCTCTTTATTTTGCAAGGTATGGAACCCTTATTTCATGTCTTCCCCAATCTATTTATAGCTCCTCACATTCATGGCCAAGTTGAAGACTCATTCATGGGCTTTTCGTAGCCATAAAAAAGCAAAAACTAAATTTTACGGTGCAGTGCCTAGGAGTGAGAAGGCAGCGCCTAGGCGCCCCAAAGTCTTCTCAGGCAGTGCCTGGGAGAAAGAAGTCGGCGCCTAAGTGCTGCAATTCTGTTGGTCTGCTGCTGGTGCAGCGCCTGGGAATGCAAAGGCAGCGCGCCTGGGCGCTGCATCTCTGGTCATTTTTCTTCCATTGCTTCACATCCCTTTTTTCATCATTTTATCATTCCTTCAACAAAAACACTAGTAAACACATTAAATTCGTTCTATAATTAACAAATGAAGCAACCAAATGAAGCCAAAATGGTACGAAACTCGTGTGTAAAGCACACTCATCAAGTTGTTGTAGCGGGCAAAATCCAGGAAAACTTTGGAAATTGCAGCTGGAATTGGTGCAAGAACACTGAATTCATGAGATCTGTCGAAATTGCAGTCAGGAGATCAGTTAGTACGTGTCGTCGTCTAGTCTGGTGGACTGTAAGTCACGAATCGTTTATAGTGGATTGTTGACTGGCAAAGTTCCTGAAGTTTTACCCAGTTGGGGTTTCTCCATGATCATTCTTGTGTTTTTACTACTTTACTTATTGATTATAAGAACTGCGGTATCCTAACATAGGACTAAATTGACTTGATTGAATAACCATCTAGAGATAATTAATTGGTGACTTGTTGCTAATTAATTAATAATTTTAATTCCCCAAAGAATACCTATTCACCCCCCTCTAGATATTGTTAGGGTCGAACTCTGTAAATTTCAAAATCCTTCATGGGCAATTGTTCATCATGCCATTTACTATGTTTCGAGTATAATCCACCTTCAGCCCATGTTCCCACACTAGCTATCTTAATGCAATGACCTATTTAGCCAAGGAAAAATAAACGTGCTGGACTAAACTTAACTCTTATTTTTTATTTTTTTTTATACCAAACGTACCTAAAAGTTCAAGAGAAAAGATAGAAGCTTTACCTGATGTAGTGCAACCCAATGTTCCCAGGGTTGTAGCATGTGTAGTGTTTTCTCCTTCGCCCAGTAACTTGGCAATTCCAAAATCAGAGAAGTGGGCAACCATATCGTCATCGTACATTACTTGGCTTTAAATCACAATGAACAATCTGCATTGAGTAACCATAGTGCAAATATTCCAACGCACATGATATGTCTATCATTATGTTAATTCTCTGCAAACTATCCAAGATATAGCTATCTGAATATAACCACTTCTCGAGGCTTCCATTAGATATGTACTCGAGTACCGAGGCCTTGAAATCTGGATGGGAGCAAGTACTAATGACTTTGCACAAATTTCGATGCCTAAGATTGTGCAAGACATCACATTCTACATCAAAACTCTTGAAAGCATTTTGGTGTTGCAAATTGAACACCTACACTGCCACATAGCTTCCATTATTAAGAGTCCCTCTATAGACAGAGCCAAAGCTCCCAGATCCAAGTAAATGGATTTCACTATACCCTTTAGTTGCTTGCATAACCTCATAATATGAGACCCTTGATAGAGTTGTGCGAGGTGCAAAGTCAGTTATACTTATCAACCAAATTTTTCCTTCTGTATCTTTTAACTGAACATGCTAAAGCCATGCAACTATAATTAGTGCTATAGTACTTGACAAAGCACATACAACTCCAAGCATCACTTTTCGTCTCCTTTGTCTACCATTTCCAATAGGATGACATGGTGGGAGACCATATACAGGATCACCACATAGTCCTCTATTAGACAAGAAGAATCGACTTGGAAAGTTTTTGAAAGGACCTCCAGAGGGAACTTCACCACTTAAATCAATGAATGAAACAACAAAGTATGTGAGATAATTAAGTGTCTCCAAGGACTTGGGGATTTTACTAGAAAGATTGTTGTGATTTAGATCGAGTCACTCCAAGTTCAACAGCTTACCCACTGACTCAGGAATAAACCTTTGCAATGTGTTATGTGCTAAGGAAAGATTGACTAAGCTCTGTATATCTCCAATTGTGGTTGGAATGCTACCTAAGAACTGATTCACTGATAGATCAATAAGAGTTGCAACCATCAGATTCCCTATTTCTTGAGGGAGATTGCCACTCAAAAAATTTGAAGATAGATTCAACTCCAGAAGATCTTTCTAGTGCCACATGATCGGAGGTATGATGGAGGTCAATCTGTTGGAATCTATATATAGAGACCATAATGTAGTAATATTCTCCATGCAGTCTGGAATGGCACCTGTTATTAGATTATGAGACAACAACAAACCATTTAAATTGTGAAGTTCACAAAGAGTATCTGGGATAGAACCACTTATTTTGTTGCGGGAAAGAGCTAATCCTTGAAGCTTTTGCAAATCCACCAAGCTTGCTGGTATTGATCATGTCAACTGATTGACATACAGACTTAACACTATCAAATTGCTGAGACCTCCAATTTCATTTGGAATGCTACCTCTAAGATGGAAATTATAACCATAAAGATATTGAAAAGTAATGAAAGATATCCAACTGAAATTGGAAGAATGCCATTCAAGGGATTATCATCAAAACACAACTTTACTAAAAATCTACAGTTCGTGAATGAAGTGATGAAGCTCAATTCTGGAGATTCACTAATAAAATTGTTTCCACCCAAGTATGCAACTTCAAGGAATCTTAAATCTCCAAAGAAGTTGGGAATTGGTCCAGTAAAATTGTTGAAAGAAAGGTTTATTATAGTGAGTTCAGAAGAATTCACAATAGAATTTGGTATTCTTCCATAGAAATTATTTTGGTTCAAATAGAGTTCTTCAAGATTAGGAAGCTCATAACCCAAAATCAACCTATCAAGATTGCCCGAAAGCTGATTTTCTGAAACTGAATCATTAGTAATGTTGAGATGTTGAAAATTCTTTGTGGAATAGAACCGATTAAGCTATTGACACCAAAATAAAGATACTCCAAGTTGTAAAGATTTCCGATCTCTTGTGGGATTATACCTCCAAAATTATGAAGAGCTCAAACTTTAAGACGACAACTTTCTTTAAACTGATGTATAAAAATACCAAGGACAAACACAAAAGTTATGTTATAGAAAGTCGTACCCGTCAACTTGTTATATCCAACATATAGCTTCCTAAAAAGGGTTAAATTCCCAAGCCCTTGTGGTATTCATCCACTAAAATTATTGTAGGATAACGACAAAATCTGAAGTGCATAGGATTCATTTATTCGTGTCGGAAGAGGGCCAATTATTTCGTTCAATGTGTATAGACAATCGTGCTATTAATAAAATAACAATCAATTATTGCTTTCCAATCCCGCGTCTTAATGATATGCTCGACAGATTACAAGGGACAGTGGTATTCACCAAACTTGATTTAAGGAGTGGCTATCATCAAATCCGTATTCGAACTAGCGACGAGTGGAAGACAGCTTTCAAAACCAAGGATGGTCTCTACGAGTGGTTAGTGATGCCATTTGGGCTGTCGAACGCACCAAGCACATTCATGCGATTAATGAACCAAGTTTTTCGTCCTTTTGTGGGAAAATTTGTGGTGGTTTATTTTGATGATATTCTTATCTACAGCAGGAATGAAGATGAGCACTTGTCACATCTTAAAGAAGTTCTCTCCGTCCTGCGAGATAATAAATTGTATATCAATCAAAAAAATGCATGTTTATGGCTGATCAACTTTTATTTCTTGGCTTTATGGTGGAAAAAGATGGTATCCCGGTTGATGAAACAAAGGTGAGAGCAATACGCGAATGGCCAGCTCCTAAAATCGTGAGAGAAGTTCAAAGCTTTCATGGACTAGCAACTTTTTACAGGCGTTTCATTCGAGGATTCAGTGCAATCATAGCACCTATTACCGATTGCTTGAAAAAAAGTCAATTTCAGTTGGGTAAAGAACAAGAAAATAGTTTTGAGGCAATAAAAACCAAGTTATGCACTACACCGGTGTTGGCACTACCTAACTTCGAAAAGGTATTTGAAGTTGATTGTGATGCTTCAGTTATGAGAATTGAAGCAATATTATCTCAAGAAGGTCGCCCAGTCGAATTTTTCAGTGAAAATGTTAGTAAGTCTCAGCAAAAGTGGACTACTTATGAGTTAGAATTTTATGCCGTTATTCGGACTTTAAAGCATTGGGAAAATTACTTGATACAACGAGAATTTGTATTATTTATGGATCATCAAGCTTTGAAATTTATCAATTCTCAAAAAACAATGAATCGAACGCACGCTCGATGGATCACCTTTTTACAGAAATTCACTTTTGCTATAAAACACAAATCAGGCCAACAGAATAAAGTAGCCGACGCTTTAAGTCGACGAGCATCTTTTTTAGCTACAATTAGTACAGAAGTAGTTAGGTTCGATTGCTTACAGGAACTTTATACAACTGATAAGGATTTTGGCAATATATGGACTCGATGTAGTAATAGAGAATTTATACCCGATTACCTACTTCAGGAAAGATTCTTATTTAAAAGAACTCAATTATGCAGTCCTCGTTCTTCTTTGCGTGAGCACTTGATTCGAGAATTGCATGCAGGCTGATTAGGAGGACATGTTGGTCGAGATAAGATAATCAGCTTGGTTGAAGAAAGATTTTATTGGCCCCAACTAAAAAGAGACATTGGTCATTTTGTTCAGCGTTGTCCAATATGTCAGAAAGCTAAGGGACAATTTCAAAATACTGGACTCTATACCCCATTGCCTGTTCCAGAAACAATATGGCAAGATCTCACTATGGATTTTGTTCTCGATCTTCCACGAACTCGACGAGAAGTTGATTCTGTTTTGGTTGTAATTGATCGATTTTCGAAAATGGCTCACTTCCTTCCTTGTAAGAAAACTGTAGATGCTTCTTACATGGCTAATTTATTTTTTCGTGAGATCGTTAGCCTACACGGCATTCCTCGTTCTATAACTTTTGATAGAGATATCAAGTTTCTAAGTCACTTTTGGAGGACATTGTGGAAAATATTTGACACTTCTTTAAAGTTTAGTAGCGCGAGTCATCCACAAACGGATGGACAAACAGAGGTGACCAATCGAACTCTTGGCAATATGAATCGAGCGGTTGTGAAGATAAACCAAAGCAATGGGATGTTGCCCTTCCACATATTGAATTTGCTTTTAATAGTACACCAAGAAGACTCCATTTGAAGTCGTTTACACTAGTGTTCCAACACACACAGTAGATTTGATTCGACTTCCGAATGTCAATTCTAATGCAGAAGAGTTTGCTGAACGTATTCAAAGAATTCATCACGAAATAAAACAAAATTTAGAAGATGCTAATATTCGTTACAAGACTGCTGCAGATCAAAATCGATGCCTTAAGCTGTTCAACGAAGGTGATTTGGTGATGATCCATCTCCGCAAAAATCGTTTTCCTATTGGCACTTACAATAAGCTTAAAGATAAGAAGATTGGTCATTTTCGCATTCTTCAAAAGATTGGTGATAATGCTTACAAAGTTCACTTTCTCGCTGATATGAACATTTCTAATACTTTCAATGTTGTTGATATATTCGAATACTTTCCTCCAAATGAGTTTTCCTTACATTCACAAAACTCGAGGACTAGTTTTATTCAAGTGGAAGGGATTGATGTAGTACATCACAACTACAATTAATAGTTCCACTTTATCTAAGAGTTTTGTCTTTTCTAAATGTAATAGGTTTATTCTTAAATCTTGTTTAGATTAGGATTAGTATATTTCCTTTTAGAATTTAGATTCCTTATTTTAGTTTCCTTCTATTAATAGGATTAGGGATAATTTTGCCTATAAATATAGGGGTATTGTACACTTTTTAATCAATCAATCATATATCAATACAAAGCAAAATTATTCCAATATAATTCTTATTTTTAATTCTTATTACAAGAATTTCTAAACGCTTCTGCACCATCAATATTTGGCTATCAAATATCTTTTTAAATAAGAATTTGAAGTACGAACACAACATCAAAGATGATTCAAATACCTGACAAATCATTTGGACCAAGCTATAAAGTCTGAAGCGTCCTTATGCGCCCAATTTCTCTTGGAATGGATCGCTAAATTTGTTGTCCGACAAGGAAAGAAGCTGAAGTTGTGAACATTCCGATAGATCTGAAGGAATTTCAACATCCAATTCATTTGAAGATAGATAAAGCCCTGTAAGTCTTGGAAGTCCATGACATATGTCAACAGAGAGATTACCAGACAAACTATTCCCGGTCAAATCAAGACTTTCCATTGTGGAGATATTGAATATTGTCAACGGTATTATACCAGTGTTGAATTCTAATTTCAGAGTTTTCAAGTAAGAAAGATTTCGAATCTCTTACAGGATTTTCCCTGGTAGAGGATTGAAGGACAAATCCAAATCCTGGAGAGTGGATATGTTAAATAGTGAAGGTGGGATAAAACCTGTAAAACTGTTTTTTCTAACATTCATAACTTTCGGGCAAGAAACCAAACAAAGAAGGAATTTGTCCACTGAAATTGTTGAAACTAATATCAACTGTTTTTAGTCGACACAATTGAGCTAAGTTTTCAGGCAGACTATTATAAAAATTATTGCGACTTACATTGAGAGAAACAAGAAAAGAGAGATTTCCCAAATCGGGCTGTATATTTCCAATAAGATTCATATCAGAAATATCTAATGCAGAGAACTCCAAGTAACTCCAATCCAGTCACAAACCGAGGCAGAAGAAGACCAGTTCTTCGACAGAATTGCTGAAGGGTCTAAACTGATGTGTGCTTTCAAGGTCAAAAGAGAAGCTTGATTGTGACTATCAAAAGAATTGCAGAAGGAAAGTAATGAGATTTCAGCATGATTGTGTCTAGTTTGTGAAATCTGGATTACTGGGCTCTATATGTGCAACGAGAACTGGATCACTACAAGAAAACAAAACATGCTTTTTTGAATTTTTGGATTATAAAAATGAAAACTTACGTGACAACCTTTGAGTAAAATTAAAGACAACGTGCATATAAAAAGTGGTATATAGGGATAAAGGTGACAAATAGAACATTTAGTCCCGTTTAGTTTAAATAAAAATTAAATTTTTTATAAATTTTTATAAAATTTGATAAATATATGGTTGAAAAGTTGATAAAATAATGAATTCTTTTTAGTATGTGATTAAAAAAAAGACTGTATTTTCAAAAAAGTGGGAACCAAACAAATAGTAGAAAAAATAATAAATACATAGGCTGGCTGCTTATTATTAATTTATGATTTGGCTTGTGATTCGTTCAAGGAAGATATCTCAATGTTCTATTTTATATGATTCTATTCATCCTTTCATATTAAAAAAAAAAGGCTTTTTCATTTTGCAGAAAATCTATTCATTTTCTTAATTATGCTATTTAAATGTAACACCTCGAATTTTCGTACTATTTTCAAAAAAGCTTAAATTTAATATTGGTCATTTAACAAATGAAATAGTCCATGTCTAGCCTTGTCGTCACACTAAAGTCCAAAAGTTGAAGTAATAAACTTGACCAACTTATGTGCATAAAGGATTTATTGCTTACGTGTACCTTTTTAGAACTTATCGTAAATTTGGTTTGGGTCGAATATTTACGTATTATAGTAGTTGATGAAAGATATCAAATATTATACTCATTTTGTAGCTCATATTAAATAACATAACTTGGAATTAAAAAAATGATTTTGAACTAGTTATCTTCGATTTATTCTAATAGAAAAAAAATGCTCTCTAATATTTTATTAGTCTTTATATATAATACTAGTTTTGACCCGTGCAATGCACGGGTGATGGTATTTTTTGAGGTGATGTTAGTGTCTAATATTTAAGGGAAGGTAAAATTATTTCGAAAGTTCGGTAAGTTCACACATAATTCTTGTACAAAATGATATTATAATTAGTCAAATGTCATAAAGTTAATATTCAAATAAGATTAGAATGAAAAAGATGTTTAATCTTATTGTAACACAATGAACAAAATACACGTGCTGAAAACATTAACAAATGATCAAAAAATGTTGAGGTTAGTAAATGTAAGTCGAACTTTCATGACACAACTGTTAAGATGGGATATTTACCTATTGTTCCACCAGCATAAATTTGGCAGAAGTCAAACAGATTCTCGAGAACAGGACATCTTCTCCAAGATGATCTAATAAAGAAAGAACGATTAGTAGCAATTTACAGTGCTCCAATTATAGTAAAACAAAGGTAATGGAAAAACTAAAATCATGTAGAAGATTCATTTATTTGTATAGCAAACAAAACATTGATAAATGTTATCAATTACATACAAATTATGTATATGTTAAAGTTACTTGAATTGTTTTCATGATAGTAACATCTTTAATCAACCATCCAATATCTAAATTTGAAGACTTCTCATAACCTTTAATTGGTTTCTTCTAATGACTTCTAAAACCTTCTTAGAATCTTGTCATCCAATCTATGTAACCATCCTTTTCTCCAATACGAGCCATTGATCTTCTCATTGTTTTCTAGAGAGACCGATAATTACACCTTGAATTGGCTTCATGCACCACCTTTATTAAGAGTCTCAAAGATTACATTTAAGTGTCAGAATGCAAGCCTTGACTAATGCATGCAATTCTCAGTCTTTGACAATTCTGGGGTTCAGTTCTTTTGAGCCTTAGCTTTTGGGGCTTACTTTTTGATAGTCTGCAATGTTTTTTAAGGTTTCTTAGAGTCTTGGACTATTTCAAACATGTCCCAACCTTTAAAACTAAAAATAAAAATTGGAGATAAAAAATAGAACAAGATCCACAAGTGGCCTAGCCTCCGAAAGTTGATGTATTGTGCAATTACCCCCTGCGAGGTGACGTAGCAATTTTACAACAGCAAGTTACAAGACCTGCAACGTGAAACTCCACTGTCGATTTTCTTTTACCCATCTAGTTACATCTGTGATTTTTATTCTTTATCTCCAGGTTTCCTTTTCCTTTGAAGTTTGAAGTCAAAGGATTCAAAATGCTTTAATAGATGGTTAAATAATGTACACTCTGATAGCAACTAAATTCTTCTCTCATGGAACAACGAGCCTTCATACAAGATTTAGCCGTATTAAACATTAAACCTTTCATGTCATAGGTAAAACTTGATTCCAAATAGTTGAGCAAAGGATAAATTATCCTCGGATACCTGGAGTTCTAGCCCAATGTTAAATTAGTGCCTAAAAAACTTGCAAAACAGGGAGAAAATGAATGAATTAAAAATTAGAAAGAGAGAAAATCCACCAAACACATCAATGTCTCCTCAGGAAACAGAAAATAGGAAAAAAAAATCGAAATCCGATTGCATTTCTTTTGGTTGTCTTGGTTTCAGCTTCATGATTCTTATAGATTAACGGTTGTTGAAATAGAGTTGCTGGGTTTTAATTCTTTCTCTTGTAAATATGGTAGGATTTTGAAGAGAAGAGAGCCCAAGAAAAGATGGCTTATTCGGACGAAGGTGAAGAGATCTCCACAACAGTAAAATAACAATTTAATGCAATATATAATTATACCAAGAGAATATTAAACACAAAATCATGAATAGTCATACCTGCTTCCAATAGACAATTGAGAGAAGAAATATCCTAACCGATGGCTGAGTCGGACCTTACACAATATTAATGAACACAGGTGAGGTTAAAGTCATACAAATGGATCAAATAACATAAGAATTAGAATGAATTAGCAACCATTATCATGCCTGAAGGTGCTGATCTCTACAAATGACATTTGAACACAACGTACAAAACAAATTTACCAAGTCATACTTCATATGCTTTAAACCATAACCAAAAGTATAATTTAATTTTAATAAAGCAGAGTGAGATTATGCAGAAGTAGATAACAGGGTTAGAGGTTTTGAGGTCTAGAATTTTATAGGAAATAACACGCAGAATCTGTGCTATTAAAATAGTATACACCACAGAACTAAATCATAACGGATTTTCAACAACCTGAAAAATAAGATCTTTCAGGAGATGTTTATAGCTTCCATGATGATGGCTTACCTGCAAGAGCTCTTTCGATGCAGCCTCCTTCGAAAGCCTAACTGACCAAAAAACCCAACGAAAATATTGAATAAAAATTTGGGTGAAAAAGAGAAATCATGAAGTTGAAGCAAAAATAAAAAATCAAACGAGAGAATAAATAAATAAGTAAACCTAATTATTTTAAGTATCTGTAAAATTACATATCTACAATGAACATTCTGAAATCTCATCTTGTATAGACTTAAACCCTTAAAAAAAAGACTCTGAAAATTGTAAAAAGAAGAAGAAATTATGTGAGAAAGTAAAAAAAAAAAAAAAAAACAAATCGCACAAACGAAAACACGAAGAAATTTTACCTTTAAAATACCACAGTAATCAGCAAATCTCTATGAAGAAAAGAGGAGCAGAAAAAGACGATTTTCTATGATTGATTTTTTTGTTCAAGAAGAATGGAGAAAAGAAAATGAAGATGACTAAAAAGATAGAGATGTATAATGCCATGCGTGCAGATAGAGATAGATACACTGTGTATATACCGCGGAAGTACATACATGGGCTACAGTAAAAATTCACAATTACCAACCAAACTCATTAATGATGTGGACCCACAATTGGAAAAAATTGAAACCCAATACATGTCTCGTATTGCTTTTCTTCCAATTTAAGCATCAAAATGGAAGAAAACTTCAACATGGACAAGTGTGAACACGTGAAATTAGAGGGAGAATAAAAAAAATTTATGAATCAGTACATCAAGATACATCAACATAAATGTAAAGAAATGACGACTACATTATATGACCATTTACAAATGCTATGAAAATTCTCATATATTTTTTAGAATCTCAAATACTCTTGTTCCTCCACCATCACCTTCTTCCTCCCCCCATACCCCCAACCAGTCCGAGCCCCTCTCCCAGGGCCACCCCAGTATTCCTACCCCAAGCCCCCCACTCCACTGCATTGAGGATAAAATAAATCAGAGTCAATTGTGACCAATTTAGGGGCTATGACAAGCTGGATTGGATTTTGACAAGTTGGGTCCCAAATTTCCTTGTATGATTTTTATCGAATGACTTCCTTGAATGAAATTTATGATGGGAGGGGTACTAAATTTCAATCATAAATTGATTTATCTCTTTCCAAAAGGCAGAATGAGCAAATCCCAGGTATAGAAGATGGGGGAAAGATTAATACTTACAAGCACAAGTAATTTGAAAATAATGTTATTTTATCCACAGAACCAATAAACTCACACTCTTCCCTGTATAATGATATGAAACAAAGAATTTCGACAACAGGGACAACCATTTATAAACAAGAACGGTAATTTACATATTTTAACCTTATCCAGAAACCCAAATTTAAAGCTTGCAGTTTTTCCTTCAATAATGATATGAAACGCAGAAAATCGCCAGCTGGGATGACCATTTGCATTATTATCCTAATCCTAATCCTAATCCTAATCCTAACTACATAAAAGAGGGAGTTTTGTTCTGCCACGTGTCTTAACTCTAGGTATCCTTCCCAAAACGACGTCGTTTGGCTTAAAAAAATCCTGTTGCCCACCGCCTTCTTCTCACCTTATCGAAACTCTTGAATCGGCTTCTCCTCATTCCGTTGTCTTCTGCTGCTCGTGTTTTGCCTAATTTGAAAGAGAATACCTAAACCTTGTAGAATTAAACGCCAAATCTCCTGAATTTCTCTGGTTCTATTTGCTGTCGTGAGTCACCAAAAGCTCCTGGAGGGCAGGCAGTGGGTGGGATTTTGGCTCGACGATTAAGGTTAAGGTTCTTTAATTGTTCTGATATGTGATGGGTTTTTTTCTTCTGTAATTGTTTCTTATTCAACGGTCTTCACTTTTCCTTTCATTGAAGGCTGTGAAAAAATCAAAATCCAACTCTTCTTCCAAGATTTTCATTTTCCCGTGAAGGGAAATCTGAAAGCCCTATCTTTAAAGAGGAAAACTGTGCATATAAAGAATGTATAGATACAGTGCAGGTAATGTACATACATGCATGTAGGGGTGGTGAGGCAAAATAATGTTGGCATTGGTGGGTGAAGGAGGAGGAGCTGCTAATAAAATGGAGAATGAATTTGAATCAAAGCTGAGGATAATTGTGACGCGAGAATAAGAGTGTTAGCTGAAATATAGTGAGTAGGGCCTGTTACAATCAAAGGCAAATTGTGGTTTTTGAGTGATGAATATGTACTGCCTAATTGAATTAGCGAGTCCTTGGTTACTCATGGTTATATGCTGCACTCTAATTGTGTACATGATCTACACTGTCATATATCTGTATCTTGGCCTTTTGGTAATAAATCAGTGATTCCTTGAAGAGAGCGATTGAAGAGGAGACAAAGAGAGAAATTACCAACGGGAAGATCATGCTTGATAGACTGTCTACCTATATTTATGGAGGCTCCTCCGTCTAAGAATTTCTCCATATGGACGGAGGAATTTCTCCATGTTTCCGTACTTGGACGGAGGCATGGAGAAATTCCTCCGTCCAAGGAATTTTACCATGTGGACGGAGGAATTTGTCCATGCCTCCGTACTTGGATTGAAGCATGGAGAAATTCCTCCGTTAAGTATGTGCTTCCACCCTTGCATTAAATGATTTGAAAATTGAATGTAGTTGATGACATATAGGTAAGATTTGAAACCAAATGTAAGTTTATGTAAGCAAATAAATTGTAAAACTTCAAGGGCAAATGAAATTCCAATGCAAAAACAAGAGCAAACTTGAAGCTTTGAAATTCCTTCTTTGTTGGCTCCATCTTTGGAGGCAATGAGAAACCCCTGTATCCAAGCTTGGTTTTTCCATGCCTGCAAGCTTGGATGAAGTCAAATCACATTAAATTAGTTTCTTCCAATCCATTTGTTATATTTTGTTCTTCCAATTACAGATTTAGTCCATACTTTAGAAATTGTGGTGAGTATGTCCGATTTAATGAAAAACAAATCTGATGAGGAATATCTTCCTCCATAATTGGAGAAAGCCATTTCTTATTTTTTAAGGGTAAACAAATGTTTTGTAGCCACTTATTTAATTGGTGTTTGTTATATAGAGATTAGGCTTTCAAATACCTACTATGCACAATTTGTGTTATGTTTATTGTTAAAAAAAAAATATTATATTACAGTAAAATTGATGGCGTGAAATCATGAAATCCATAATTAACATTGAAGTAGTCTCTTTCGATTTACTCTGCCATTGTTTATTCTTTGAATTAGAAATTCAGTTTATGCCTTAGAAATTGTGGTAAACATATCACATTTAATGAAATATATAGAGTGAAATACTTATTTTTATATATTTTTCTCCTTTTGCCTTCCCTCTGTATTCAGTTATTTTCTTCATGAATCGTATGGAGAGTAGTAATGCAAAAAAGTGCCCAGAGATATTTTTGGTGCAGTAGAACAATTTCCAAGTTCTCGCAGGCAATTATGCGCACAAGCCCGTCATACACGATGACAATGCCTAAATGCTCGAAGAAGATCATTTGTAGCTAGACATAATCATTATCAGCCACAAATAAGAATAGAAGAAGGTATTCGTACACAATTGAGTTATAGTAGACCTTCATCACAAATCATTTCATATATATTTAGTAAAGATGGTATCTATTTGCTATTTCTTCATATTTTTTCCTCTGTACATCATTGCTTATGATATTTTTAAGTAATTTTGTTTATTCCTGTTGTTTCTTCTCTTTTTCCATTTTATTTTACTTTCTTAATTCACTGCACATTTAACTTATTACAGTCTAACATATTTATGTCTGTGAATTTGTATAATGTTTTACCGTTCATGTTTATTTTCCTTCCCTTATTTATCACATATAGTTGCCTATTTTTTAATCAAAACAAATCTTTAAACTGAAAAGCATTATTCACATTTCCTTAAAGTTTAGCGTTATATGGATAGTGCTTTACATTACGATGCTTTGCAATCTTCAACAATTCACTTCTATTTGGATTTTATTTTTGTTAATTATGCACTTTCACATATGTTTTGATAGCATGTCTTACAAAATAAGTTTATTTATATTTCCTAATGGTAACAACAATCTATTTTATTGTAGTTGCTGGCTGTAGTCATAGTGTATCTTCTCCTGCTATATTATCTACATCACATCGTCAAAACAATCGATGGAGACCTAATGATAGTGTAAAGAATAATAATCAAACTACAAACTTTCAGTTGCAAAATATTCCAACTACATCCCATATTCTCATACAACCAACAATTTGTTCATATTGTGATGCAAAAAAATTTTACAAAGAGAGTAAAGGATTTTGTTGTTCTGATGGCAAGGTGAAATTGCATACTGATAATATACCTAATGAATTATATGAATTATTTACTTCAACTTCATCTGTTGCATTAGCCTTCAAAAAAATTGCAAGAAGTTATAACAACCATTTTGCATTTACATCTTTCGGTGTTAAGTACGACAAAGATTTGTGTAAGATGAATAAAGGAATTTATATCTTTAGGGTTCAAGGCCAAATTTATCATTATATAAATCAACTTCTACCCCCTGAGAATAACCCAACTTATTTACAGCTATATTTCTACGATACTGATAATGAAATATCAAATCGATTGAACATTTCAGATAAATTTGATTCACAAACTCTACAAATCTTAATTGATACTTTAAGAATCAATCCTTACTCTAAATTTTTTCGTTCATTAAGCAATATTGATAATTTACATACATGTCGAATACAAATAAGATGTGATCCAGGTTTAGACCAAAGAATTTACAATACTCCAACATCTTCACAAATAGCTGCAGTTTGGGCTGACGATGATCCATCCGCTAACAACAAAATTCGTGATATATCAATTTATGGTCATTCTGGCACTTCCCACAAAGTGCATTATTATTTTGGTTGTTATGATCCACTTCAATACCCTTTGTTGTTTCCTTTTGGCCAGCCTGGATGGCATGAAGGTATTGAAAGAATTAATGAAATGACAAATCATTTTTGTGCTCAAGAAGATACCCTTGTAAATATCAATACCATATCTTCTGCAACTGACTTGATTGAACGAGAGACTGAAGGTTAACACTTTAGAAACTTAATTTTGACTTTTTTTTATTCTTCCACAAATTGTTGTTTTATCTTATATTTATTTTATAGTTATGCAAAGGAGGAAAAAAAGATCTCAAGTATCTTGCCGTGAGTATTACTATTATAAATTACAAGTTCGAAACTCATGTAACTGTATTTTGCTTCATGCTGGTAGGCTTTTACAACAATACGTTGTTGATATGTACGTAAAAATTGAAACTTCCAGATTAGATTATTTTCGTAATAATCAAAAACAAATACGAGCTGAAGTTTATCAATGTATTGTTGATAGTGTTGAAGTTGGTGAAAGTAAAGGTTATAAAATTGGCCGAAGAATTATTTTACCCTCTTCTTTCACAGGAGGTCCTCGAGATAATAAAAAGAGATATATGGATGCTATGGCATTAGTTCAAAGATTTGGTAAACCCGATATTTTTATAACAATAACTTGCAATCCTAACTGGCCTGAAATACAACAACAATTAAGACATAATGATGAAAAACAAAATAGACCTGATTTGCTTACCCGAATATTTAGAGCTAAGTTAGAAGAATTAAAAATTGATTTATTCAAAAGGCATGTCCTTGGTCCCGTTGCTGCATATATATATGTAATTGGATTTCAAAAAAGAGGTCTTCCAGATGCTCATCTTTTATTAATTTTAAAATCTGGATCAAAAATTACTACGACTGATTTAATCGACAAAATTGTTTGTTGTGAAATTCCTGACAAAAAATGTTACCCACACTTACATTCCATTGTTGTGAAACATATGTTCCATGGTCCGTGTGGAAATTTAAATCCAAATAATGTTTGTATGTCAAATAATAAAATATGCAAAAATAAATACCCAAGAGAATATACAATGATAACTTCACTCGGTAATGATTCCTATCCACGATACAAACGTTGTGATGATAATCAAAAAGTAAAAGTGAGGGGGCATTTCTTAGATAATAGATGGATTGTACCTTATAATCCTTATTTAACAGCTAAATATGATTGTCATATCAATGTAGAAATATGTTCAACTATTAAAACTGTTAAATATTTATACAATTATGTTTACAAAGGACATGATCGAATAACTTTTTCCATAGGTGATAATGAAGATAATGTTTCTATTGACGAAATTTTCAGATATCAAACTGCTAGGTGGATTTCTCCTCCTGAAGCTATGTGGAGAATTTATGGTTTTATATTATCCGAAATATCTCCATCAGTTGTTTCATTACAATTACATCTCGAAAATCATCATTTAATTACTTATAAAGGTAGCGAGAATTTACAATCAGTTATTAACAGAGATCATTTACACAAAACAACATTAACTGAATTCTTTCGTACCAATATTACAAACGCAAAAGCTCGAACACTTACCTACAGAGATTTCCCCTCTTATTTTGTTTGGGATACAAACAAACGAATTTGGACTCCAAGAAAGCAAAAAAATGTTATTGGTAGAATAGTCACAGCTAATCCATCTGAAGGTGAAAGATATTATTTACGTCTTTTATTAAATCATATTATAGGATGTACCTCTTTTGAACAATTACGATTTGTAAATGGTATATCCACATCTACTTTTTGTGAAGCAGCTCTTTTACATGGTTTATTAAGGGGAGACAATAATTGTGAATTATATTTATCTGAAGCAATTGTTTATCAAATGCCATCTTCTCTTCGTAGGTTATTTGCTACTTTATTAAGCTTTTGTAGTCCTCAAAATCCACGCTTGTTATGGGATAAATTCAAAACTTATATGTTTGAAGATTTTATTCAACAAGGCATGTTATTTCCTAATGCCGAAATAAAAGCATTACAATGTATACATTCTATATTAGAACCATTGAATAAAAGTATAAATGATTATCAATTAGTTTTATTTAATATAAATATAGGAGAGGCTGAAACATTGGCTGCCATGATTTCTGAGGAACTTAACAATGGCAGTAATGAAAGTGATTATTGTGATAGAAATTTTTTCAATAGAGAACAATTGTATGCTTTTGATACAATTTTAGCCCAAGTTTTAAATAATGATAACGGCATGTTTTTTGTTGATGGACCTGGTGGAACGGGTAAAACATATTTATACAAATTTTTATTAGCAGCTATACGCTCAAGAAATATGATTGCTATAGCTACAGCATCGTCTGGAGTTGCTGCTTCTTTATTACCAGGTGGTAGAATTGCACATTCTAGATTTAAAATTCCATTAGAAATAAATGATGATGTTACTTGTTCAATTAGTAAGCAGTTTGCATTGGCAGATCTCCTTAGAATAACTAAATTAATTATCTGGGATGAGGCTCCAATGGTGAATCGTTGTGCTATAGAGGCTTTAGATAAAATGTTAAGAGATATAACTGAAAAAAAATTTACCATTTGGAGGAAAAGTAATTGTCTTAGGTAG
Source organism: Fraxinus americana (assembly GCA_035079005.1). NCBI lineage: Eukaryota > Viridiplantae > Streptophyta > Magnoliopsida > Lamiales > Oleaceae > Fraxinus > Fraxinus americana. The sequence continues at coordinate 20,861,547 of CM068726.1, forward strand.
TGATTTTCGCCAAGTTTTACCTATTGTTCAAAGAGGAACAGAAGATGACATAGTGAAAGCAAGTTTGGTTTATTCATACTTATGGCCTTCATTTACACGTATACCACTTATACAAAATATGAGAGCTCAATTTGATCCATCATTTTGTAGTTATTTACTTCGTATTGGAAATGGTACAGAAAAAACACACTCATGTCATATGATTAAACTTTTAGCTGATATAACAATACAGTTTGAAGATGAATTTCAATCTTTAAAACATTTGATTAATGTTGTGTTTCCAAACATAGAAACTTACATCGAAAATTTAGATTCTATGATTAATAGAGTGATTTTAACCCCAAAAAATGAATGTGTAGATCAAATAAATAATATTTTACTAGAAGACATTCCAGGAAAGATATTCACATATTACAGCTTTGATGAAGCAATTGATAAATCCGAACAAAGTATCCAAGAAGATTTTCTAAATACATTGACTCCAAATGGTATTCCTCCTCATCAACTAACATTAAAACAAAATTGTCCTATTATGTTACTTCGAAATATTAACCCATCTGAAGGTTTATGTAATGGAACAAGACTTATTTGTCGGAGATTTGAGAGAAATGTAATTGATGCAGAAATTGCTATTGGAGAATATCGTGGAAAGAGAGTATTTTTACCTAGAATTCCATTTCTACCACTTGAAAGTGATAAAAATTCAATCCCTTTTAAAAGAACCCAATTTCCTATTCGACCATGTTTCGCAATGACAATAAATAAATCACCAAGGTCAAACATTAGATTTCGTTGGTTTGTACCTTCCGGAACCTGTATTTTCTCATGGCCAATTATATGTTGCTTTATCAAGAGCAAAAACAAGTACATGCATTAAAGTTTAATAAAGCCGACAGATAAATCTATCGCACATAATACATGCACAAAAAATGTTGTTTACCAAGAAATTCTCGATTTAATACAATCTTTATAATATGTTTACAGTAATTTGATTCTTGTATTCTCTGTCCATCTTCCAAAACTTTTATTTGAGTTGATTTTTTTATGTTATATCAGAAAAAACTTTTATTATTTTAATTTAATTATTAAAGCTCATGGTTATATAGTGTAAACATATTTCCACTTTCAATAGCTTTTCACAAATCTCATGTTGATTGTAATATAATTGTGAAATGCTTTTTCTTTTTTTTTTTTTCATCAACTTCATTACCAAATTAATTACTTTTCATAATATTCTCCTACAATTTCATTTAATTTTTCCTATAAAACTTGTAACTTTTATTAGATTTGTGAAGAATTTGAATTTGTCCCTGATAAGTTTATATTCAAAAGAAATTAAGAAATTTCAGTTATGTAGACAAAAAAATAAATAAATCAATTTGTTGATTTACTTCATTTGTAGTCTGTTTTGTTTTTACCCAACCCAATCAATGTGAATAACCAAAATTTATCCTTAAAAGAAAAGTAAACAATGAAGGTGACAAACCTCCTCAATATTCTTTTTCTCACAAAAAAAATGAAACGAGGGAAAACAAATTTAAAAAAATACTGAAAGATGATATAAGACAGGAGTTAATTTTGTTACATATGCAGATGATTGACAACTTATCCGAAGTATGTTTGTTTGTGAAGTAAAATATTTGTTAAAGTATAATGACATGTTAGGTGTTATCTTAGTGACTCTAAGTTTTCTTTATAATTTTTGTACTATATTTTTTCTTTAATTATATTGAAGTCTACTTTCAAATTTTAATTTTTTGTAATTTGCATTTTTCACATATTTCGATTTTGATCTGGTGTATAATTGATGCATGTGTTTACTGAAATTTAGTTGCTTATGAAGAAGAGTCTGTTTCAAAGTCTATTTCTCAGCGGTGGAGATTACGATATCTTCATAGATCTTGAGGTGATTGTTTCACTGTCGTTTACTTTTCGCTTCAATTTGTTTGCTTGAGTATGGTAATGAACGAAAATATGTGTTCCTCTGTCACACTGGATAGTGTTCAGAGGTTTTTGTTTTGTTTCTTTCACGAAATGGTTAACAAAAAATTTAAAGTTCGTTGAAGTTTCTGCTGGCTTACTTCCATTCGACTGACATAATTCATTTATTTAATTACTTTATTAGTCAAACAGGGAGAGAAAGAGATTCAAAGACATATCATGGATTAAGCCTAATTTTAAACCTGATAGTAATAATAAACAAACAAGATGAGAAATATACTTATAGAAATACACATATTTATACTGTTTTATCTTTGTGTCAGAAATACTCTTAGTGTTACAATTTTTTTGTAGCTAAGATAATAATTTAGTAAATAATTTAGTGTTTACTAATCATTTATTTAATCTCTTCTGTGGAATAGAATAGTATGTAATTGAAATCATGCTTTGTGTTTGATTTGAAATTGATTGTAATTTTGATTCAAGAAATTAGAGTTAGTGTATAATTGAAATCATGCTGTGTTTGGTTTAATAGTGATGATAATTCTGATTTAAACACATCAAAATTAGAGTTAGTATATAATTAAAATCATGCTGTATTTGGTTCAACATTGATGATAATTTCGATTGAAACAGGTAGAAATTGCGAAAGAAGTATTATATTCAGTGAGTTCACCATTGAGGAATACAAATAAAATTAAAGAGGTATAATACATGTTTCTTAATCAAATTGTAAAAAAAATTCCTTATTTTTATGAAGACAATATGTTTGTAATTTTTGTTTGCACTTAATCTGAAATTGACATCGATAAAAGGAATTTTGGACATGGATGGAACTTTTGCGAGGATTGCTGGCTAAAGTCAAGTTCTCTAGGCAATTCCACTTGTCAACTGAAAACTAAACTATACTTACATAGGTATGATTGATTAAAGAATTGCTATTATCATTTAGATTGATTTTCTCGAACTTTGCTCCATGGTTTTTTGTTTGGTTTGCTGTTTACTTTTATTTAGTGCAAATTTGTCTTCTTTCACTTATTGTTTGGTTCATGAATATGGTAAATCTTGATGCACTTTTAAGAGAATTTAGATTTTAAGAAAAACAAGAAGTTCTGATTAGCTTTATTGAATAGGTTGAGTGAGGAATTCTCCTTCAGTATGCATAAGTGAAGAGGATAGTGTTTGGGTAAATCAATTCTTTACTTGATAATTAACAACAGTCGGAGTGGCTATGAATCTAATGACTATGGTGTGAAATCGTAGAGCTTAATCTATTATCGTTAAGTGGAGTGAGTATGCGAATCGAGAATGTAGATTCATAGATGAACCTCTATGAATTTTGCGTGTTCTTAAGTCTGTATTTTTCTTTGAACTAATTGCTATTGGTGTAATAGAATTAAGGTTTCTAATTCATAACATATCAGAAAAGATATTAGACTTTTGCCTTACCCACAGTTTGTTTAAGGGGTCTTTCCTTTGATAGATGCATTGATTTAAGTCTTAAGTGGTTGACTGACAAATTTTCATGTAGTAACAGAGATCTTGAAATTGCGTGGATTCTGTACTCTATCAAGACATCCAAGATTGTGAAATTTTTTGGAGATTTCAGTGTAACGGATAGATTTCATAGTATGTTCTCTCTATTTCACATTAAACATGAGTGAGTTTAATTGGCTGATTTTGGATCAGGTTGTGTGCAGGCAGATGTAGAGATTGATGCTATCTGGAAAATAAAAATTTGAAATATTAAGATATATAAATGCTGAAATTTGATTCATATTTTGGACTACAGTTTGTCTTATATCAAAGTTGAAACTATATTTCATTTGTGTGTACTTTCTTTTCTTCCATGGTATTTAGTTTCCAAGCTGTAACTCTTCAACTTTATAACTTTTATTTATGTACATGTCATGTGATTTTATATCTAGACTTAAACAATGAGATATTGTTGAATGAGATTGTAGTTTTGTATGTAGTATATGTGCAAAGTTGAAGAATTGTTCTTACTCCTCTGTATTCTGGTTCCTTATATACTTATTTTCATATATTTTTTCTTTTTTACCTTTACTCAGTACTTACTTATTTTCTTCGCGAATGGTACAGAGAAATGCAAAAAATCGCCTTAGAGACTTGTGTTCCAGAAAATAGTTATAAACTTAAAATATCAACTGACAGGAACATATATTTGCCGTCTGGAAAGCACCTAAGAATCTAGAGAGTCAAATGCATGGTGTATTATCTAAATTTCTGGATTATTTTTCTGTATAGCTTCAGAATCTTGTTTCTGTCCAAAATTCTATCAAAATTTTGTTCCTGAGCAATTTTCTGTCTTATATTGGTTGTCAAAGGCATTCAGCTTTGTCTTTTATGCCAAAATATGCAGACTTGAATTATTTAGGGAATAAGCTACAGATAATATTTGCATTGACAGTCGATTATGTGAAGGGTTTTATTTATATTGATGCCAACATATAGCATGATATTAATAAGCTTTTCAGTAATTATTCTCTTGGTAAAACGAATAAGCTGGTTGAAATAGAGGAATAAAACTTCAACAGTCTATAAATTTATAAGATGTCCATCAAGTTTAATGCTAATGTTTACTACACATTTATTAGATAAATTACAAATTAATCTTTTAGAAATGAAAATGTCCGAAATAAATATATGTCCATGCTAAAATAAATAAAATAAGAAATGATAATGTATGCTAAAAGATGAAGATAATGTTGATGACAATAAATTAAAAAAATTGAATACTTCAACTCGTTAAAGCATATATTGTATGAAGTTGAGAAATTTGTCTGAGTTGTCACTTTTCCTTTTTTGGTGAATGTTTTGATGTCAAAATTGATGTTCCTAACAGCAATTTCATTTTCTAGAATTAATTAGTTCCTCAAATTGCCTGTTTTTATTACCTCTCCTTGCTTTTTATTTTTGTTTTATCGTCGTGAACTATTGTTTTCTTATTCTCATCATTGCATTTTGGCTCTCTTGGATAAATATCCACTTCAAAAAAAAATTTATTATTGTTAATTATTTTCCATAACTTCACTTTGTAAATTCAGTGTCCTCAAAAACGAAAAAAAATGTTAATATTTTCGCCTTGGAAATTTTGTTCCACTTTTTATATACTGTATTATCTAAAAATCTAGAGATACATATTCAACTTAATATTTTTGATGTCTAATACATTTGAAAGTATGTTTTTACTTAATTTGTAGTGTGTTTTGTAGGTAATTTTTTCATTCGTAATTATCTGTTTTTACCCTCAGATAATGAGTAAAATTTGGCCTTGAAGGTGAAGTCAATAATAAACTTGGCAAAGCTCGTCAATATTCTTGTTTTCCCAATGAAAAGGAAATGAGTAAGGACAAGGTTCAAAGAATGCTGGAAGATGATATAAGATTAGCAAATTGAAGCTTTTACTCGCTGAACTGTAGCCATGCAACAGGCTATAGGTAAATTGCTTTTTGATTTACGGTTCTTATTTACAATCTAAATCTGTACCTCCTATATACAGAAAAGAATTGAGTTTTATACAAATTTTCATTACTTTGCATAAAACAGAAGCTTCATTCTGATTTCCTATCCTTCTACCCATTAAGAATAAATCTTCTGTTCCATACTGCTGAGCAACTAATTATATCCACCACAATGTCTTAACAAAAATTTTGAATGATAGTGCAGAGAAGTTGCCATAATAAACCACTCAGGGAAAGATTCTTTCCCTTTCAATCATATGAATTAAAAAAATAGATTAGTTTAGTTTTCGTTGATGATTAATGATTATTGCTGTAATATATTGAATATACAGAAAATAGATTTTTATAGATTTTTGATTAATGATAACATGATGTGATAATAATAAAGTATAACCACATATTGTATCTAAACTTATTTCATGTTGGGGTAAATTGTATTGCAAGATAAGAAGAATAAAGTGAAATTTATATTTATTGTTCAAAGGGAAAATGACAAAAGTAGTTAAAATGCACCTACATTCTTTATGATTATAGACACTCATCATTTTTAAATTAGTACGTCAACCTTTCCTGGTGTTTCAATTTGTATTGATGACATGGTGTGGATCAGGTTTGGATTGGGTGTTCACCTTTGGTAAATGAAAATCTTATAGTTTTATGAATACCAATTTTTGGTTTCAAAAAATGTTGTATGTTACATCATGGATGTAATTTTCATGTTTACACTTTGTTCAGTAATATCAATATAGATGAAAATTGAATTAACCAAAAGCTTTGTTATGTGACCAAAAATAATTTTTTAGATGACTGTGGTTTAACTAATAACTTCAATAAAAAACATCATTAAGCACTTGAAATAACATGAAAACTTCAAAATTGATACAATATTGGTATATAGTTTAATTTAAGATTTGTGGTTTAGAAATATAATGATAACGTTTAAAAAATTGGATTTAATTTTTAGATGCGACATACTATACTAAGAAATTGTAGATTGCTAAATGCTAATTCCTTGTTAGTTTGATAACTTAATTTGAGTATGTTTGTTTCTAAAGTAAAATATTTGTTGAATAATAATGGCATGTTGGGTGTTATCTTCGTAACCTTAAATTTCCTTTATAATTTTTCTACTGTATTTTTTCTTCAATTATATTCAAGTCTACTTTCAAATATCCATCACATCAACATTTAAATTCAAATTTTCTATCTTTTCTTTTCATTCAAAATGCTATACCTCTTGTTTTTCCCTATCTTTTGTTCACTGGTTGGTTCAAGTGTTAATAGATTTTCTTTTTTCTGTGTTTGTCAAGTACCCATACAGTGATTAGTCTCAATTCCAGTTTTGTGGTCAGTTCTCGCGATCTAAGATATGTACCAAAACTTTTAGTGTCACCCCATCAAAAATTGATCAACTTTAATTTACCATGTTGGAAATGCTGACCATTTCTTGAGTCAAGAAATCAAACGTTTGAAGGATACTGCAATTCGCAGGTAACTGTCCAGTACACTTTTATGTTTTGATATAATTACTATAATTAGTTCTTGAATACACTTTTATCATGTTACTGAATTTTCGTTCAATCTAATGTTGTAATTTGAGTTTAAGCTGATTCTTGAGTTCCTGTTTTACATGATCACTTCATTTCTTGGAAACTGTTGTTTTATTAGTTTGAATTACATAAGATTCTCAAATGCCAACTTCTATATTAAATCTGTTGTAACCTCTATTCTATTGTAGCTTGATTTAATTTAGTTTTTAAAATTTATGCAAGAACTTGGCTGAGGAAATCTCTCAAGAGTATGCAAAACGACAGATTGAAAGTTTTATCCATTTTGGATACTATCAGTGATCGATTTGGTTGACACGATAGGTCTTCCTAATCCTAATATAAAAAGAATAGATGAAATGGTTCCGCCACATTCTCAACACACTGAAGTATACACTAAAAAGTCCATTTATTTAAAAATGTGTTGAATTTAAGAAGATACCTACATGTTATTTAATTTTGCAGTGCTTGAGAAGTGTTAAATTTGCTTGAGCGACTACAGCCAATTGAAAATAATTAAGAACTTGTGTTAAAAATAGCATTATTCAAGTGTTCAGTAAATCACCTGTCCAAGTTTGAAAACACATGTTAAACCTGCAAGGAAATTGAATGTCATTGATGAACCTCATACCTGGATCCACAACGATAATTTGAATTTCCTTCTGGTTGAATTTGAATCATTTTTTTAAATGGTTTGCAGGAAGATATTTTCACATTTGTGAGGTAGGTTTATCACTTTTTCAGATTTGAAAAAATGATAGACGATGGAGAAGAGGAAGAAGCGATGTTAGAGTTTACTCCAACTTGCGTGGTGGCTGTCATAGAAGAATCCATGGGATTTGAAGACAAGATATTCTACATGAAAGTCACACAGTTAGAGGCAAACACTGCTGAGTGCAAGTATAAACTTGTGTTCGTCCTCAATGCATCCTCTACTGTAATAAATGGAACAGAAAAAACAACTGACAAACACAAAGGGTTCTATGTATTGCAGACGACATCAATTATGATAATCAAGACATCTCACCACCATCAACAAAGCGATTTTTCTTTCGAACCTGAAGTGAAGAAATTACAGAGAAAGGAAAATTACACTAATCATGGTGGTCTGTATTTGAGAAAACATAAATGTTACAATCTAAAAGATTGATGTAGTTGTTTTTCTATGTCCATCTTGTAGCGACTTTGTTTTATTTTATAGCATCATTTACAGAAAGTTCATGCCCTTTTGATTTGTAAATTAGTTTTTTTTTGCACTTGTCCATCAAAACTGTTGATGTGAAGAAGAATGTATAACAATGATGCTTTAGCTTATAACTTATGTGATGGAATCTGTCGTACTTTTGAAATGTATAAAATGATATTTTCCAATGTCTAAATTGACTTTTATTCCGTATTAAATACATCATTCATTATACTTATACTTATGAATTAGAATTTCTTAATGTATTGATTAATAAGAATAATAGTTATTGGTAGTTTTATTATTTAGATAACTAATTTTGTGGTTTCTTTAATTTCTTGAAACTGAATGACCAACGGTTATGCATTTTTATCAAATTTTTGATGATTTTTAATAGTTGCGTTTGAATTCTTAGGTATTTAGGAGGAAAGATGATTAAGATTTTTAAAAAATGTGGAAGGGAGTACAATAAACTATTTGTGATTACATCAACCATCTTCTCTTCCCCATCCTTTCAGTTTCTTGGTCAATTAGTTCATTTTAATCATTTCGCAATTGGAATTGTTAGTGAATTACTTGAATGTAATTGACTTTAATTTAACATAGGTTGTTGATATAGATGTTAGTTTTGAACAGAGACTCTTGACGATGCATTCAAGTGATTGAATAAAATTGACAAGTTTGAGGACAAGCATTTTCGGGTGAAGATGGAGTACGGTGTTATTGGTAAATTGATGAAGAGGCTAAAAGTAGCTGAAAGGAAGGAAAAATTTCTTATTCGGGTAAAGTTGAATAAGGCCATGATGATGGTAAAATCGAAAGAAGCATATGATCCAAATGATCCCACCAATTATGGAATCATTCAGAATGATCAGTTACGATCTTGCGTTGATCTTCTACAAGATGTTGGGTTTGAAAGGGAGCAGCGGTTGATATAAGGTGGAGAGAGTAATGATGACTTACAGTTTGATAACATGAAGCAGAAGAATACTATAATAATGGAAAAACCTCATGAATTAGACAAGATACTTGAGCAGAACCTGTTGGCATTGGATAACACCTTTCGAAACAAAGAGAAGATTCTCGAGGAAGAAATTAGAGATCTTGCTGAGGAAACGAACTCATTGATTGAGAAGAACAGAACACCTCTCTACAGGAAAATATGCGGATGCCTATTCTGCCTTTCTTAATATACTAATAACTGACTTGAGCCTTCTAAGCAATTTTTTACTAAAACTAAATGATTATTTCCTTACCATTTTTCTCTGGAAGCTTTGATTACAACATGACATAACTGCTGTTATTGTTCAATAAAATCAATTTTTGAGAAGTAGATTTCTTTCATGTCACATAAAGATAATTGTGTCATACAAGGCTGCTAACCTCTGTGAAACTTAGGCCAATATTTTTGCTTCACCAACATATATATGCTACCATATAATGGATATTTATCCTGCGTTGATGAGCTTTAATTTAGTATATTACAGACTCATTCTGCTCTCATGTTAGCATTACTTTGTGGGTTTTTTTAACTTCCATCAGGCCATGACTGTCAATATTGGTTATGCTTTTTGGCTTCTAATGAATCATCTTTTTCCTTCATTTCAAGAAGCATGATCATCTGTGCTGTTTTACTCACTGTGAAGCTAATATTTGACTTAGTATGTGCTCAATGATTTCAAGGTTCTGATGTGAAACTCATTGATGTCAATAAAACTTGTAAGATTACAAAGGTAATATAATCTCTATGTTCAACTCCTCATCCCCTCCTCCCCCCCCCCCTCAGTGCTTTGAGGAATTTAATAATTATGCTATATATGAATGATGCAGAGAAGTCAATTTCTCAAGTACATTACAATGCTAGCTTATGGTAACTATGATGGTGCTGTTCAATTTGCAAAAGCAAAAAGTCCATCAATTCCTATTGCTCTTCAAAAGGTATCATGCTGGTATTTGCCTTCGTCAGTCAATTTCTGAAGATTTCTCTGTTTAAAATGGAATCAATTGATCTCATGGTTAACTAGAGCAAAAAGTTTCATTACTGCTAGATAAATGAGAAAGACTTCAGTAGTTGATGTCTATGTGTGTGTAAAAATATCCAATTAACTAATTATGTTTCAAATATCTACCATAGAATCTTTCTATTGTGCGAAGACAATTTGTTTGTTAAGAGTGCCTCTAAATTATCTGGTTCCTCATGCTAACTACTTTTCGAATATATTTTTGATTCCTTACAATATTTTACTCATATTATTCTGTTTTTTTTTTTTTTTTTTGCTAATTCATTTTCTGACAGACCTATAAGAAATATTTTCAGAATCTCTATTATGTTGAACGGTGTGAGGAACATACAATTGCACATGCAGTCCAGACTTCATATAAAAAGACCAAACTTTTATCTAATTTTTTTTTCTTCTTTGAGCTTATCCTAGCAGGAGGAGAAAAACTAGGGCTAAAAGAAAATTTTTATTTCTTCTTGTTGTCCAAATATTGTATTGACTTTTAGGTGTATCTTTAGCCTGCATCCACTTAAACATAGGTGTACCTTCAGCCTGCATCCACTGAAACAGGGATGAAAGCAAGCAGAACTGTGCAAAAAATTCTCAAATTGGCAAGTTTCAAAAATGTGAAATCAAAGGTAAAAAATAAAAAAATTAATAAAATTAATGTCCTCTGACCTGCAAAATTGGTTTCTAAATCCACAATGTCTTAACATATGTAATCTTATAGGTCATTGGTTCAAGGAATTCTTATAACACAGTGAAGGCTATTTTTGAGGCTCTAAATGCGGTATGTAGAATAAACTACTGATTCTAAAGGCTAACTATTTTCTATATTTGATTTAACTCATGATGTTTGTATTTTGTTCTCAGTTTTTCTCCCTAATCTAAACTGCAACAAGAAAAAGGATGACAAATATCTCTCATAAACAAGTTTTTTTGAATTCACTTGCATTTGGTTTTTTTTTTTGGGCAGGTAAAATTTATGCAACAAATGCAAGAATTTAACATTAACTTGAAGTATGTTGATGTTGATCATCTTTGAAGTTTGAAGTTGACATCTGCTATAAGGAAGATAAACTTGTTGCTTTATACAAACAGTTACTTTCTTCTTGTTTTTACTGATAGATCTTCCTTTGATACATCTTCCTTTCAAAGAGTGTTTGCATTAAAAAATCATATTGCATTATTATAGAAAAATCATCTTGGATTTTTTTATCAAAACAAAGAATGCTCATTTTGCAGCCAAACATCTTCCTACTTCCTACATCTCAAAAAGATATAATTCTAATGATTCTTTGTATATCAAAATTCAGATCACTTGCATCTCGATTCTCTTTTTCTTTTTTTACTTTTAAATTAATTTTTAATATAATGATTGCACCTATTTTATAGCTTGGTGGAGAAATTCGTGGGTTCTAACTTTTTTATAAGGTGATGCTTCATGCAATTTCTATAAAGATTTAGTTTTTGTGAGTAGTTTATCATATAACAGATGTAGGATCAATATGCAGAAAGAAGAAAGGCTCAATGGTTGTTTACAATTTAACTAACAAAAGATATTGAAGAGAGATGAAGTTTGTAATGGTTATTAAGAAAAAAAATCTGATTGAGTTATTGAAAATTAAAGATGCAAATTACATACTTCAATTTCAAAAGGAAAAGCAAAACTCTAAACTCTTTGTTAATTTTCTTCTTTTAAGTGAATGGAAAGAAGGAAAAATTCCTCCGTTCACATGAGAACGGAGGAATTTCTCCATGGATGGAGGCAAGGAAAAATTCCTCCATTCACAGAACGGACGAATTTCTCCTTGCGTCCGTCCTTGGAGAAATTCCTCCGTCGAGACGGAGGCAAGGAGAAATTCTTCCGTCGTGGACAGAGGAATTTCTTCTTACCTCCGTTCAAAGACGGAGACATGGAGAAATTCCTCCATCCAAGGAATTCCTTCATATCACCAGAGGAATTTCTCCTTGCATTAGACGTCAGCACGGAAATACACTTTTTACACAAACTTTTCTTCCCTGCAAATCACAGAGTTATTAATGGCTTTGAAGCGTAATTGATGAAGAAAAATGAAGGGTGTAGAAAGCAAGTTATTCAATAGTTTGATACAAAAGAAAAAGGATGTTAAATACAAAAATCAGAATACTGATATGAATGCGCATGTGAGGGATTCAGATATACCTTCGTCTTTGCAAAATCATGCATTTAAGATTTCCAGAAACTATCTTGATTCAATGACTTCTAGCAGTAAACTTCTTGCTCTTGCACTCAAGAAGGTAGCAATGTGGGTATTTTTACTAATCATACTAATCACTTTTACATGTTACCATTCCATCTAAATCTAAACCTATTACACCATTTGCTGCCTTCCATCTACAGCTTCCTGAGCATTCAGATTAGAAAAGTTTTTTTTTTTTTTAACTCAGACACTTAAGTTTTTCAAAAGGGTAAAATCTAGCTAAAAAAATTGTTCATCTTTCTATATATGGACTAATTACTGCTGTGAGGCTTTGGTTCAATGCTTCTACTGACAGATACTATAAAATTTATGCAGCTTCATTCAACAGTATGCTAAAATTACTGGCTTCAAAAGCAATAGATGAGAAAAATGTTGAGAGTATGTTTTATTCTAATTGAGTTCTTATTCATTACCATCAACAGCTTCGATACACTGGAATCTTCCATTCCCATCTTAATGAACTTTTCTTGTCTATAAATGCCAGTGTTCCCTATTTAATACTGATATCTTTGCATTAAGTTATAACTTAAACATTTCAACTATTCTTCCTAATTTATCATGTCGAATAAATTTGCACATTACAATTTTTACTTTGCAACACACCAATTAGAGAGGATATTTACTATTTTAGTTTCTCCATGCTTCCAAGCTTGGATGGAATACCTCCATCTACCAACGATGGAGACACAACAGCCTTGACCGACGTGAGTACTTCCATACACCAAAACATTCTCACGTCAAATTTTTTTTTTTTTTAGGCATCCAACATTTTGTATTTACAAGCGAATTGTTTAACCGTTAGTTTTTTGAAGAAATTTATTGAAAAAAAAATTATGCAGACAGTCAAATCATAAAAGAAACACGTCAAAAATCTATACTTCTGCTCTACTTTGATAACTTTGACTATTTTCTCTCTTATTTCTTAGTCTACACCCATTTTTCCAGGGAAAAGTACAACTATCTTTAACTTTTTCTTCTAATTTTATCCAGACAAAAAAATATCTACACAGAGTTCTATATATATATATATATACCTACTTTATTACTTCATAAGTACTTCTATAGAAGATATTTCTACTTTTCAAACAAGGTATGAACAACTTCATCTTCCATAAGTTTTCGATGTTTATTATTTATTGATTTCGTATTTTTTGTAGTTCTTTTCTCCCTGAAGACTCAAAACTGGACAATATGACAGAGAATTACAAATTCATTTCAGAGATCAATCCAACTGAAAGAAGTTGGCAGGCAAAAGTGATTGTTGCTGAAAAAATGTCTCCTAGACAAGCAAGAAATAGCAATAGCAAATATCAAAATATAGTCCTAATGGACTTCACGGTAAATACCTTCATAAACTATATACAATCCATCAAAAATTAAGTTATTAGCTAATATATTTATATTATTTCTTATTTGTGATTCCTTATCTATAATAGGGAAATATAGTGCACACAACATTATATGATGGAAATATCACTGCGTTTGAAGATCAACTTCTGTTAAGCAAAACATACATTATCTCAAATGCCATCGTGAAAGATACAAAACCTGAATACAAAGCTTTGAATGGAGAGTTTCAATGGAGAATAACTGGAAAGACTCGAATCCAAGAGTTGAATGAGAATAATATGGAGTTTCTTTTCTCGACATATACATTCACACCTTTTGATCAACTTGAAAAATACATGGATTCCAATAATGATATAAGTATTTCTCTAATCCTTAGATTTCTCCATAACTATACCTTATATTTTTCTTTCAACTTATTAATGTATTATCTGCTTTGTATTGACTTGTTATTATATATAATATCTATTCAGGCATCCTTGCTGTTGCTATTGATATGAAACCGAAACGTCTCATTCAGACAAGATATGGAAGCCAGACATGTGCAAGATGTTGTGCTGATTGATAAAAACTTTAGTACAATTGTCTTAACGATGTGGGATAATTATGTCGAGAAAGAATGTGTTGTCCTGGCAGAAAAAATTGTTAAGAAACGTGTCATATTAGCTAACCGGCTCAAAGTTTCATCTTTCAATGGTAATCACCTATATCTTTCTATCCAATTATTATTTATCCATGACAAAATTATATTAATCTCTATGCAATATTGCAGGCCTCACATTGTCAACTAAAATAAACAGTACATTTTTTATAGATGCTACATTCAACAGAGTTGCAGACTTTCGAGCATGGTAAACTGTTATTATATATTTTATATTACTCAAATACCATCAGATATGTTAAATTTATACATTATATAATACAAGGGTGGAGACACAGGCTGAAGAGTTGAATGAATTCACACTGAACAAATCCCTTCCAGCAACTCCAACCAAATTGTCTCCTCCAAGCGACAACAAATGTACTGAAATACAGAATCTCAAAGGCCGATTGCTAGGGGTAACTTATTTCAATTATATAAATACTATTTGTTTATGTCTACTATTTTATTTGCTCTTACTTATGAATATTTTAATAGCGCAAGTATTTCTGGATTAAAGCGAAGGCAACCATAATAGCAAGAAAACAGGCTTACTGGTATATGTCTTGTATTAACTGTAACAAAGTCAGCCATGCAGACTTCGGTGAAACGTTTGCTTGTATCTATTGCAAATATCTTTCTTCTAAGGCTGTTCCTAGGTAATAATAAATAGATTTTTTACCAATATATACCTTGCTTTGTTCAACTTTTTATATATTTACTCATTTCAATCTTTCAATAATAATAAAATTTATTTCCATTATCATAGGGCAACTGCTAATGTTCAGCTAGAAGACGCCACTGGAATGTTAATTGCAAGTGCAATTGGTAACTCTGCTGAGATATTATTAAAGCATGATGCTGAGAGTTTAATGAATTGTGAAAAATTGGTAAGACATATATTATTCTTTCATCATATTTTAATTTCTCATTATAATAATAAAATAAAATCTTCAGGGCAATGATTTAAACATAGAAGAATCTATGCAAGAACAGATATTCTATGTGAAAGTCACACAGCTAGAACCAAATACTGCTGAATACAAGTATGAACTTATATTTGTCCTTGAAGCATCCTCTGCTACTACTGATGCAATATAAAAAACAACTGATCCAACAGAAGACCCAAGTGAGAAAAACAGAAAATCTCCATGCCTTGCGGATGATAGCAATTCCGATATTTCTGATATTTCACCACCATCTGCGAAAAGATGTTTGTACCGACGTTCAGCTCTTGCTAACATAAATGCTATCCCGAAAAACATCACCTCCAATTCACAAAATGATGACGTTAGTGAAAAAGGAAAGCTGGACTAATTATAGTCTTCAGTAGAACATGAATGCTACAACCTAAAAGATTGAAGTGCTTGTTTTGTTATCTCCATCTAAATGAATTCAGCCAACCTTTGTTTTATTTTGTAGCATCATCCACAGAAATTTCCAAGGCGAAATTTCCAAGCCGTTTTGTTTTGTAAATTAGTCCCCCTCTTCTGTAAAAAAATCACATGATGCTTTTAGTTTATGGCTTATAACTTATATGATGGAGTTTATCATACTTTTGAAATATATAAAATAACCTTTGTTAGCTATTATAAATATCTGTTTTATCATTATGCTATTGGATGAGATACTTTTTTTTTTAATGTATATTACTTCTAGAAAACAAGTTAATTCATCTATCATAATATTTTCTTGAAGTTTGGATTAATAATTTTAACTGATTAATTAATTACACAAACAATTAGAATTTAAAGTTTTTATATTTACTAATCTCTATTCAAACTTAAAACAAATAAATAAATATTCAACTCCTTTGCATTTGATTATTAAAACTAATTTGTATTCCCAAAAAATTATCAATTAAATAAATATACATAGTTTTACTTACCCACTCAACTAAGTACTCAAACATTTATATTTTTTTTCTATTTCTACCAGTGGACTACCTATCGTCTTGAATAATCTCTCATTCAATCCCAGACATCCAAAATTGCCTTCTGCGTGCATGGACGAAAACACATTCATGTCTCCATCCTACACGGAAAGATAACAAATTATCTCCATGCCAGCCTTCAAATACACTGGACGGAGGTATATGTTTACGTCTCCATCCTTGCCCAGAGACAGGAAAAAATACCTCCGTGCGCAGCCTCTACATACACTGGACGGAGGCATATACTCATGTCTCTGTCCTTGCACGAAAACACAAAGAAACGCCTCCGTACGCACTTGAATTCTACTAACCATTCTATAAAATAGCCTTGACACTTCTCATTCTCGGCAGCGAAGAACACTGGTGCCGAATAACCTTTACCCTTCACCTTCATCTCCAGCTACAGCCTTTCATTTCTTTTTCTCATTTTCTCTGTGCCTATACCTCTTCGTCTCTCCGCGCAGCATTCTCAATCAATATCAAAGAAGTTTCACTATAATCATTTCTCATTCTCAAACAAAAGGACGAAACCTCTGTAAAATAAACTTTCCCACCGTGCCCAAACGAGGAAAACCTCTACCAAAATCAAGAACTCCCTGCTTGCTTCTGCATAACTATCATACAAAAACAACGATTTTGGGAAGAAAACACTTTTGTTCAGGAGAGCAAACATAAAGGTTCGTCCATTTTCTTTGAATTTAGGTCAAAATACTTTTCGATTTTACATGTTTTTTCGAATTGAAAATTTCCGATTTCAACTGGATTGGATGAATGATGTCGAACAATTAAATGATTAAGGTTGTAAGCGTCAAAATTTTGAAGTGATGATGAATTATTATGATTTTGCCCAATTTCTTCGCTAGCTCAGATTGCCCAACTCCGTCTTGCTTCAACTTCCGAATCACGTCTCTGTTCTATTCTCTGCTTTCTGATACTCGAGAGTTGTATGGTACTAAAACATATAGTGATTTCGGTTTTTCTTGTTTCTTAAAATGGAGTATTCATAACAAAAAATTATATCTTTATGATTATCAAAGGAAATATAAATGCTCGTGTGTTTTCGGCCACCCTTTGATTTTATTTTTAGGTATTTAGTACACTACACACGACAGATTATGTTTGATATGATGAATTACATAAGAAGCTACATCTTTATGTCTACTACAAGATCCAATCTTTTATAATTACTAGTTAGATGCACGTGCGATGCACGTGTTAGTGGTGTAGTTGGCTACTAAATATCGTGATCTTTTCAAAAAAAAAAAAAAAAAACTAAGGATGAATCTCACCGCATTGGCATACAGCAAAGTAAATAGGAGCATAATTAATTTTTACAGCAAAATCCCAAAGGAAATTCACAAAAGTTTCAAAATTTGGTGATAATTTGTAACTTAAAATACCGAATCAAACGTAAAAATGGAAAAAAAAAAAAAAACAATTTTACGTAAAAGAAACAATCACGACTTTATGTTTCACAATTAATTAAAAACTATCTGAATCCCGACCAAAATAAAAATTGGGGGGGGGGGGGTACAGGAAAGGACACGTGCCAAAACTGGTACACTAACCACTGCTGTGAAAGTGACGATATTTGGCTTTAGATCAGGAGCTTTAAATGTGAATTGTACATATATTCCTATTCATCGCAAATTTTATCACCCCACCACCCAAAAAAAATAAATAAATAAAAGAGAAAAAAAGTGAGGAAAATAACTAATCAATCCACTTAATATTTCTCAAAATCTCCACTTTGATCCCTATGAAAACCACCATGTAGATCAACACCTTATGTTAGAAATAAAATACAGTTGAAATTTTGCCTTTGTTTTCTCAAATACTTGCTCTGTTATGATGGCCTCTTTTGTCGTCAACCATCTTGATCTCCATGTGAGCTTTTTGGTAAAACCCGGTACCTCTCAAGGTGTCTGCAAAAAAATCATCAAATTCAATGGCAGTAGCAGTTTCAGCTTTGGTTCCATAGACCAACCTCTAGCAACAAAAAAAAAAAAAAAAAGACGAAGGAGCATAAATGGAAAAGAATATCGTTTCAATGCTGAAACACATGCTTAACTTGTAAGACCAAGAGAAATATGTCGAAAAGGAGAAACAAATAGATCACACGGTCCGCGTAAAAAAAATGGTGGATTATACGATTTGACCTGTGATTTTAGGTTTTCAAATTGAAAATTTTCTTGGCGTGTTAGGTGAGAGGGTGTTGGGGTTGGCAGGAGAGTACGGGTTGTTGCGTGTATAGATGGGGGAAGAGTGCAGAAAAGGGGAAAGAGTTACACACATTGATCTAAAGTATATTTTTTTTCTCTTATTTATAATTAAACATTTTCAATAAAATAATATTACACGTAAAATAAACAATAACGACTTTACGTTTCATAATTAATGTAAAATTATTTTTGACATCCCCCACAAATTTTTAAATCGCTTAAAACGAATATTCGTAATTTAAAATACTGAATCAAATGTAAATAAAAGGAAGTTCGTGGATACTGTCTACATCAGTGTTGCTCGGCCAACTGAGTTTGTCCTCTTTTTTTCTTATGTTTCTTCTCATGCCAATTCTTTAATTGAATGATAAAATTTGATGACATCAGTCCAAAAAAATGATATGATCATGTGCAATAGATTCAAATAGGTTGATAATAAATAATATTTATTATAGTGATATGTTCAATAAAAATCCATTTTTGACGCAATAAATTTACCATTTTTAAATGCAGAAATTTAAGAAAAATGAAATTGGGAGAAATTGGTGTAAGTATGGGATTCAATGTGGGTTAGAAAAGAGAAATTAACTTAAAATTCTGAATCGGACTAAAAAAAAGGGGTTTTCATAATTAACGTAAAATTATTTTTGACATCAAAAATAAATTTTTAAATCGCTTAAAATGAATATTCGTAATTTAAAATACTTAATCAAACGTTAAAAAAAGCTTAATCGAGCCAACCTATATAACAAAAAAGAAAAAAAAAAAGCCTTTGGCGAGTCGACCCATAAAGTCATTTGGAATCAAAATCAAACGTAATTAAAAAAAAAAAGTTTGGCCGAGTCGACCATATATTTAAGATGGCTGCACTTCAAAATTAAAAAAAAAAAAAATTAAATCGCTTAGAACGCATATTTAGAACCTAAAATATTGAATCAAATGTAAAAAAAAAAAAAAAAATCGGTTCAGCGGCTTAGCCCAGCCGAGATTAAACCTACAATATTGAATCAAACGTAAAAAAAAAATTTGTTCTGTGGCTTAGCCGAGCCGAGCCGAGACGAAAGGTCTATCGGCTCGGCTTGGTAGAGAAAAGGAAAAAAAAAAGCAAAAAAAAAACTTAGCCGAGCCGAGCCGACTCCTTAGGAATAGTGCTTAGGAATAGTGAAAACTTCCTTCACTCTTTTAATATAGGTAGAAAAACATACATACATGTGTTTGCAATATTGCTTCAATGAACATGTTTAATCTATAGTTTTGGTCTCTAGCCTATCTTAAGCTCTTTTAAATTTCATATAATACTTAATAGTGATGTGGTAGACATACTAGATTATATAGAGAAAATAGATGTTTGAATGGTGTTTTAACTTTATTTTCAGAATTTCTACTGTGGTTGAATTCAAGATAGTTAGAATATTGTGTTATGTTATAAATACACCTATTTGGTTAGAAGTTATACTGAGTTTATTTCTATAAACTACCTCACAAGGCTATTAGATATTTGCTTCTCAAAAAGTTTTATATTAGTGCAGTGATTTGCCCTCTTTTCACATGGAACCATGCTAACCACATGCATAAATCCAAACATTTCCTCATTTTTTAATAATTGTATGTTCTAACAATATTTACACATTAGTTAAATTATCTGCTTTTTTGATTTGTGCAGATGTCTTTAGAATACGTGTTGCCTACGGATCACTGGTTTTCGGCAACAATAAATCAGTTTCCCAATTATAAATACATAAAAGATTTTGTGGATTTTATGAATTCGGATCAGTATGCTTTATGTAGCAATTTCCAAGCATTCATCAATGGAATCATTCATAGACGAGAACAAGACCAACAGTTTAGTAGCAAATTGATTCATGAGTTTAGAATGAGAGTTATAGATAGTGGCAAAAACAATGAACTTTGGGTGAAATTAGATAATCATTTAGCACGTTTCAGCCTAATTACAGGATTACCATGTCATGAACCAACCGTTGATCTTGACTCCCAAAATACTCGTCTTAAAAATCAATACTTCTCTGGTGTTAAAAGAATTACTATGAATATGCTGAATCAAGCATTTCATCTTTGTGAAGATGAAGGGGATAAATTTAAACTGGGATTAGTGATGATAGTAGAATGTGTTCTAAAACCAATGGGAAGATATATTGATTACAAAACACTAAGTATGGTTGACGAGCTTAATGACTTCCTTCAATACCCATGGGGGCGTAAATCATATTTTGTGTTGTTAAACTCGCTGCGAGAATGTCAACTAGAAAGAGCACACAGACTGGAACAGAATCTACAAAACGAATGTAAATATGCATTGCACGGATATCCACTAGCCTTCCAGGTGTGTTTTTATATATATATATATTTGCAAATGCTAATATACTTTATATATCTAATGCTTTTAATCTTTATATTAAATTTCATATTTTTTGTGTTGAATTATCTCAGTATTGGATATATGAAGCCTTTCCACAAATTGGAAAAACATTTGGACGGCGTAGATACAAAACATTGCAATATCCAAGAATGCACAGATGGAAACCGAACAGTTTTTGGACAGAAAATATAATTCGGCAATTTGTAGATAATGAGAAGGTATTTCAATTATTTAACTATAATTCTTCATCAAATATTATATTCCTGTCTTTTTCCAACAAATCATTTCAAAATTTTAATTACAGATTGAAGTAGTTTCAGTCTTAAACCCTACTCAAGAAGAACTGCAAACTACATGGTGTACAACCCTTTTGCTTCCAGATGACAATGAACATAGTCTATTAGATGCTATTGCAGCAGGTAAAGATATAAACAATGTAACAGCACAAATCCCTGAAAACATGCTTCCACCTGGGCAAAGTTCTAGCTGTAATTATAGTCATATGACTAGCCCAAGTTCTAGCTCCAATTACATCACAAGAGAAGATATGGAGCGCATGTTCAACACATATAGACAACATGTAGTGTCAGATGTATCGGAATTATGCAGTAATTTAAAAACAAGCATTATCGAACAACAAGAAAGCCGTTATGAAGCCATTCTTCACAAGCAACAACAGTTATTCGAAGAACAACAAAAACGGCAACAAGACTACTTTCAACAACAATATCACTCACAACAAGAACACTATCAAGATATACAGTCTAACATGCAGAAATATGTGGATACAAGTTTATCTTCAGTGAGATGTTACATAGATGAAGAAAATACCAATATGATGAATGCACTATCAGACTGGAAAACAAATTTAGAAGGTATTATGGCTTGCCTCCAAAAAGACATTCGTAGCCAACAAAGTGCAATTCCAAAGGATGCTTCAACATCTCGACAGACAGAGGAAATTGAAGAGGTTGAAACATTAATCAAAGATGGAAAACGGCAAAAATCTTCGAAAATTCTGACATTTCAAAGTTCTATTTTGGAAGATTATGATATGAAAACATATGATATTCTTAGAGACTGGATATCAAAGAATCCATCAGGGTAAACAATCTAACTTAAATATAAACATTTTAATTTCATTCATTTAAAACTAATTCATATTATCTTATTCTTATGTAGATGATATTTGCATGGAGGAAGTGGCAATCTCCACAAGAGGGATGTTTTGAAAAGTATAATAGATATAACACAGGATATCAATACTAAGGTTAGTTATATTACTCCATTATCAATTATGCTTCATATATTTCATTTATATTTATCTATTTCATCAATTCATATATTACAGTCACCTTTATTTTATTAGGACGTTGACAAGGAATTAGATTTGTTCAGACAACGTATCAAAGAAGGTTGCACCTATCTTTCAAAAGAATATGCAATTCTAGATTTTGAATTTGAAGCTGAATGTGCTCATGAGCTAATGATGTATAGAAGCAAAAAGAAGGAGTTGCAAGTAAAGATACATCGCAGAATCTTCGTCGTCTAGAAGATTATGTGAATGGCACTTTACCATCAAATGGTCGTCCATGGTTAGCATGTAATTACTTATTAATTCCATGCTTCTATCCGGGTAACAATTGGTATCTCTATCGTGTGAGTTTTCGAGAATGGAAATTTCAGATATATGATTGTAGCCATAATGTTCATACCACACAAGAGATCATGAGTGATGCACCTGCGACATTAAGTATGATCCATAGATTATTGCTATCACAACTTTCTGTCAGCCCAGTTATAAAGAAACATCGAAACAAACAACTGGAAGTGGAGATTATACCCTATTTACCTTGTGCAAATAAAGGGTAAATCATTATTTACTTATTTTTCATCTTATTTTCATCTTATAGCTAATTTTTTCTCATGACAAATTTATTCTTGTTTCATAGGCCAAACTGTGGAGTTTTTTTACTCAAATACATAGAATGCTTCATTTTTGGATTACCTATTGAATTCGTTTCCCCAGACAAAATGACTGTATACAGACGAAAAATGGTATTGGACATTTGCAGCAATCAGTACTTTCTCCGCATATCAACATGAATGTTCAAACTTAGATTCAATTGGAAAACTGCCAATTTCTAATATCATTCCTCAGCAGTGATACTCATCCGTCAATTGCTAATATCAAGTAATGTTGTACATTTTATATTTCATCATTTTATATTTCTGAATTTATTAACAATATATATTTTTCACTGTAGTCAATTTCTATATAGGTTGTTACTTATTCATCCCAGTTGAATAAGCTCATGTTTTCCAACAGCTTGACTAGAGCTTCTTCTAAGGTCTTACATCTTTAAGCTTTTACTTCTTTAGTTATTTGATTTTCATTTTATACATTTCAGTATGTATTTATGAGCTTTTTCATTCATGTGGATTGTTGTTGATTGTGATTCATCACTAATGAATGGAGATGCATGATGATTTTAGGAAATCCTAGGCTTTTTATGAATGCATTCAATAGAAAGATTTAAGTATTTCATGTGTTAGAAACTAAGAATAACGGAATCTGATAAGATAAAAATTATGAGCCTTAGAAGGCAAAATTCGATACCTTTCTTTCGCGTAAGGGATAAATGGCAATTATTTATAGTTAATCTGAGTCTGTTAGATTAGTTCACTAAATTTTTGTGGCTGGATAAAATATATCTTAAAAGTTTCTTTTGGTGTCTAATAAGATATAGAAACAGGAACACAATCGATCCTTTTACATATCAAACATATGCAATTTTGGCTCATATGATTTTTTTTTAAAAAAACCTACTACACATTGAAACTTTGAAACAATCATGACTAATCTGTATCGTTTATGTTTTATGAGAATTTGTCCAGCAAGGCAAGGCCAAAACCTAAAAGCCCCTCGCGAGGTTCATCTCATGAAGATGATCTTGGGCAGCGCCTTGAGGCTAAGCTTCAAGCAGTCGAAGAGAAAAGGTAAACTTTTCTTCTTTTGATAATTTAAGCCAATTGATAGCTGAAATTTGCTAATGCACTAGTTAACATGCATATGAACCAGTTGGGATTTCATATAGCTCACAAACTAATCTATCTCGTCCTTTAGTAGTTGATCTTCATAATTTTTGGCATGGTCATTTTTACATGACTTTCTTTGTCAAGTATGTTTCATGAAAAGGCATCTTGGGAAGCATTTAGTTTATAATGTATTTTGTTTGTCTGAATTACTCTGTTATGCTACTGCCAATCGAGAGAAGTAAACCATACTTATAAAAGGCTAATTCTCTTTGAGCATTTGAAAAATTCGGTATATTAACATCTGTCTTTGTCTCAGTCTCTCTTTATCCCAAGCTAATTTCTCTGTTTTATTTGGTATGTAAATGTCATAAGAGTTACTCCATGGTCAAGTAAATCATAAATATGATATAGTTTATCCGATTAGCTCTAATCCAAAAAAACCTCATCATCAACTAGAGTATTCCCTTTTATGTTTTCATAATTTTCCTTAATGTGACATGTCTGACCCTAAGATAATAAGCACCTAGATGTAATGTCCTGCCCTAAGACGTGGCTTAAATAAATATTCACTGTCTTTAGGAACTTCAAATACAAATGATTGTGTAGGCATATATTTTTTCAGTTCTTTGAATTAACAAGTTAAGCATTCTGACAAATACGCACATGCGCCTTGATAAGCTTGATGAATTGCGGCAAACTGCTAAAATAGAAGCTGAAATGCGCTTCAAAAAGGAACGCACTGAGTTGGGTAAAAAGGTTCAAATGCGGGTTTGGCAGGCAGAGGCAATAGAATGCTTATCCTTAAGGCTTTGATGCGGGACCATGAATATGAAATTCACAATTAAACTCTTGGATGAGCATGTTTAACTATGCTTTACAGTAGAAAAAATGTCTTGTTAGTAAAAAATAACTTTGTAAATTACATTTGACGAAATAATTAACTTCAAAATAAGTTTGCCTCAGTTTTAAGCAAAGCCAGATGTGATGAAAAATCTTGTTTTCGTGGATGAAGTTTAATCATAAACTTGAGAAGCTTGATAGTGTTTATTTATAGAAAAATTCACCTTATGCAGAATAAGAAATGGATTTGGGATATAGTAAGTTGGGTAGATCTGATCAGTCCTTCTTGTAAAATGATGAATGTTTTTTGTTCTTCATTGTTCCTGAGAAGGCAAAAAAACTATTCTTGTTGTTGAATTTTGATGAAACTATTTGGTGAAAATGGGGGATAAAAACTGTCACCCAATTTGTGTTATGGACTTATTGTGAATCTGATGTTCTGTTGGTCTTGAAGGAAGTTCCTTGTCCCGAAAATAATTTCAGATAACAGAGAATTGAAGACAAATTTCATGAGTTATACCCAGACATTTCTAAATTTCCATTGCCAATAGTAAAATCATGGTATCTCCTTCTCTCTATTTCACATGAAAACACAATTATGTTTAATTGGCTGATTTTTACTCAGGTTATGTGCAGGCAGATGGAGAGATCAATGCCATCCGGAAAATAATATGTAAGGAATGTGTTAGATAAATGGTATGGAATGTGTTTGATAAATGGTAGGATTTAATAATTAGTTTTATTCAATTTGGTAATATATAGCACTCTTAAAAAAATAATAAGAATAAAAAATAAAAAATAATCCTCCGTGCAACATGGAGACACCGTGTCCGCGCGGTGTCCGGACATGACGTGGACACTGTGCCCATGCAGAAATCTTTGGTTCTTGTCCATGTTTCAAAATTCTGGTCTCGTGAATACATCTCTTCGTTTTTCTCTTTCAAACCCATTAGATTTTTATATCTAATTAGTGGACCGTTATCACTGAGATAATTTGTTTTTATAATGATGTTCTTGATATTGATCATGTAATCCAAATTTGAATAGTTGGTTACCATATCAATTATCAGCTAATTCCTGATTTCTAGCTTGGCAGATGGACCTATAACAATGCTCTTCGGGCAAATACAATGCAAAAATGGCTCGAATGACTGCACCCATAGCCAAACCTAAAGGAAGCAAAAAACTGAAGGATTAGAAGACGCGTCCAAATTTTTGACTTGGAAAGGGTCAAGCTAATGGACAGAGAAGCAGACATTAGTAGAAGAATCCTCATTTCCAGTTTAGACTTTTAATGCCTGTTGCATTTATGCAACTGTAACCATATACTGCATTTCATAGATATACTATATGTACGGATGGTTATTGACATATCTAAGTTGTAATTTCCTAGAATGAATTTTAGTCATACAGTTTTGTACAAATACCGATTACATCTGAGTGTTGTTAGAATTTATTATTGCAAATGGTTTGTGTGTGTCGGCTAAACAGATATAATCTATTGACATGTATTTAGATGAAATTTATAATCTTTTTATGGATGAGTCCTGTATATAACATGTAGGGAAAAAAAGTAAAGCCAATAACTGAATCTTGGCTTTCATTTATAATCTTTCTATGGATGAGTCTTGCTGTGAGATTAGAGCTGCATTGACTGAAGAAGTTGAGGTGCTCCATGGTATGGTTTAACTGGATGCTTTCTGTAAAACCCCTGAAATATTTAGTTTTTCAATCATGGCAATGAGTACAATTCTGCCATTGCTGCTCTTGAGTACACTAATGCTACTGCTTACTTAAAATCTCGATGTGCTTCTGTCTCAAAGAACATAAACTCTAATGAGAGTTGACTTTACAATATGATGCTCAAGTGGCTGATAAAGCTTACAAGGAAGGGTCAGCTTCCATGGCTGCAAGAAACTTGATGTGGCTGTCAACTCCTTCAATGTCACTCTCTCCAAGTGCCCACCTGATAGGACGTCTGCTGTTGCTAAGCTTCAGTCTCTTATTTCTTACATCCCAACAGCTTCACAAGTCATCCAATTGATTCAATTAGTACATCTAAGACTCCTTTCATGTGGTGTGGAGTCTTGGATGTACTGATGGCTTTTCGTCATACTACCATCATTATTCTTTTCTTCTCTTATTCCGTTTTCTTCAAAATTTTTCTGTCACTATTTTTGTGGTGGTGTTTTTTAAGTGAAAGAGGAACTTTCTTTCATTACATTAGAAAATGATTTGTCATTCACATAAATGCAGCTTTGGTAGTTGAATACTTTCTTTGAAGTACTGGAAAACATGAAGCTAAAGTTATCCAACTACAAGATAGCAACCACAGAATCGTAGGGATAAATAATCTTCAAGATGTCATTGTTCACCTCTTTGTCCAATTGAGTTTAGGGTCATGATGTCGTCTCCGTTTTTTATAGTTGAGTGCTTGGGTGCCTTGGACTTGAGTGGCCTCTTCTTCTAGGGATTTTCATGGTGCGAAATAGGACATTCTACTTCAACAACCATTTAAACATTTGACCGTGTAAGAACACGATTATAGTAGACGAAGTTCGTAGAAGAATAGAATTCCATTCATATATACATTTATGATTTCAATTTTTCAATGAATACAAGCAAAATTGTACAAATAAGGGAAAAATAACAAGCAAGAAGATAGCAAGAGAATGGATAATCATCATGAAGTTGCTCATTCATTCAATATTTCCAAGATTTCACCTCAACGCAGAAGAAATATTGCACCATCAGGAACTTCAACTTGTCAAGTAAGCTGGGTGTCCTTATTATACCTATTTAAATAGAGTTTCAGTAAACATGTAGCAGAAAATCACAAGAACCAAACTGGCTAGCAGAAGTATACTTGCTGGAAACTTCAATGGTTCTGAAATTCTTCCACAAGTCAAAAACATGAAAACAAAATCTGTTGTTTAGCTGTCTATCCAATTCTATGCTCTCTGCTTAACGTAAGAACCAGTGTTGGAGTTTTGATTGAAAGAGTAGAAATTACCGGATTCACAATATGCTAACCAGTTTTAACAATCCTTACCGTTTTGTATAACTCACCAGTTTGACAATGAAATTACCGGATATGCAAGGTGCTAACCGTTTATGCAAGATGCTCACCCGATTTGTAAGCAATACTCTGTTTTTATTGAGAAAACAGAGGACTCACCGTATGTGCAAAATGCTCACAGTATATGCACTCAGCTCACCGTATTCACTTAATGCTTACCGGGATTTACACTACTAGACCTTGTTTTTTGTAAAGAAGAAAAATGCTCTGTTTTTCAAGATGAACAATAGAGAAGAAGGAAGCTACGTTTTTTCATTGATAACTGAAGATATAACATTACAAAATACATGTTTTTCAACAACTTCCTATCAACTTCAATCTATCAAATCTACCACAAAATATAAGCCATACTTGGACAAATTACAAGATTTAAACTAAAGTACATAAATCTCATGACTTGATATATAAAACCCAGCCACCTTAAAACAAGGAATGTCACAGCCAAAATGTCATGCTAGCTCAACAACCAGAAATTCCAGAAGTCCCAAGGACCGTAACCTGCAATAAGCAAACTGATGATGAGGAAAATAGGAACAAACATACGTTTAAATTAGTTGCAGGATTTCAATGAGTTTGTGAAAAAAAGGAAAATCATATTGAAAATTTGTTTTAATTAGTTTTAATCTGATCTGATTAAAATTCAAATATGAAATAAATAATAACTTAAATAACAACATTTTCGAAAGACAAAATCACAAATGATCTTTCCTTCAATGACTAATTCACCTGACAAAATAAACTTCACATCACAAGTTCTTCTAAACTTCTCATCCGAAGTCAAAAGATTAGGACTCAAATTCCATTCATTGGAGTGAGAGAAGAACAACAAAAACTACATTAGCTTTCACAAGAAAGTATATCTTATTAATCCCCCATTGAACTGGTAAAAAGATAGAAAATTTTTAGAATTTTTGGGGCTAAGAGAAAGATTCTTGAAGGAGCATATAAGGATAGTTTTATTTCATCTCATGTCGGGGGCTCCAAAGGAAAGATCAGCAAATGTTGCTGACTCTCAACCTAAGCATGCTGGATGCAAGACATTGACGTTAAAAAAGGAGCAAAGACTCATGTCAAAGACTTTGACGACGGTGGAGGAGTCAATAAAGGACAAAGGGATCCGATTAGATAAGAATAGACTGATTGTTGTCACAAAATCATCTAATCCAATACATTCTCTTAGTATTCCTTCAGTAAACATGAGTTGGTGGTCCATTCAAATTTGTCACTCAGTGCTTCATGTTCGTCTAATGTCTCTGCTGATTCGTTTCGTAGTCGAGCCTCAACTGGTAGAATGTACAGAACAAGTAGCACATCTGGTTCGAACAAGCATTTGGATTCAAAGACAAAAATTGTTGTCCAAAACGGTATCCCAGAATCTCTACCTAATACTTACAGGCTAAAAGAAGTTGTACTTACGTCACAGCTAATACTGGTAAGTTTCATTTTGTATAACTCTAGACTGGTATAATGGTTTTTCTTGGCATATTTCAAATCAATTTTATGTCTGTTTTGTTCTAATTTGATGAGTTACCATGTATTTGTTTTAAGATTTTGTATATGATTCTAGCCATATTAGTGTTCTTTAAATGTTTTCTTCTACTGATGTAGTCAAAATAATTGCTCACTACTCAGATAGCAACTTACTGAAATAAGTTTTTACCACTTACTCTACAATACATGTCATGCACAAAGTAGTATTGATCTTGAGAACTATAATACATGTCCAAGTAAAAGTTTTCCGACTTGACGTAATGAAGCAATACAATGGAGTTTATAAATTTTAATTAATCTTGAGTCAAACAATCACCTCTATGGAAAAAAACATTTTTTTTAATAATTTAGAACTTTAAAGATAATTATTGACGTTTCATTCTTACCATCTATTACTTCAACGTCATAAATATTTTGTCACTAAAATACTCATATGCTATTATTTAACAGAATGCTGCATCCAAAGCCATACATGGGATTCCTGAGGTACTTGTTGGAGGTGAATTCCCCGCAGAGCAATGGAAAGAATTTAGATGTCAATAGCGATCATTTAGCAACCCAAACACTGAAGTCTGGCATGAAGCAATTGCATGAAAAGGTATTTCTTCCTATCAAATCATAAAATTAACAATACCACATTGTGACGCTAAAATTGCTAAGCATCCATCCAATATTATTCTTGTCTTTTGCCTGCAACTAGAAACAACGAAAACTAGAAATATTCACTTTCTCAAAGATCATAATTTTGATTTTCAAGTTCCATAAGAAAAACTTGTGCAATTACACAAGGTAAAGTTTCTATTTTATGAAATTTATGGCTTGACTCGGCCTTTTTTTTCCTTTACTTTTCATTTAGTATTTTAAGTTACAAATATTCGTTTTAAGCGATTTAAAGATTTGTTGTTGATGACAAAAATAATTCGCTGACCAGAATGGCTATATGACTCGACTCAGCTAAACCTTTTGTTTTTTTTTGCCTTTACGTTTCATTTAATATTTTAAATTACGAATATTTATTTTAAGCGATTTAAAAATATGTTATTAGTGTGAAAAATAATTTGCCAAGCCGAATGGCTATATGACTCGGCTCGGCTAAGCCTTATTTTTACGCTTTATTCCAAATGGCTTTATGCCTCGACTCCATCAAGCCCTTTTTTTTTTTGCTATATGACTCCGCTCGGCTTTTT
The DNA here is from genome assembly GCA_035079005.1 of Fraxinus americana. NCBI lineage: Eukaryota > Viridiplantae > Streptophyta > Magnoliopsida > Lamiales > Oleaceae > Fraxinus > Fraxinus americana. The sequence continues at coordinate 20,892,101 of CM068726.1, forward strand.
TTTTAATTTTTTTTTTTTTAACGTTTGATTCAGCATTTTAAGTTACAAATATTCGTGTTAAGCAATTTAAAAATTTGTTGTTGATGTCAAAAATAATTTGCCAAGCCAAATGGCTATATGACTTAACTTGACTAAGCCCTTTTTTTACGCTTTATTCCAACTGACTTTACGACTCAACTCGACCAAAGAATTTTATTTTATTTTTTGCCTGTATGGCTCGGCTCACCTAAGCTTTTTTTTTCTTTACGTTTCATTTAGTATTTTAAGTTATAAATAGTCATTTTAAGCGATTTAAAAATTTGTTGTTAATGTCAAAAATATTTTAACATTTATTGTGAAACAAAAAGCCATGATTATTTATTTTACATATAGTATTATTTTATTAAAAATGTATGATTGTAAAGAAGAGAGAAAAAAATATATTTTAGAAGAATGGGTATCAAACATGTTATAAGAATGACCATCTAAACTGGTCAAATCATAAAATTAACAATACCACATTGTGATGCTAAAATTGCTAAGGATCCATCCAATATTATTCTTGTCTTTTGCCTGTAGCTGGAAATGGCGAAAATCGGAAATATTCACTTTCTCAAAATCATGATTTTGATTTTCAAGTTCCACAAGAAAAACTTGTGCAATTACACAAGTTAAGCTTTCTGTTTTATGAAATTTATATTTATATTCCCTACAAAGTCTCATCTCCACTTCGCTTGAATTGGTCAAACCGCTTTTTTTGGAGTATATGGCTCGGCTTGACTAAGTTTTTTTTTTTTTTTTTTACGCTTGATTCAATATTTTAAGTTACGAACATTCATTTTAAGTGATTTACAAACTTTTTGTTGATGTCAAAAATAATTTTACGTTAAATGTGAAACGTAAAGGCGTAATTCTTTATTTCACATGTAATATTATTTTATTAAAAATGTGATTATAAATAGGAGAAAAAATATATATTTTAGAAAAATGGGTATCAAAGATAATATAATACGACCACCTTTTTTTTTTACCGTTCGATTCTAAATGGCTTTATCGCTCAACACGGCCAAGCCTTTTTTTTTTCTATATGATTCCGCTTCGCTAAGCCTTTTTTTTCCTTAACTTTTCATTTAATATTTTAAGTTACGAATATTCATTTTAAGCGATTTAAAGATTTGTTATTAATCGTAGAAATAATTCGCCAACCCGAATGGCTATATGACTTGGCTCGGCTAAGCCTTTTTTTTTTGCCTTTACGTTTTATTTAACATTTTAAGTTACGAATATTCATTTTAAGCGATTTAAAAATTTGTTGTTGATGTCAAAAATAATTTGCCAAGCCGAATTGCTATATGGCTCGGTTTCGTTAAACCTTTTTTTTACGCTTTATTCCAAATGACTTTATGGCTCGACTCGGTCAAGCCGTTTTTTTTTTGCTGTATGGCTCGGCTCGGCAATCTTTTTTTTTCTTTTTACGTTTGATTCAGCATTTTAAGTTACAAATATTCGTATTAAGCAATTTAAAAATTTGTTGTTGATATCAAAAATAATTTGCCGAGCCAAATAGCTATACGACTCAACTCGGCTAAGCCCCTTTTTTACGCTTTATTCCAAATGACTTTAAAGCTCGACTCGACCAAGGCATTTTATTTTATTTTTTGCCTATATGGCTCGGCTCGGCTAAGCTTTCTTTTTTCTTTACGTTTGATTTAGTATTTTAAGTTATGAATATTCGTTTTAAGCGATTTAAAAATTTGTTGTTAATGTCAAAAATAATTTTACATTCATTGTGAAACAAAAAGTCGTGATTAAATTGTTTTTTGATGATTTTTATGATTTTAAAACACACAAGTAAATTCACTGCACTTCGATAACTCATTTGATTTCATCTACACAAACGTTTTAATTTGTTAATCTTACTTTGTCGGTATAGTTTGACATATGTGATTACGAAGCTAGGACTTCTCTTTGTCTATGATTTGGAAACTGCCACAGTACTATACACAAATAGCGTTACTCCAGATCTCATCTTTCCGATTTCAGAAGCTTCATCTGTTGAAGATTTATATTGGTGTCTGAACTTGTGCAAAATACAATTATTAAAAACTATTGTATGGTGGTAGCTACACTTTAATTCTACCAGCTGAAGGAAACCAAAAGCAAGATTCATTGGTTATTACTAGATTGAAGAAGAATACAAATCAGGAAGTTCAATAAGCAAATATTCACTTCTCCATCACTAATGATTTCGCAAAAGCTCCATATAGGATTCAATTGGTGCTTGTTTAGTGCTACACTATCTAATTGATGAATGCACTAATAGCATTTATGTAAATTGTAAAAAAGTAGCTAAACAATTTTATCATGCTCACTGCTTTACTACGCGTAACCTAAGGTAAACAATTAAACTTTTGAAATGTGTATAAAATCTGTTACACTTGGAAATCAACTTATATTTTATATTACCTTTTGATACATCGAATTGAATATTCTTGATTTGATTTATATGTAATATAAGTTATGCTGTAAGGTAATTCTATTGGATTGTTTGAAGGAGATACTCCAGAAACAATAATCTTAAAACGATTTTTTTTATGACTTTATTCTGGTTCTACTCCTTGTCGTTTGTCTTCTGAATTTGTTTCAAAAATTGCAACTTTTGGTACTACACTCCCTAATATGATTGGGAAAAAACTAGAGAAATTTAATGGGTCAGATTTTAAGCGTTGGCAACAAAAAATACTTTTTTATCTGACAACATTAAGTTTGGCAAAATTTCTCAAAGAAGATGGGCCTTCATACATCGAGGAAGATTCTGATGTTGAGAAATTGGCTGCGGTTGATGCATAGAAACATTCTGACTTTCTGTGTAGAAATTATGTACTCAACGGCTTGGACAACATATTGTATGATGTGTACTGTAATGCAAAGTCTGCAAAAGAACTGTAGGAATCTTTGGACACCAAATACAAAACTGAAGATTCCAGCACGAAGAAATTCATTGTTGATAGCAAGACTATCATATCCCAAGTTCAAGAACTTCAAATTATACTCAGTGACATCCATACTGAGGAATAAAACTAAGTGAATCATTTCAAGTTGCTGTACTAATTGAGAAGTTACCGCCTTCCTAGAAGGACTTCAAGAATTATCTAAAACATAAGCGGAAGGAAATGAAACTTGAAGATATCATTGTCCCGTTGAGAATAGAAGAAGACAATCGCAAATCTGAAAAGATGAATGGTGCATCTCATTCATTGGAATCAAATGCCAACATTGTGGAAGGAAGTTTAAAGACTAGCAAGAAGAGGAAGCACAATAGCGAAGGGCAAACTGGTCATTCAAAAATTGCTAAAAAGTTCAAAGGCAAATGTTACAATTGCAGTATGGCAGGACATCGATCCAAGGAAGGATTGTCGGAAGCCAAAGAATGTCAGGGGAAAACCTCATTAGGCCAATGTAATAGAAGATGATAACCTTTTTGATAAGGTGCAAGACATGAATCTTTCAGCGATCATTTCTGAATGCAACTTAGTTGAAAATACTAAGGAATGGTGGGTGGATATTGGAGCCACTCATCACATATGCTCGAACCGCGGGATGTTCTCTACTTACAAAGCGATGGATAATAATGAACAACTCTACATGAGAAACTCTTCATCTTTCAAGGTTAAAGATATGGAAAGATAGTGCTAAAAATGACAAGTGGAAAAGAGCTCACGTTGAACGAAATTCTTCATGTGCCCGATATTCGAAAGAATTTAGTATCTGGTTCCTTGTCAAGCAAGAACAGGTTTAAGTTAGTATTTGTCTTGGACAAATTTGTACTTACAAAGAATGGCATGTTTGTAGGAAAGGGCTACCTAAATGAGGGGCTCTTTAAGCTGAATGTAATGACTATTGTACCTCCTATAAATAAAATTATATCTTCTTCTTACTTGCTTGAGTTATTTAATATTTCGCATGAACGGTTAGGACATATAAATAATAATACTTTGCATAGACTAATCAAATTGGACTTATTACCAAAGTGCAATTTAGATCCTAATCACAAATGTGATATATGTATAGAAGCAAAAATGGCTCGTTTACCCTTTCATTCTGTTGAAAGAAGTACAGAACCACTAGAATTAATTCACATCGATATTTGTGATTTAAAGCTTGTGCAAACTAGAGGCGGTAATAAGTACTTTATCACTTTTATCGATGATTGCACTTGATATTGCTATGTGTATTTACTCAAAAGCAAAGACGAAACAATTGAAGTGTTTAAACACTATAAGTTAGAGGTTGAAAATAATTTAGCAAAAAGATTAAGGCAATAAGAAGTGATAGAGGTGGTGAATATGATTCCCCGTTTGAACAATTCTGTTCGGAACATGGAATTATTCATCAAACTACCGCGCCTTATTCTCCTCAATCTAATGGCATCGTTGAACGCAAGAATCGAACATTGAAGGAGATGATGAATGGTATGTTGATAAGTTCTGGATTATCGAAGAACTTGTGGGGGGAAGCTTTGCTTTCTGCCAGTTATATTCTCAACAAATTGTCACATCGAAAAACGCACAAAATACCTTATGAATTATGGAAAGGTACAAACCTAACTATAAATATTTAAGGGTATGGGGATGTTTGGCTAAGGTAGGAGTTCCTAAACCTAAAAAGGTTAAGATAGGACCTAAAACCATTGATTGTATATTCATTGGTTATGTCTATCATAGTAGTGCATACAGATTTATAGTACATAAGTTTGAAATACCCGACGTGGATGTTAATACTATTATTGAATCAAGGGATACTACATTTTTCGAAAATATTTTTCCTTATAAATTGCAAAGCGAATCAAATTCACTAAAAAGATCTCGTGATAATACTGGGGTTGTAGATCAAGAATCTATAAATAAAGAAGAACCTAGACACAGTAAGAGGGCTAGGACGACAACCTCATTTGGGCCTGATTTTCTAACATATTTGTTAGAAAATAAACCTCAAACTTTTAAAGAGGCCATGTCATCAACCGAAACTTCATTTTGGAAAGAAGCGGTTAACAGTGAAATAGAATCCATACTAAAAAATCATACATAGGAATTAGTAGACCTTCCTCTGGTAATAAGCCATTGGGGTGTAAATGGATTTTCAAAAAGAAAATAAAAGCAGATGGATCTATTGATAAGTATAAAGCTAGACTTGTCGCTAAAGGCTACAAGCAAAAAGAAGGTCTTGAATATTTCGATACGTAATCACCAGTAACAAAAATTACTTCAATATGTATGCTTATTGTAATAACAGCATTGAATGATTTGAATATACATCAAATGGGTGTTAAAACGGCATTTCAAAATGGTGAATTAGATGAAGAAATTTATATAGAGCAACCTGAAGGATTTGTTGCCCAGGACAAGAAAATAAATTTTTTCGACTTGTTAAATCACTTTATGGATTAAAGCAAGCTCCTAAAAAATGGCATGAAAAGTTTGACATAGTAATGATGTCAAATTGTTTCAAAATTAATGAGTGTGACAAATGTTCGTATGTCAAGAGCACTCAAAATGGATATGTCATGGTATGTTTATACGTAGATGACATGCTGATTATGGATAACAATGATACCATAATTCAAACTACTAAGAGGTTGTTAACAAGTAAGTTTGAAATGAAGGATTTAGGTGTGGCCGATGTTATATTAGGAATTAAAATTTCTAGAACATCTGATGGTCTCATTTTATCTCAATCGCACTACATTGAGAAGATTTTTGATAAATTCAAGAAATATAACATTATCCCTATGAAAACACCTATTGATACAAGAATGCATCGTGTTTCCAATACTGGTGATAGTAAGTCTCAATTGGAATACTCTCGTATTATTGACAGTTTAATGTATGTCATGAACTGCACTCGACTTGATATTGCTTACTCTATTAGTAAGCTAAGTCGATATACGAGTAATCCAAGCACTGAGCATTGGAAGGCAATTGTTAGAGTTTTAGGGTATTTGAAACATACTAAAAACTTTGAATTGCACTATTCAAGATATCCAGCGGTACTTGAAGGATATTGTGATGCAAATTGGATATCAGATACTAAAGACTCCAAGTCAACAAGTGGATATTTATTTTCACTTGGAAGTGCTGCAGTGTCATGGAAATCTTCAAAACAGACATGTATAGCTAGATCAACGATGGAATCAGAATTCATTACGTTAGACAACGCTGGGGAAGAAGCTGAATGATTACGAAATTTTCTAGAAGATATTCCGTGTTGGACTAAACCTGTGTCTGCTATATGTATCCATTGTGATAGTCAATCAGCAATTGGTAGGGCACAGAATGCTATGTATAACGGCAAATCTCAACATATACGTCGTAGACACAATACCGTTAGATAGTTGCCCTGTACTGGTATTAACTCTATAGATTATGTAAAATCAAAGGAGAATATTACGGATCCGCTAACTAAAGGCTTAACAAGAGAGCAAGTCGAAAGATCATCGAAGGGGATGGGATTAAAACTAGTAAAATAATCAAAAGTTTTCTTGGTGGCAACCCAACCTAGTTGATTGGAGATCATAAGATCTAGGTTCAATGGGACAACCGAATTGTGAAAAACTTAATACGCACTGGGGAAGTTTTTCTTCCTACCCATTCCTATGATGAGACAATGCCTAACTGCCACGAAATAGGATAAGTTACGCTTTTAATGATTTCTATATCTTGATTCATTCAAGTGTAGTATAGCAGAGTTCTCTTTATGGAAATCACCTATCCGAGTGAGAAGGGGCTGCTTCTAGGAGAGTTATGTGAAGATTAATTCTCTAAAAATCACTCATCAACCAGGAGGTGTCCAAGGCCAAAATGGACACAAACATGAGAACCAATTGTGTTCGAAGGAAACTGTGTGACTTCTATTGTCTAGGTGTACACAAACGGTTGACAGTTCAAAGCATCTTGCTACTGATTGGCTAAGTATATCCGATAGATTTTACTAGGGAAAGTTCAAAATCTTTGGCTACTTATCCCGATGCAGTTGTCTTCAATTTTACTTTGAAAAACATATCAGATGTTGTTTGGAAAAGGGGCTAACATATTTCATTCATGTGGGGAATTGTTGGAAAATAGTTTTTATATTAGTGAAATGGGTCAATTTTGAGCCCACATTTCAGTGGGACCCGTGCCTTATTTTTACGAGACCTAACATATTCATGTTCTACTCTACAAGAGGATTAACGTGATATATTTATTTATCGAAAACCATTTAGAATTGAATGAAATATTTAATGTCAAAGTAACCCACTTGAAACTATAAACTAGTGAAGAATTTGATTTATTGAAAAATTCTCATATACTTATCTCACATAGGAAACTTTGGTGTTGTTTATATAGTGTAAGGTTGGAAATTGGGTTTGAGCCCCAAGGGGTAGCAATAGTCTTTAAAGGAGGGGAGACCTATATCCTATTGGATTCGGTCCAAACTACAAGCGCGCGCCGCCGTCGTCGTTCGGCCGGCTAGCTCGGCACGAGCATGTGCCCGTGCTCGAGCCCGGTCTGGTTCATGTGCGTTCTTGTACTATATTATCTTTTTGAAAAATTTTATTTGGATCAAATTGTAATTAATCAAATTCTTGGGTACTTAATAAAATTATTTTTATTAATGAGCTTATTTTCAAAAAATTATTTTGGATAGTCTGTTAATCGATTTTAACCAATTAACAAGCGACTTTTAACCGAACCATGGTGCATGTTCGGTTTTTAGGGACATGTTTGAACAGTGGCGACTGTTCTGAAGAGGCTTGATGGACGTTCGAATTGCCACGAATGATTCTATAAATTGCCCGCCCTGCTGTCAAAATAATTACACCATTTTCACTGCAAATATTTTGAATCTCATTCTCCCTCTCTCTCGTTCTGATATTATTTCGAAGTAAATACACTTGATTGAGTTCGTTGGAATTCCTGCAGATTGCTGTGCTGCTTCCGTAGAAGACGAAATTCGTTCTATCCTGGGAAACGATTGTTGGACGCCTTTAGCACATTTGAAGACAACAAATTTGTTTTAAAGAAACATCGTGAAGTAGGTGGGCTCGATTTGTTTTGTCTGATACTGTCGATCATATTGTTACGCTGTAAGGTAATTCTGTCGTATTGTTTGAAGAAGATACTCCAGAAACAACACATCTCTACCCCGCTCTTTTTTACACTGTTCAGCGAACAATTCCTTTCTCCCACAACCCCTACATTAGTCAACTGACTTGTCCAAACTCATCAACTATGCATTTCCTAAGTTACTCCACTCCCATCTCACAAGCATCACAACGAAGACAAGGCTTGATCACATTGAGCCAAATGTAATAACAGACTTATCAAAATTGAGACTAGAAACTTGCCGGTACTCAAGAATCCTACTAATAGCCTATTAATTAAATTCTAATGCATATAGGAAGCATGGACTATATATAGCGCAAGCATTACATCCTCATCAATTGGCCTTTGTGTTCTTCCAATCTCAATGGTCTAGAAAAAGCTTTAGCAAGTAATAAGAATAGATAATGCAACAAATGGCATCCTTGTCTAAGCTCTCTGGACGCCGCCATTGATCCTTGAGCTCTATCATTAAGATTAAAAGAGAAATACGTCGTAGAAATACAACTTTATATTAATTAGTCCCATTTCTGTGAGAACCCTATGAGCTCCGTAACTTTTGTATTCTAGAAAAAATATATTTTTGGGTGGAGGATATGAGGATATTTATAACCATGCATAAAACTCCAAATGAAGGCATCAGTATCCCATTTACGCAACATAGAACAGTTTGTAAATTGTTTTGTTATCTTGTTTTAAACTTATTTTTCAATGGTCTTTTCTTGTCGTTTACATTAAGAATACAACATATGATTACTTGAACCGTCTTTCTTGCCCCTGGATAAAATGCTTGTGAAATAGGTACGGAAAATAAGTTGAAACTTAAAATTGAACATAACAATTAAATGACGTAAAACCGAACTATACAGATTCTAATCCCCGTTTCCCTTCCTCCATTACCAAGAAGCTATGTCGGGCTCCGAAACACAACACAACACAACATGGCCCGACCCTTACAAGACTTTGACGAAAGGTATGATTATACTATTCAACTTTTCCTTCAAAATAACTAAGACAAATCATGACGTCGCAAAACATTGTCAACATCATTTATATGACGTTTCAAAACAAGTCCTTGTAGTAACATAACATAAGAGGAAGAAATCAAAAGATCAACTTAAATACATTGTTCATGAATATCCTACCTTAGGAAGTAGAAAGCTCATTTCTTAATTGCAACAATGACGGGCATCATATCCTCCTGAAAGGCTCCCTTTAGAGTGGAAATTTCCCATTGAAAGAAAGAAGAGACAAATACAAGATGCTGAATGCTTATCTTGAGCAATTTGCGGATTTTATCAACAGTGGGATCAATGGCTTTGATCTTGGAATTCATCTACTGGCATTGGAGGGATATAGGTACGGTCACAGTTAAGCAAGCAAAGGCTCTCTTTCCACCAAACTGTACTATGGAATCATCCCCAAAGATCTCGGTCACAGCAGGCTTTTTCCTCATTTCATGTCAAGATATTCCCCGTCATTGCATGTAGTAGGTTCATACATCCCTTTTGTTAACCAAGTGATATTCATGTCCATTAGATGGCCTCCTCCACCCTTGCTTAACAACTTCCAAATGGCATTGTTCCATTGCCTATGAAAAGTCATGTTACACTAGTGACGTTCAATGAATAAATCAAATGCATAAAACATATCAAAACATGACAAATGAGCATTGAAACAGACGTGCATACAATAATTCTCATTTTATCTTATTAAGTTCCTTTTCGTTGATGTTTAGTACACCAAGCGCTTAAATTGAAGATATTGTGCTACTAAGCACGAAGATTGTACCTGAAGGTAAAAATACTATACATCCGGGAACGCTAGCGCCAATACATTTCCTCCATGTATAATCACATTGAAATGGACCTCGCTAAGCTCTTAATTTCACTCTCATGATTGGCACTAATTGAATAATCATACAACTGGCCAATACAACTCTCTCGTTCCACAATTTATCTTCCCAATTTCCAATATTTTGTTCATTCCAATAAGATGACACATCCCCACAAATTGAATGTGCATTCTGGACACCCTTGAAAGGATTAGCTCCCCGTCCACTTTCCAACTCCAAATGGCAGCTCCTTTCCACCACCTTCGCTTACCCTTCTTCCCGAAGAAAAATGGCTCAAATCTGAAGGGAAGCCTATTTTACTACTTGAGTCCCATTCATCTGGAATTAGTGGCCTGTGATCATAAAATTCCAATGTTGAACTACTGCCCATAGAAAAAGAATTCTCCAAGTCTCCTCACACACCAACCAATCTATTCTCTTCTAGGTATCTGCATCTCGTTCCTTTTCATTGTTCTATGTGAAGATAGGTCCACGGAAGCTAAACTCTTGAAGAGCACAATCGCTTAAAGCTGACTAAAAATTGTTCCGTGTAGCACCTACCATCTTTAACAACCGACACAAAATCATTGAAATCACCGTCATGCACCCAAGGTAATGAACTGGTATCTTTTAAAACGATGTAGTTGAGTCCAATAATCACTCATACCCTCTAGCATAGGGCATCTTACCTTTCTTGACTTAAATCAACTACTGGCCTTATTATTTTGGGTTTCTTTATAGTCATTCTGTTTGTCGCCATTAATCTTAAGGGAAATTTGTAAGGTAAAGAATGAAATGACTAACTTTTAAAACAGCGGAAGGAGGAAGAATTTCAATTCTGCTTGTGTTTTATCTTCATAAAGAAAGATTATCCATTACATAACCATATGTTGAATATAAATTGCAAGCAGAATTTTATATTTTTTTTTAATACCTAATCTAGAATTCAAGTTGTTGAGCTCTCAGGACACTGGGAAGGTTGTGACTCTCCCCCTCGCCATCCATCCATACCCCAAGTCCGTACTTATCAACAAATATACCTATAAGTTTGCTTATTTACTTATAAGTGAATTTACTATTTTATAAATAAATTTAAAATGAATGTACTTATTCACTTATTCATTAATATATTTTCATCTATAAATATGTTTGAATAACTTACATATTGATAAATATGCTTTTTGTTTATAAACACATCAGAATAACATCATTTTTATTACCTTTAAATTAAAAAGTTACTGTTTTTCAAGTAACTCTTATATTTCTTTCAAAATAAGTGACTATTTTTATTTTTTATTTTTTAACTTTGATAAGTAAAAGAATAGTTATTTAGCTCCCATTTGGAAACCATTTTTTCAAAACTCTTTTTTATCATACTCAATTTCAACCACACATTTTCAAAATAAAATATTCTTCTCTTAAACCCAAAATTTTTTCTTATTTTTTAACCCCACATTCTCCAAAAAATTACTATTCAAAAACTCATTTTCTTCAAAAAATTTAGTTGTACGTCAACTTATTTGATTATAACATCTCCAATATGCTCTTTAAAAGTGAAATGCTCTCTATTTTAAGAAGACAATTCTTAAAATTATACTGCAAAACACTTTTCAACTTAACTTTTTAAAATATGGAGTGTGGATAGGAATAATTAAATGCATTTAAAATATTTCAATTTTTAATACTTCATCTATCCTATTCAATATATATAAATAAAATGAAGGAAAATAATATAATAATTGGCGGTGCTGGTGAAAATAAAATATAGGAAAAAATTGTAAGTACATATTGGGGATAGTAAAAAATGTTAAAGATAAAGAGGTTGTTGGAGCATTTCAAAATCTTTACTATCTAAATTTATAAATGTTCTCTAAATTGCAAAATATGTTCTTTAATAATAAAGAGTCTCTTAAAAATGTTATTATTAAATAAATTTAATTGTATTTATTTAAAACTTTCACATTATTCATCAAATGTTGAATGGATAATCCGGTCTTAACCTACCTCATTACGTAACGACCCGAACCTCCATGTCTAAATTGTTATAGCATATGTATCGTTCTCTTTGAGAAAGCTTGTACATATCTTACCATTTACGCTTTTCTATCGCGGCCCTAAGATTTGAACACAACTGTTGTGTCTAAGTCATTAACTCATTGCATGCCATTAATTAGCAAATCTCGTACCTGTTAACGATTTTCCATCCAATAAGTATGCTGAGAGGATGTAAAATGACTAAATTTCTCATTATATTAAAAACAATAGATATGAACGACAAGTTATTTTCTATCTTTCAAAGTATGCAACATATATTTTGACAAAAATCATAGTTAAAGATGAGATGTGTGAACTAATTGAAAGTTCAAGGTGAGAATTCGATGAGAAAAAAATGTAGAAACCAAAATGTTATAATGATTAACAATAGAGGACCTTAAGTATAATTAAAAATATAATGCAATAAATAAAAATTATGATATGAATATAATTAGAGATAATAAAATAAAATGAAAGGGAAACGAGTAAGTGTATTACTTTGTGTTCCTCTATTTTTTTTTATTTTTTTTTTTGTGTAACTCGTAAGAATCTAATATCTAATTTCCTCTAGAATTCCACAACCATTATCTTATAATTCTTCTTACTACCATTTAGAAAATATCATTTTCTATGATTTCAAATGAAATCACATTTCTGGTGGATCATACCAATAATGGGAATAAAAAGGTAGAAATTAATATATTAACAGTTTCAATATAGGGTAATTAACGTAATAACCCAATTTTTTTTTATATTCGAGTCGCTACCAGCCGTCTACTTATTTGATGAAAACTATAATTAATGCAAACTGAGTTATCATCAATGTCTTCCTCAAATAAATCATAAATCCTATTATGACATAATTAAATAAATCGAACATTACCGAGCAAAATTAATTAATTGGTCCATGGGACATGCAATTCATATTTGATTTATAATTTGGAGCATTAATATTTGGGTGACAATATCATGCTGCAAGCAGTTCAATAATAACCAAGTCATAGCCCAATAAAAAAAATATATGCCATGAACGGAAAAACATAACCAAGTAACATAGGTTCCAAAATTCTGAATAAATGAATAGATACATTTAATCATGAAATCAAATTTACTACTAGGAATAAAATTTCAGCCACGTTATTTCAAATTTATTTTATTGAGTCCAAAGAATCCTGGCACCATGACAACACCTTATCGCCTGCCCTACTCACGATTCATTCTAACATATGAGGAGTGGGGGAAATAGATGAATAAATGGGAATACTCAATAGAACACGAAAATAACGGTGCAATTCCAAATAAAAATATTTAAATCATACGTCAAAAATATCATATCGTCATCATATATTTAGGGACCGGTAAGAGCTTAATACCTATAATATTTTTGGTACCGGATGGCGATATCATACATATCAAATCATATCATATCTTTAACTTTCATAAGTATAATAATTAGACAACACGGAAGTTAATTTAAACTGGATAAAAAAAACTGCCCCTCGTTATCCTACCTTATTATATCAAATAAATTTGAAAGGCAAAACCCAAATCACATTCCAAATCTTTATTTTCTACCTATATTGTTTTTTCCGCCGTAAATACGTATCTATACCTATCTATACTTATAAGCCCATCTCCGAGTCATTTCTCAGCATTGGGAAATTCAGCCCCTGGGAACCATTTTTACAAGACTTTAATCAATTTTTTTGACCATTACCAATGCAAAATGGGACCATTGCTGCCATTTTTTGATGTGGGTTGATTTTGAAGATGAAGCAACTAAATATGGTTGATTTTTTTTTTAACATCTCGAAATCATTGAATACGGCCAATTTGTTGGCTGCTGTTGTTCAATTTTTTTCTTAACTGTATGCATATCGATTGATGTGGGTTTTGATGTAGTTCTAGTGATAATATGTTTTTCATATACATGCAGCTAAATGCACAACTACTTTACTATGAGAATTTACAATGGGGTTGCTGTTTTTGAAAAGCCTAATAATATGAAATATGAACACAGTAAAGTGATGTTATGTGACTATTTGTATCCTTCTTACTTCAATAGGGATTAGTTTGAAGTATTTTTCTTATGTATGTGGAGATTGTGGACCACTCAAGTTCTACTTTAGAAGGCAGAAATCTTGTTTGGGAAGTGTTTTGACTAAATTGTATTTCAGAATGAATCAGATGCGAGGGAGTTGTTGAAGGACATTAGAGGTCACAGGTTGGTGGAGATATATGTGGTAGTACCTACCCAAGTAAATGTACTGCCAAATGAACCATATAAAGAACCCCTGATTGATGATCTCGGGATTAGTGTGCAAAATGAGGATGAGGAGATGGGTGAATATGCTAGTGAAAGATGCTATGTCCTAGTCGTGTGATAGTGAAGCTGGTGAAATGAATTATGATATTGGTGAATATTTGTCTGAAAATATAGAGGAGACGTGGTCGTAATTTGAGGAAACCTTTACGTATGATATCGGTGAATATTTGAGGGTTGTTTCGTGCAAACTTTATCATTTCCAAGGTTGTGTTGCACAACGTTTTCCATATCCAGGGTTGTATTGCATTTTTAACTTCGTTTAGAAGAAAAATACTTCCGCCATCTTATCTAACTCATTTAGAAGGACTAAAGAGTCTAGCAACAATTCCATTTTCTCTCCAGACAACAGCTAAAATTGGTAAAATGAACCTCTTCACTGTTTAAAATTTAACAGAAAACCTGTTTGTGTGTGTATTTTTTTACAAGAAATTATGCTCACTTTGGACACTAACTTAATTGTGAATGGCACGATATTAAAAATTCATTTGGAAATAAGTTAACGGTTATTAAGTAGAGTAAAAACAATCAAAACGTCACCAGAAATAAAGTATACCAACGTCCATATTTTAAGAAATGGAAAATACAATGTTGGACATTAGCCAGGGAGTAAAAGTGTGTAAATACCTCTTATCTGAAAATTCATTAAATATTTTTTTAGTGCAACTGCATACGCAATTTAAAGTGGAATGCAATGAAACCAATTAATCGACACAGCACTACGTAGAGGAAATGAGCAAGTTCATGGGATACATTTATCTTTTATACTCTTGACATTTATATTAAATTCATTTTATAAATATGGAATAATGTAATGCATGATTATATTTATACGTCATTATCTCTAAATAAATACGGAAAAGGAAAAGGATTTTTCCAGCAGGCAAAAAACCTCGTCCTTTTCTTAATTATGTAATTTGAACGGGCATTCTGGAATACTTCAAAGCTTAGGAAGGAAATTTTCCTGTTGATATAAAATATTTTATCATCATAATTGCCTGAATATGAACGTTCAATTTCTAAGAACGGAGCTATAGAAACGAGTTATAGGGCATTCTCTATTAATTTGTATGTATCTGTATTAATCTAAATCACATCGAAAAGTAGGTAATATGAAAATTGGAATACAATTAATCCAAGTACTAAACGAATCACCTCTCACGGGAATCTGAAAATTAAGCGCAAAGAATTACTTTCAGCTTCATTCTATTACTAACCAACATTATCTGTCAGCACCAAACCTTATCGCAAAGCATATGCTTCGGCATCCTCGAGTGAAAAATAGTCGGCGACTTGTTTCATGTTCCCGAGCAGGGCGGCCCAACCCCATTAAATTTTTAAAAAGTGAAGAAAAAATTATTGATTTTTTTTTTAAATATATCAGCCCAGATGAAAAAAAAAAAAAATTCCAGAGTAACTACACCAAGACCTATTACACCATCCCCTTCCCAAGCTGCATCACAGTCCAATTTCAACACCCCATCCTCAGGCCTCCACCATCTCTACAACTCCAACGAGCCCCCACCTTTCATCCCACAGTCGTCAACTCGAGGAAACATCAATGATCATCTCCACCCCACTCTTTTCCCACCGTGCGTCAACTAATTTCCTTTCCTAATTATACTCAAATTTTACGTGGGAAATGCTTTAAGAGGGTTATTGTAGACTTCTATACATAAAATTCATTATTCTTTTTTATGGAACACATAACTTTGGCATGGAAATTATAGAACATTAAGATCAAAGAGCAAAAGGCTAAAGTTTGAAATAAAATTTGACGGGATAAATTTTTTTGTGCAATGTCCAATTTTTTTCTTCTAATGAAAAAATCCTGAACTCTAATGTTTTTTTTTTTTACATTGGCGAGAGTAGTTAAATCCTTAGTTTAAGGCAAACAATATAATCAATGTGTGATTCTTAATTTAATTTTCAAGATTCTAGTTGTTTAAATTTTCATTTTTTGATTCTATCGATGAAATTTAATGCCATGAATTAATTAGCCACTAATTCAATGATATATGAATTTGTAAAAGATCGCGGGATAAATTATAATTTAGGCCACATAATAAAATTTGGTAATTTGGATAAAAATCTAGAGATACTTTTTTGTTTATTTATTAGATATTGAATGCATTTAATTAGGGTTTATTCAGATTCACATAGAGATAAGATGGATTGATTTAGTTGAATATGATCAGCTTGAACTCGAGAGAAGTAAATAGATTAATAAAGAAAAATTCGACCGAACACTATAACAAGTAAATAAACTTGATTTGCAAATAAAATTTTATCAATAGATGAAATTATAAGTCATAACATCAAAATTCATATTTTAAAAATCCTATTTTGATACATTAACTTTGACACTCATTTTTCTCTTCCTCATGAAAAGCTTTTCTCTCTTGTCTTTTGACAAGCCTACTTTCATCCTTTAAATTCTCTTATCATTCATATACCGTCTTGGTGCTATCATGGCTCTTGAAGAACTGTATATGAAATTATCAATAGAAGATGAAGAACAAGGTGTGGAACTGCAAGAAGGTGATGTTACAGAGGAAATTGTCGAATATCGCTACTGTTTGGTTGGCAGATTCCTTACAGATCGTGTTATCCATTTTGTTTCGATGAGGAGCACTATGGCATCTGTTTAGCGACTGTTCGAGTGAAACCCGCAAGCGTACGGAATCGTTGTACAAGTAATAAGATTTGTGAGTTAAGAGTATCGTTCCCACGAGAAATAAGGTCTAATTTGTAATTCAATAGCTACTATTAAATTCGAAATGTGGTAATATAAAAAAAGAGATGATTGGTATGCAATCTTTAATAATCCTAAACTAACAAAACAAATGAAATATTTATTTATTATGTAAATATTTGTATTGGAATCGTGAATCCCCCTATTGCCATTTAATTCAATTCTTAATTCGTAATCTAGTAAATTCAGGATTTCAAGACAATCGATAATCCACTGTTATTCAATATTCTTTTCCAAGATATATTAAACCTAAATTTAACACGACCCGATCCTACTCCTAGTCCGAATTCATATGAAAAATATGCATTGATTCACAGGATTTATCACACATGATTGCACATGCCATAGATATTATTCCAAATACATATTGTCCAAGTGTTATTTTGCCGCGTTCTAAACTTATTGTGAGTATTCCTACACTACAACAAGCAACTTACTATCTAATTGGTGATCAAGCAATCAAATAGTTCAATGAGAATGAAAAACAATCAAGAAAAATCAAGAAATACTAAATTAATTGTCTCAAATTAAAATAAATAAGCAATAGGGTTCATCATTCATCCAATACAATGAAAAACTAGCCTAACATTCTTATAATTAAATTACACAAGAATAATTGGAAAAATATCACCTGGAAATAAGAAAGATGGAAGAAGTAGGAAAAATCCACTTTCTTGATGTGAATCTTGAATCCGGATAAAGAATCTTCAATATCCTATGCAATTCGCCTTGATTCTACATTGTTAGTCATGTTCTTCACCTCCAAAATATGTATAATATAGAGATTTTTAGGTCTAGGGATGTTCTCCATATGTATTCTGCTGTTCTCTCTTTATAGGATCCGAAAATTGGTTGAAAATCACGTCCAAATTGGTTTCTAAAAGAGTTCTAATCGAATAAGGAAAGTTGCCTTCGCGCGCGGATTTTTTGTCTCTGCACAATAGTCCGTATTGTAGTCATAACTTTCTATTTTGATATCTGATTGATGCGATTCAAAGTACACTAGAAAGATAACTTAAAGGGATACAACTTTGATTGAAATAGAGTTTTTCCAATTCGGATGTTTACTATGCCAAAAATAGGTCTCAATATTCGACTAAAAATCTAGAATATATCTTGAGCGATTGAAAATTGATTTTGAGAATACTTTGATCATGCTCCATTCCTTTTTGAATTCTAATTTCAATCCAATTGTCTCCTAACAATTTTCAAAGTATCTTCTTGAGTATTTGTAATTTGATCCTCGAACTTTGAATTTTACCATTTTTCACCATATTTTGCTTCTTTTCTCCAATTCTTCATCAAACATAAAGTTTTACCTACACAATGCAATATAACATAAATTATGTAAAATTTTGTCAAAAAATTAATAAAATTCTATAGTTTTAAGCCCCGAATAAGTGTAGAAAATACACTTATCAGCGACCAAAGAAAGGGGTCTGCATAAAAGACATGGGGGTTGAAACCTATGTTTTTCAATTTTATCATCCCATCGACATTAATCGTGTTCTCGAAAACGGTCGTTGGACTTTCAATAATCACCTTCTACTTTTGAAACATCTCCAAGAAGATGAAAACCCTATGAAAGTTGATCTGTTTGAAACGAGCCTCTGGGTACAAGTACACGAAGTCCCTGCTGGATTTCGCTCAGAACGAACTCTCATTCAGATTGGTAACTATATTGGCACTTATATTTTATCTGATCCCAAGAATTTTTTCGAAGGCTTGAAAATTTTCCTCAGAATCAAGGTCCTCATGGATGTAAGACTCCCATTGAAAAGGAGGATGAAACTTAAAAAACCAGGAGGTGAATGGATCTAGGTGATCTTCAAGTATGAATGAGTGCCGACATTTTGTTTCATCTGTGGCAAAATTGGAAACTCCGATTCGAATTGTGAGAAACTGTATGAAACCAATGGTGTTGAGGTTGAACACCCTTATGGCCCTTTCCTTCGGGCTCCATCTCGAAATATTCCTGGCCTCGTCGGCGAGAGGTAGCTGCGGGGTTCGCCACTGGAAAGGTCAGATTCTAAAAATGGAAAGAGCGGAGCCTACGACGTGGAGGAGGAACTTCCCATGCAAAGTGGCGAAAATCACTCTTCAGCTAATAAAGGAAAAGGCGTGACTCAAGGGCTAATTCCAATCAATTCTATCCCTCATGCCTTGCCACTCTTGATGCCTAATATGAAGGAAAATCCATTATTTAAGGAAGGACCGGCTGGTGATTCTCAAAACCAGGAAAGTAACGACAATCTGGGCATTACCATAATGGATCAAAAGAGACGAAGGATGGACACCTTCCCGGGCGTGAACCTGAACAACCCGGCTATTGACTATGATCCTATGCACGAGAACCCAAAAAAGGAGCAACGGTGGGCTTTGCATTGCAGGCCCACCGAACAAAATGAGTGTCCTTAGCTGGAACTGTCGTCGGCTGGGCAACCCACGAGCAGTTCAGGTCCTTGTCGACCTTGTTTCTCAAAATAAGCCCAATTTTATCTTTCTTGTTGAGACTTTGGCTTGTAATCAAAAAATGTTATCTATTAAAAATAAATTAAATTACGACTGTTGCATTGTTGTTGATTGTATAGGCCGTAGTCGTGGTCTTGCCCTATTGTGGAAAAGGCAGGATATGGCCTCACTCATTAGCCTTTCCTGCTTTCACATTGACGTAGAAGTCACTTTATTCGGACATCCGAAATGGTGCTTAACAAGCTATTATGGCAATCCGGATCGCAGTAAACGTCGTGAAAGTTGGGATCAATTGAGACTGCTTGCATCATCATCTTCAATTCCATAGGTTTGTTTGGGTGACTTTAACGCCTCCTGTTCCAACACGAGAAAATGGGACAACATGAACATCCGACTTGGCTTCTCAATGGATTCAAGGAAACGATAGAAGATTGTCATCTTTGCGATCTTGGAATGGAAGGCTATCAATATACTTGGTTTAAAAGCAGGGGCTCGACGGGATGGGTTGAGGAAAGACTAGATCGGGCTTTTGCTACCTCCACATGGACTGGTTTTTTTTCAAAGTGCTCGTGTCCATAACCTAGGACAGTTTTCATCAGATCATGCTCCCATTTTCTTGCAACCAATAGCTCTAGATTCATCCTTGCAGCGATTTAATCACCGAAAATTCCGTTTTGAAAACATGTGGCTCCGTGAAGAAAACTGTAGGGAAGTAGTATGCTCAAGCTGGGAACGGACTGTGGGAGAATCAACTCTCAACCATATTAAATTTTGTGGTGATGACCATATTCGTTGGGGAGGTTCTGGTCTTCGGAATCTGAACACCAGGATTAAAAATTGCAGACTTGCTATGAGTCGACTTCAAAGGAGAACGGATACTGCCGGTATTCTGGAGTTTCGCAAGGCCCAATCTGAGTATTTTAAAGCTTTACACCAAAAAGAAATATATTGGAAGCAAAGGTCTAGGAAGCTTTGGCTAAAAGAGGAAGATTCCAACACAAAATACTTCCATAAGGCAGCCTTATCCTGAAGAGGGTTGAATGAGATTCAGCGTCTCAAAGATAAAGATGGCAACTTGTACTCGGATAAAATGGCTATTCAAGGGATTATTTCTGAATACTTTCATGATATCTTCAAATCATCAATTCAAAGTGATCAGCCAGGTTCAGTGGTTGATGATATAGATTGTCGTATATCTGATGCTTATCATCACTTGCTAGCAGCCCCTTTTACAGATCAAGAGATTCATCTTTGATATGCACCCCCATAAGGCTCCGAGGCCGGATGGCATGAACCCGACTTTCTATCAAAACTTCTGGGTTGTTGTCGGTAAGGATGTTACTTCTTTGTGTTTACATTGCTTGAACACATGCACTTTCCTTACAGGTTCCAATGACACTTCTATTGTTCTTATCCCAAAGAAAGGCAATCCTGAGTTTGTGCAGGATTTTAGACCACTTTCGCTTTGCAATGTTATGTATAAAATAGTGGCTAAAACGCTTGCTAATCGCCTTAAGCTCATTTTACCGGATGTCATATCAGAGACGCAATGTGCATTTGTTCCTGGACGTTCAATAAATGATAATATTATGTTGGCATTTGAGGCCCTCCATCATATGAAGAAGAAAAATCATGGCAAACACGGCATGGCTGCCCTCAAAATTGATATTAGCAAGGCATATGATCGGCTCGAATGGTGTTTTTTGAAGCAAGTGATGACCTGTATGGGCTTTCCCCAAAACTGGATTGAATTGATCATCTTATGTGTCTCTACGGTCAGGTATCATGTTACTCATGGGGGCATTGATATTGGACCCATTTTTTCGGAGCGGGGATTGCGTCAAGGCTGCCCTTTATCGCCATATTTATTCATTCTTTGTTCGGAAGGATTATCATCTCTTATTCGTTCAAAAGAGGTCTCAGGTGCTATCCATGGCTGTAAAATTGCAAGGACTGCCCCTCCTATTACTTATCTTTTCTTCGCGGATGATAGTTTGTTGTTTTTTCGAGCAAATACAAGGGAATGTGATGAAATTAATGAGGTTCTATACATATACGAAATAGAATCTGGCCAATCCGTCAACTATCAGAAATCTACTTTAAGCAACGATGTTGATCCTGTTAGGCAGATTGCTATTTGCTCTAATTTGGGTATCCAGGGGTTCCAAGGTCATGACAAATACCTTGGTTTGCCATCTATTATTGGAAGAAAGAAAAGAGAAGCGTTCTTTTTCATTAAAGATCGGGTTTGGCAATGAGTACAAGGATGGAAAGAGAAGTGCCTATCTAGAGCGGGAAAAGAGATCCTTATCAAGACTGTCTTCCAAGCTGTCCCTAATTTCGTTATAAGTGTGTTCTTGATCCCTACTCAACTTTGTGAAGAACTCGAGAGAATCATGAACAAATTTTGGTGGCAATCTAATTAAGGGGGAAAAGAGGCATCAATTGAACTGCGTGGGATAAACTTTGCCTTCCAAAATCTAAAGGTGGCATGGGATTCAAGAAACTGCATGAAACTAATCTAGCTCTACTTGGGAAGATTAGTTGGAAGCTACTTGCACAGCCCACATCTTTGGTTGCTCGGATTTATAAGGCACGCTATTTTTCTACATCATCATTTTTGGAAGCTAACATTGGCTATAGGCCAAAAAATATCTGGCGTAGTATAATTGCTGCTCAATCTATTTTGAAAAATGGTTGTAGATTCCGAGTGGGAAATGGTTCATCGATTAGAATATGGCACGACCCTTGGCTTCCTAACCCCAATCAAGGTTTTGTAACTTCATAACCAAGACCTGGGAGAGAAGATGCCACTGTGAATCAACTTTTCATAGCAGGTGAGAACAGTTGGGATTATAACCTTCTTGCTGATCTTTTCAACGAGGTAGATCGTGGCCAGATCACGAAAATCCCCTTAACAGCACATGGGAGAGAAGATCGAATGTACTGGATTCATGACAAAAAGGGCGTTTACACAGTCAGAAGTGGATATAAGTTGCTGATGGGGAATTCTTTCATACATTCTCATACTGCCATAGAGAGCTTTTGGAATAAATTTTGGAGATATAAAATTCCAGCGAAGGTTCGAAATTTACTCTGGAGGGCATTACGAAATGTTCTTCCAACAGTTGATCAGCTGAGGGCTAAATTTGTTTGATGCACGAAGAATCTGTTCTCCATGTTTTTGTCTCTTGTGAATTTGCCCAAAAAGTTTGGGAGGCAGTTGGAGTAGCCAGTTCATCTCTCTTGGTTACAAACTTCAAAGAATGGCTCATAGATATCCTTAAAAATCATCAACAAGAACAGGAGATTATCGCTACGATTTGTTGGGCCATCTGGATTAACCGAAATGAAACCGTTTGGAATGCTAAGTCGTTTACAGTGCTTAAAGTGGTGTCTTTTGCAAAAAATTTCCTCCAGCAATGGCGTGTTGCTAACCATTCTTTACCAAAAATCACAGCTAATTCCAGCAGACCGGAGAATGATAAGTGGAAACCACCTACTACGGGGTTCCTTTAAATTAAATATTGATGCAGCCATCTTTCAAAACCAAAGGAAGGCTGGGCTCGGCCTTGTTATTAGGAACGATTTGGGGTCATTTATTGCTGCCAGAGTTGTTTCTGTACAAGGCATTGTTGATCCACTTTTAGCCGAGACTTTGGGGGTTCGCGAGGCCCTTTCTTGGATTAAAGCTAAATTTCCTGAGGTCCAAACCATTGAAATGGATGCCCTTTTGGTTTATAATGCTCTACTGAATGATGAAGAGGACAATTCTTACTTTGGTATTCTTATTGACGAGTGCCGTTTTCTTGCTAAAGAATTATCAAATCTCAAATTCAGCTGGGTTCGGAGATCGACTAACCAAGTAGCTCACACGCTTGCTAAGGCCGCTAGCTCATCACATGTTAATGTTGAATGGTCTTATTTTCCGCCTTTGTTTATTTCAAATGTACTGCTTGCCCATTTGATGAATGAATAACTTTATTTCCCTAAAAAAAAAAAAATCCTATTTTGATTATTGGGGTGAATCTCAAAATCTCATGGATCTTTTGTTGGGACTATCAAATTATTCAAAATCCTGGTGAATTTTGGGATTTTTGGATGAAAATTAACACCAGACCAGGCCCAGGGGCAAGGGACGTGTGGAAAGATAGGAGATAGATTATGTAAAAGCAAAAATTTTGAGATAATAGAAATATTTTATTTGATAATAAAAATATTGAGTACAAAAAGAAAAGATATTAGAAATGAAATAATAGTTCATGTGAAAATGATCATCACGACTCATAAACCCACTATGTTACTTATTACAATATTGTTCACTTACAATATAAAATACGCAAAAGGCATCCATAGAAACCAATATATCTTCGCACTAATCTACTTGGTTGTCCACTGAATAAAACATGAAATTAAAACATGCAAAAACCAGCCTTTTCATAAAGGAATCTATTGTCATTTTCTGATTATCATTCTAGTTTATCTCATGGAAGAGTCTATTACAATATAAAATATGCAAAAGGTTTAACTCACAACTTGATCTATTGTTGTTATCATTCTAGTTTATCTCATGGAAGGATTGAACCATTACCTTCCTTTGTATTCTAAATTTCAATTTCAGGGTACAATATGTTCATGGGGAGATTGATTACGGCAACCAATTCAAAGAACATAAACTATGAGGAAGAGAAAATCACAAGCTATTATGTTCCTATGAATGTTATGAGTGAAAATGGAGCAGAAAGCAGAAAATCCCAACTTTAACATCAATTAATCCTTCACTAAATTAATCCCAAATAAACTAGCGATTTTTCCCATTTTATGTGGCGTGACATCTCCGGCGAAGAGAAGAACCGGGCAGATTTTTCTGAACCATTACCTTCCTTTGTATTCTAAAGTTCAATTTCAGGGTACAATATGTTCATGGGGAGATTGATTACGGCGACCAATTCAAAGAACATAAACTATGAGGAAGAGAAAATCAGAAGCTATTATGTTCCTGTTTGGTCTAAATTATTTTAAATTATTTTCTTCGAATTCATTTTCAATCACATATTTTATGAGTTCTACAATTTTTATCAATTTTTTAACCACACATTTAATCAACTTTATTAAAATTTACTAAAAAAATGATTTTTAGCAAAACCAAACAAGGGCTTATTATTCATCAGCGTTTTATGTTCTTCTAGTGCTGACAACCAATGTAAAAACTCTGCTGACTAACTTAAAACAGCATATGAAGTTTGGTAAATTTCTTAGAACAAATTAAAGAATAGTGATTAAATTGAAATGTGAGTACAAATCATTAAATTCCTGAAAATCACCAGCGGGACAGGACACAAGAAAGGATTCGGGCCTCCCTGTTAGCTTTTTGTTAATAAATTTCGGGACGATGATGTTTATCAATTTAAGTTTTATTTATAGATTTCGATCAAGGACTGAAATATGAAATCAACACCATTGTTTGTAGCTCAATCCGAAAAACTAAGTGGGCCATTTGATGCAACATTTTAAGTAATAGTACCTCAAGGCCCAATCACTAGATGGATGGCCCATTTATATGGATTAACCCATTTCTCCCCTTGTCCCATTTTGTGGTGCCTTAGTCATATGAAAATATCCTTATCTGTGTGGTTTTAGGTGACTCGAGAGTATTCAATCTGTTTTCTATGCGTTTTTATATGAACTACGTAGAGGGAAAATTTGGACAAATGCCATCCAATTTCTTTAAAACATATTTTTTTGGATAAAATATAGCAAAACATCATTACGATGTCAATGCACTACGAATTAAAATGTAGTTATACGTAGAGGAAAATTATTACAATGCTCATCACGCGATAAATTATATAATGATATGTCAACAATAATTTGTTCTTACGTATAAGTCAGTATTGATAAATTTGATTTTCTATTATTCACTCGATATTATAAGATGGGTCATATTTATATTTAGAAAAAATCATATCACATGATACTATCAGAAGGATAAAGTAAATTGTAAATTTGCAATGCTCCTATAATCACTCAATTGGAAGCAAATGGCTAGCTTTTCATCAATGCAAATAAGATTACCTCTAAGTATTTGTACAACATTTTAATATGTTATTGATATAAAATTAAATGAAAAAGTTAAGAGTAAATTGAAATGAGAGAGACAATCAAGTCCATGAAATCAAATAATTATTTTTGGCTTAAGTTTTTCTACATTTATTTTCATATAGCAAAATTAATAAAATTTTGAATTTGTAATCCTGAAACTTAGGGATCTATTTTGTGGTTCGACAAAGTGTATTGTTAATTATCAATTAAAGTTCATCATTCTTTATTTTTCTTCTCAATGCGTTCATTGAGAAATACTAAATAAAAAAAATTAAAATAAAATACTAAATTAAAATTTATTTTACTATCTGGACTATTTTCGTTATTTAGCATTCTGTCTTTTTTCAGTATTGGTTACATTTTGGGAAGGGATTCTATGCTCGGGGACCATGATATATATATGCATTTTTGTTAGCCCCAAAAGACAAATCTTGACTCAATTGTCAAGTCTTTAACACACTAAAAGTCATAAAAATTCTATGGAATGCCTCTGTCAAATGGACATAAAATTCTACCCCATTTTACACGGAGTTTCTTTTTTCCAATCCCATCACATTTGATTAACACGTATTTTTTTTTTTAATAAAAAAATCTCTTTCTGGATAACCTGTTGACATGGACACTTACATGTAGAAAAGTCTCATACTTCCTACTTCATAAACTTGATTTTGGACCACTTGAAGAGCTGTTAGATAAGACGATATATACCAGTTAAATATTATCTTCAATAATACGTTGCATAACAATTCATTGTAATTGAATGTGAGATTTACACTAATATGCTCCCGATGATGACTTGTTTGAGAATGTCAATCCTAGAATTTGTGTGCTTATTTTGAATTTTAATAAGATCGAATTGCTCATTTAAATTTATTGGACTCTAATATTGTATTCAGGCTTAAAATTCCATCTTAAAGGTAAATCTTGTTAAGAGAAATGCCCTATATCCTTATATTTCGTTATTTAATTGACGTGAAATTTATACCTTAACACTAAAATCAACTATTCTATACTTTTTTCAATATTACCTTTCTAGTTAAATTCTCGTGACCTAGGGTAGTTAAAATTGCTTTAGAACTCAAAGTTAAGCATAAATAATGTCGTAGGTCTAGGCCTCACTTCTTAGATCTACACGTTTAATTATATATCAGTGTGTTCGATAAGAAATACTAAATTAAAATTCTTTTACTATCTTAAATATTTTCTCTATTTAGCATTCTGTCTTTTTGAATTATTATTTTACCTTTTGGGAAGGGATTCTATGCTCGGGTGCCAAGATATGGATTTGCATAGAAGTTGGTTCTTAATTTTAGGCACAAGTTTTATAATAGAGAAGGGATGAATATTCTTCTCATGCTACTTGGATATGCATTTTTGTTAGCCCCAAAAGACAAATCTTGACTCAATTGTCAAGTCTTTAACACACTAAAAGTCATGAAAATTCTATGGAATGCCTCTGTCAAATGGACATAAAATTCTACCTAATTTTACACTGAGCTTCTTTTTTCAAATCCCATCACATTTGATTAACTAACACGCATATTTTTTATTTTTTTAAAAAAAATTCTCTTTCTGGATAACCCTTTGACATGGACACTTACATGTAGACAAGTCTCATACTTCCTACTTCATGAACTTGATGTTGGACCACTTAAAGTGCTATTAGATAAGACCGCATATATTATTTAAATATTGTCTTCAATAATACGTTGCATATTAATTCATTGTAATTCAATGTGAGATTTACACTAATATGCTTCCAATGATGATTCGTTTGAGCACGTCAATCCTAGAATCTATGTGCTTATTTTGAATCTTAATACGATCGAATTGCTCATTTAAATTTATTGGACTCTAACATTATATTCAGACTTAAAATTCCATTTTAAAAGGTAAATAATGTCGTAGGTCTACTTAGATCTACACGTTTTATAATATATCATACACATATTTGTTAATCAAGTATCTAATTCAATTTTATGCCGAAAATAGAACACAAATGAAGCAGCTATAATTTTCTCGAACTACATAATATTAAAATGATTAAGAAAAAAAAAGTTAAAATTTTGTGTGTTATAATTTGTATCCATTAGATGAAATATTCAATAAATGTTCTCCTCCAATTGTTCGTGCTATGTCTTACATGCATCATAGTTGTGTCCTCCAATTGTTTATCGAGACATATCCAGCAACAATATTTTGCTTGATTCACAGTACGAGGCTTATGTTTCAGATTTTGGCACTGCTAAGTTTCTGAAATGCGATTCATCAAATTTCAGCACTCTTCCAGACACATATGGTGATTTTGCTCCAGGTAACATCTTTTTTCCTAAATTTCATTCACCGAATATAGATCCATGATTTTGATTGTATTCTTTCCCTTTTATTGTGCAGGACTTGCGGACACAACGAAGTTGACTGAAAAGTGTGTTGTATATAGCTTTGGAGTGTTAGCATTAGAAGTGGTCAAAGGAAAGCATCTTGGTGAGTACTGTTAAGGCATAAAAATTCGATATCGAATAAAGATGAAAATATAGACTAATGTATAAAGGTTTGAATTACCCCTCTTAAAAAAGATGATCTTTTAATATGGAACTCCAAATCTTAGCATGGTAAAAGAGTCCATTAAACTCCAACGAGCAATTCGATTCGATTAAAGCTCAAAAAAAATTTGAGCACACGGATTTCAAAATTGGTTGAGCTACCATCTTGCGGAAGCATATTAAAGGAAGAATTAAAATGTAGTTTTACGTAGAGGAAAATTATTACAATGCTCATCACGCGATAAATTATATAATGATATGTCAACAATAATTTTTTTTTCTTACGTATAAGTCAGTATTGATAAATTTGATTTTCTTCACTCGATATTATAAGATGGGTCATATTTACATTTAGAAAAAATCATATCACATGATACTATCAGAATGATAAAGTAAATTGCAAATTTGCAATGCTCCTATAATCACTCAATTGGAAGCAAATGGCTAGCTTTTCATCAATGCAAATGAGATTACCTCTAAGTATTTGTACAACATTTTAATATGTTATTGATATAAAATTAAATGAAAAAGTTAAGAGTAAATTGAAATGAGAAAGACAATCAAATCCATGAAATCAAATAATTATTTTTTGCTTAAGTTTCTTCTACATTTATTTTCATATAGCAAAATTAATAAAATTTTGAATTTGTAATCCTGAAACTTAGGGATCTATTTTGTGGTTCGACAAAGTGTATTGTTAATTATCAATTAAAGTTCATCATTCTTTATTTTTCTTCTCAATGCGTTCATTAAGAAATACCAAATAAAAAAAATTAAAATAAAATACTAAATTAAAATTTCTTTTACTATCTGGACTATTTTCGTTATTTAGCATTCTGTCTTATTTGGGAAGGGATTCTATGCTCGGGGACCATGATATAGATATGCATTTTTGTTAGCCCCAAAAGACAAATCTTGACTCAATTGTCAAGTCTTTAACACACTAAAAGTCATGAAAATTCTATGGAATGCCTCTGTCAAATGGGCATAAAATTCTACCCCATTTTACACGGAGTTTCTTTTTTCTAATCCCATCACATTTGATTAACACGTATTTTTGTTTTTTTAATAAAAAAATCTCTTTCTGGATAACGCGTTGACATAGACACTTACATGCAGACAAATCTCATACTTCCTACTTCATGAACTTGATTTTGGACCACTTAAAGTGCTATTAGATAAAACTATATATATCATTTAAATATTGTCTTCAATAATACCTTGCATAACAATTCATTATAATTGAATGTGAGATTTACACTAATATGCTCCCAATTATGACTTGTTTGAGAATGTCAATCCTAGAATTTGTGTGCTTATTTTGAATCTTCATAGGATCGAATTGCTCATTTAAATTTATTGGACTCTAATATTGTATTCAGGCTTAAAATTTCATCTTAAAAGGTAAATCTTGTTAAGAGAAATGCCCTATATCCTTACATTTCATTATTTAATTGACGTGAAATTTATACCTTAACACTAAAATCAACTATTCTGTACTTTTTTCAATATTACGTTTCTAGTTAAATTCTCGTGACCTAGGGTAGTTAAAGTTACTTTAGAACTCAAAGTTGAACATAAATAATGGCGTAGGTCTAGGCCTCACTTCTTAGATCTACACGTTTAATTATATATCAGTGTGTTCGATAAGAAATACTAAATTAAAATTCTTTTACTATCTTAACTATTTTCTCTATTTAGCATTCTGTTTTTTTGAATTATTATTTTACCTTTTGGGAAGGGATTCTATGCTCGGGTGCCAAGATATGGATTTGCATAGAAGTTGGTTCTTAATTTTAGGACTTTTATAATAGAGAAGGGATGAACACTCTTCTCATGCTACTTGGATATGCATTTTTGTTAGCCCCAAAAGACAAATCTTGACTCAATTGTGAAGTCTTTACACACTAAAAGTCATGAAAATTCTATGGAATGCCTCTGTCAAATGGACATAAAATTCTACCCAATTTTACACAGAGTTTCTTTTTTCAAATCCCATCACATTTGATTAACTAACACGTATATTTTTTATTTTTTTTAAAAAAATTCTCTTTCTGGATAACCCGTTGACATGGACACTTACATGTAGACAAATCTCATACTTCCAACTTCATGAACTTGATGTTGGACGACAAATATCATTTAAATATTGTCTTCAATAATACATTGCATATTAATTCAGTGAAATTCAATGTGAGATTTACACTTCTTAGATCTACACGTTTTTGTAATATATCATACACATCTTTGTTAATTCAATTTTATGCCGAAAATAGAACACAAATGATTGCCACAAGTGCAGCTGAATTTTTTTTTTTTTTTTTGTTAGCTACAAAAACTACAAATTATTGACGTAACATATAGTAATATCAATTTGCATTGATATGATTAAAATTATTTATGCAAACATTTATGCTAATCAAACATTTGGTTAATTCCTTTGAGTTAGGGAAGTTAAAATCATTTGAAGAGTCCAGTTTTGAGAATAAATATTTTCCCAAGTGAAGGAGGGCAATTTCAAAACTTGAATTTGTCAAAAATCTGAGGAGATGTCTCCTGAAATTTTCTCGAACTACATAATATTAAAATGATTAAGAAAAAAAAAAGTTAAAATTTTGTGTGTTATAATTTGTATCAATTAGATGAAACATTCAATAAATGTTCTCCTCCAATTGTTTATTGAGACATCCAGCAACAATATTTTTCTTGATTCACAGTATGAGGGTCATGTTTCAGATTTTGGCACTGCTAAGTTTCTAAAATGCGATTCATTGAATTTCAGCACTCTTGCAGGCACATATGGTTATTTTGCTCCAGGTAACATTTTTTTTCCTAAATTTCTTTCACCGAATATAGATCCATGATTTTGATTGTATTCTTTCCCTTTTTTTTGGGCAGGACTTGCGTACACAACGAAGGTGACTGAAAAGTGTGTTGTGTATAGCTTTGGAGTGTTTGCATTAGAAGTGGTCAAAGGAAAGCATCTTCCTGATCATTTGTGTTCTATTTTTTTGTATTGTTAAGGGATAAAAATCCCACATCGAATAAAGATGAAATCATAGACCAATTTATAAAGGTTTGAACTACTCCTCTTAAAAAGATTGACCTTTTAAGATGAAACTCCAAATCTTAGAATGGTACAAGAGCCCATTAAACTCTAACTAGCAATTCGATTCGATTAAAGCTCAAAAGAATTTGAGCACAAGAATTTCAAGATTGGTTGGGCTACCATCTTGCGGAAGCATATTAAAAGAAGAATAAAGATGAAAATATTGACCAATTTATAAGGGTGTTGACTACTCCTCCTAAAAAGGTTAATCTTTTAAGATGGAACTTCAAATCTTAACAAGTACATTCAATACGTAACAACTCTGCCACATGGAGATTTACAGTTGGATGATTTGTTGGATTTCGCATTCTTCATCCCACTCGAGAAGAAGAGATGATTTTGATGTCTATTGTTAAACTTGCAACTGAATGCACACTCTAATCCACAATATCGGCCAACCATGCAAATTGTTTCTGATATGTTGGATAAGTAAAGAAATGAATTGTTTGATTTTCTCCAACGAAAATAGGCAATGAAGTTTCCTTCTTATTTTAATTTGGGTTTGCTATGCATTTTCGTTTAGCAAGATTGGCTTGCAAGTTCATATGAAATTGTAACTTTTATTTTTGAAACTCGTGTATTTCTATTACCACACACCCTCCAACCTCTTGGTAATTTGACATTGTAGCTCCTCATAAATTCAAATAATAACACAATAATGTAAAAAAAGTTACAAAGAATATAATAATTTATATCAATATTTTCTTTATATGATAAGTTATATCTATAATTATGCATGTCACAAACAAGTGTCGTAAAATTAGGGAAATTTAAAGATACCTCCCCTTAGGTTTCCAACAAGTTTATAGACATCCTCCGTTTTCAAAAATTACAAAAGTCTTTCTTATTTCGAGTTTTAAATAATGGATATCTCCCATGACACCCCCATTCATTTCAATAAATACATAAGCCTCTCTTCTTTCGAGTTTGGGTTACACATTCCTATCCTCTATCAAGTTTATTAGATTTTTGAATTAAAGTATTATTAAAGTTAAAGTTTGAATCCATTGGGTTGTTGAAGGTAAACCAACTCAGAGCTTTTGCATTAGCATGCAATTTTCTGTTTCTCATACCTATGCCAATGTGCCGTGCGTATGTGTGTATATGTCAATAATGGAAAATTGTTTGGACTAATTTTGTATTTACATTGATTTGACCTACCTTCTGCAATAGTGAGGAAGTGATTTTTCCTCTGTCTATAGAGATTATTATCTCAGTAATAGTGTCCCCATCCACGATGAACTAAAATTATGGGGAAATGATCAAATTTCGAACTCCCCGAAAATATTATGTGATGCTCGATATTGGTCGAAATAGTTGAATAGGAGGATCACTATGACCATAGCCATGCTTGCTTCCTTAATGAATAAGAAAAGAAAATTGAATTCACATGAAAACATCAATCATTTGTTTTTAACATAGATCAGCATTCTTAATTGTGGATTTATTTGAAGTCAAGTTAGAAGGGTTTGTATATTCGAGTGGTACATTTGAGGTGGTCCCTTCGCTATGCAAACTTAGAAGGTGCTTTTACTCAAGAAGGCAATTTTAAAAATTTTCTATTTGAAGAGACACAAATTAGTCTATAAAAACTTCTCCACTCAAACATGAGCAGGAAAAACCCAAAAACTACCACTCTATACTCTCCATATATCCTTCTTTAAAAAATTTATTGCTTATGAAATCGCTATTTTCGTATTATAGCAATCAAGTGAAAACTCATACGAAACTTTCGAACTTAATCTTAGATGAAGTCAATGTTTGTTTAAACTAAAAAAGTTGATAAAAATCTAAATTAAACTCAACAATTAATTTTAACTACACATTTTATCATATCAGTAATTTTATTAACTTTTTAGTCACACATTTTATCAACTTTTATCAAAATCCACTAAAACATATTTTTAAGCAAAACGAAACATGAGAAGTAAAAGGGGAGAAATTAGACTGGAATGAACTTTGCATCGTAACATGCCTTGAAATTCATATTGGGAATTTTAGTCATTTTCACTGTGTTTCATTAATATGATTTGCTCAGATTATGATTTTGGTAAATTCATATAGTTTTGTATACAACATCATGGATTATGTAACGGAATTTCTTATTTTAAACAGGCAGCTACACCTTCTTTCACTGTTTTTATCATAACTTTGTATTCCGATATTCGATTGAGGTGATTCAAAATGCGTTGGAAAGCTAACCCATCTGGCTACAATTTTGATTCAGACATCATTTTCCAATTCGATCACTTTCTATGCCAAAAATATGTCTCAATATAACGGACTATGTAACGGAATTTCTTATTTTAAACAAGTAGCTGCACCTTCTTTCAATATTTTTATCATAACTTTGTATTTTGATGTTCGATTGAGGCGATTCAAAATGCGTTGAAAAGCTAACTCATCTGGCTACAACTTTGATTCAGACATATTCTCCAATTGGATCACTTTCTATGCCAAAAATAGGTCTCAATATAATGGACTATGTAACGTAATTTCTTGTTTTAAACAGGCATCTGCACCTTCTTTCAATGTTTTTATTATAACTTTGTATTCTGATATCCGATTGAGGCGATTCAAAATGAGTTGGAAAGCTAACTCATCTGGCTACAATTTTGATTCAGATAATCAATTCCTTTAGTTTATTTTGATAAAAATTGATGAAGTATGCGATTGAAAAGTTGTAAATCCAAGAAATATATAGCTAAATTAATTATTGAATTTGACTTAAATTGAAAATCTACCTACAAAAATCATCTTACCTACAAGAGTTCATTATTGCTCGGATTGGAGAAACACGATGCAGACAAAAATGTCCAATAATGTCAGCAGAAAATTGTAGCCGCCTCCCCCAACCTATATTTAGCATTACTATCTAAGTGGCAGTACCAATTATATTAAATTAAGAGTTCAATTAAATACAATGAATTATGATACATTTAATAAGATCTATGATATACTGACACCTAAATTGGTATGCAACATTACTGGTGTTAGATAATATTATTTATACTGACTTTAGTACTTTTACTGACTTTAGTACTTTTAGCTCTCTCTTCTCTTTCTTGACATTAAACTCCTCAACCCTGTAACATAAGCAAAAACAGTCCTCAAGATCCCTGTTTGCCGCGGTAAAATGCTGTCCAAAAAAAAAGAAAGAAAAAAAAAACTTAATTTTTTTCTAAAAAAATAAAGAAAATTAAAAAAAGGAAAAAAAAAATATTTTATTTTACTTTTAAACTCAAATCTTCAAAATTCTCACTCCTTCACATATTTGACATTCAAATTCACACAGTCATCAACTATTTCATCACCAATATATTAAAGGTTGTAAAATTATGAAGAGCTCAAGTTTAATCATGAATATTTATTTTTTTTCCTTTAAACTCTTTTATACTTTTTTAAATTGAATTGAGATAGATGGGATAAGTAGTTGATGCATTTAAATTTTTATTTAATTGGGATCATGATTGTTATTTCTTATTAATTATTTTTAATGTTGATTGTAAGAAAAACTGGCACCTACGAGAGATCCTTTAAAAGAGGAGAAAGGAAAAATGAAAAGATTCTACAATTTCCAAGTCCAGCTCCATCATTCGACACTTATTTGACTAGTCCAAAATTTATCTCTTTTATTTAATTTCTATTTTTTGGGCTTTTATAGTGCTATATTGATGACAACATAGAAATTAAGTTTGAGGGTGTTTCTTAAGTGTAAACACTTATCTTGACCATCAAAATTGATGTTTCGGAGTAATTTTATGAATGATATACTTAACTTTATGTGTTTCTCGATTATTTTAAGAGAAATTTTTTTATTGGACGAGAACGGATGAAAATGAATGATAATTGATCACAAATGACGGAGGTTGAAAGAAATCTCGAATTCAGGGACAAGATATAAATTTTGAAAGTTGAATGACCTAATTGCAAAAGTTAAAGACTTTGGTTGAACAAAATATTGAAATAAGTGATCAATATGCACAGGAATAAAACTTACTGGTTTGCAACAGCAATAGGCGGCTACGAAACTCAATTGTGGATTGAGACTCAACTTAACCCATGTTTGTGCCCCTTTTTTTTTTCAAAACTCATTTTTAATAAAATATTCTCTAATAAAAATAATTTTACATTTAAATTCAAAGTTCTTTTTTTTTTTTCTATTTTTAACCATACATTCTCTAAAAAAGTACTATTTCAAAATAAATTTCCACCCAAAAATGAATCTCAAATATGGGCTTATTGTTCTAAGGAGTTAGGACTCGTTTTCCAAAAATTGCAACGGGAATATTTTGTGAAGGCAAAAGAAAAGGCAGTTGCTGTAATTGAAAAAGAGAAAAATTGAAAAGGCAGTTACAGAAATGTGTGGATAATGATGATAGTAGTTATGAATGTGTAGTTGAAATTAATGTTTGACTAATTGAATTTATAAACTATTTATAAATTTGAATAGTAGATAATTTCTTTTACTACATATTTCGTTTTAGTTTAAGTTCTTATCTTTATTCTTTAGTAAGAGATAGTACTTGCATAACATATCTAAGACAAGGTTATTAATGTGATATTCTTGCCAAGAGAAAATTGCAATGTTGACACGTAGACAACAAAAAATATTTTATATAAAGATTGAGAAACTAGAGTACAATATGAGTTATGTACGTTAATATTGTATATGAAGTGATTTTTACAAAGTTACGATGCAACAGTGGAGATGTTTGAAGGAAGATGATCCCTCCTTTCATGGAGTTTGGAGAGGGGTGAGGTGGGGTGAAGGTCTTCTAAAATCTTTCTAGCTTCTTTCACGAGGTCACGTATGTACTAAATCCTGTAGCATTACTTATCCTCCACAATAAAATCTAAATTACTCTCTTTCTTAAAAATTTAAATTTCAATATAAATAAATAAATTGCTTTTTTTTTTTTTTTTTGTTTTCTTAAATTCAGTTTGCTATCTCTCACTTCAAATTTTTTTAAGTGTCTAAGCTTTATCGAGAAAATAAATTTGATTAATTGAAGTTACAAAAAAATTGAGTTTCATGACAAGAATTAGGCCACTTGACACTATTCAATCTTTATTTTAAGCTTTATGTGAATTTTGTATTGCAATGCTCCTAAAGTAAAATATCAATAATAATTTGTTGTTACGTATACATGGGTACTAATAAATATTATTCTCTATTATCTCATCCATACTATAGAATGGGTCATATTTATACTTAGAAAATTATTTTACATGACACTATCAGAAATGTAAAATAAATTGCAATGTTACTAAGATCACATTGGCCACCAACTGGAAGCAAGTGGCTAACTTTTCATTTTCTGGGTATATTAATTTTTTGGAAAATCTGCAGTAGAGGTCCCAAAATTATTAAAAATATGTAGTCAAGTCCAAAATCTTTTAATCTTAACACTTACATCCAAAGTCTTTTAATAAATATGAAAAGACCTCTAACAGTTTCCATAAGAAAATTTGTCAATTGACCAAAAGTCAAATGTTTAACTATAATTTGATCAATTTAATGTAGGCTAAGTGGTTTCTCACATTTAATTAATTGAAAAAAAAAGCCAAAAAAATAAATAAGAAGAGAATAAAAGACTAAAAACATTCATCTTCCCCAGTGCACCATTCCAAACCCAACCTGAGCAACCACCCCAACAACGACTGAAACTGCCACAAAACTCGTCCCCAATTTACCGTGCATTAAATTGATAATATTAAGGTAAGACGTTTGACTTTTGATCAACTAACATATTTTTGAATGTAAACCATTGGAGGTTACATGTGTTAAGATTAAATGTTTTGGGACTTCACTGCATACTTTTAATATGTATTAAAATTAAATTAAATGAAAAGTTAGAGTGAGAAAAACAATCAAATTCTCGAAATCAATAATTTATTTTTGCCTTTTTTTTCTAAATTTATTTTCACATAGCAATAGTTATATATTTTGAATTTGTGTTTCTGAAACTAATTAGGGAGCAATTTTAGAGCTATGTATCTTAATCTACTTTGTGGTTCTGTAATTTATATAGATAATTATCAATAAAAGTTCATTTTTCAGTTTCATTATATGTTCTTTATGTAACATTGTATATATTTTGTCCAAGATTCATATAAATATTTTCCAGAAATTTTGGTCTGTTTAACTTGAGATTGCAATGTAGTCAATGACCAACAATGATTGATAACGATTGAGACCTTAACGATGTGAAATTTAAATATATACTTCAATCCTAAATGACAAATCTTGACTTATGAAGTCTTTAGCACACCAAAATTCATTATGAATCTATAAATTAATGTTTTGTAGCATTTTGCATTTGAATTTTGATTTTATTGGGATCTTGATTGTGGTTCCTTATTAATTATTTTTAATGTTGTTTACAATCTTAATTGTAAGAAAAATTGGCACTTTATTTAAATTGAGAAAGGAAAATGAAAAGATTCTACAATTTTTAAGGTCAACTCCATCATCCGACATTTTATTTGACGAGTCTAAAATTCCTCTTTCTTATTTAATTTCTATTTTCTGAGTTTTTATGGTGCTATATTGATTGATAACATATGAATTAAGGTTGGGGTGTTTGTTGGCCATCAAAATTGATACTTTAGAGTAATTTTATGAATGATATACTTAACTTTGCAAAAAATGATGGAGGTTGAAAGAAATCTGGAGTACAGGGACAAGATATAAATTTTGAAAGTTGAATGACCTAAATTGCAAAAGTTAAAGACTTTGGTTGAACAAAATATTGAAATAAGAGATCAATATGCACAGGAATAAAACTTACTGGTTTGCAACAGCAAGAGGTTGCTAGAAAACTCAATTTTAATTTGAATATAAGTAATAGATTGCTCTATTAATTGTTTTCAGTTCAAGTTTGCTATCTCTTGCTTCTAGAAAGTTTTAAGCGTCTAAGCTTTATCAATAAAATAAATTTGCTTAATTGAATTTACGAAAAAATTGAGTTTCATAACAAGAATTAGGCAACCGGAGACTATTCAATCTTTATTTTTGTGCTTTTAATATGAATCAACCAAAAGGTTTTTAAGACAAGCTAAAATATGATCATGCGTGTTTTCTTAAATGGTCTTTATATGGCTTAAAGCAATCGCCTATACAGTGGTATAAATGATTTAAATTTTTTGTACTCACTATAGGGTTGAAAAGAAGCAAGTTTGATCATTGCCTGTATTTTCAACAAGATAATGCTAATAATGACTGTGTTTTTATTGTTTTATGCGGATGATATGCTCTTAGTTGGTTCATCGCCTAAATAGATACGTAAGATAAAAATGAAATTGAATGGCGAATTTGACATGAAAGATCTAGGTAAAGCTAAGAAAATCCTAAGTATGAAAATTGAAAGAGATATGTCAGATTCTACTTTGTTTTTGCATCAATCTCCTTATGTTTCAAAGGTATTGAAAAAATATTATGTGCCAGCACCGAACCTTCTCGCAAAGCATATGCTGCGGCATCCTCGAGTGAAAAATAGCCGGTGACTTGTTTCATGTTCCCGAGCCCGTTAAAATTTTAAAGTGAAGAAAAAATATTGAAATTTTTTTTTTTTGATGTATCAGCCCAGGTGGGAAAAAATAAATAAATACGTAACAAATTGTCCACCGCCTCCTCCACACCCCTCCTCCCGGCTCCTCCCCTGTTCTCGAGTAACTACATCAAGACCTATTACACCATCCTTTCCCTTACCAAGTTCCATCACAGTACAATTTCAACACCCCATCCTCAGGGCCTCCACCATCTCTAAACCTCCAATGAGCCCCCACTGTTCGTCCCAAAGTCGCCAACTCGAGGCAACTTCAACGATCATCTCTACCCCACTCTTTTCCCACCATGTGGAAACTAATTCATGTATCTTATGTGCTTATTAGAACTTCTATTCTTAATTATTTATCGTTAGATTGAGTAGATACTACTTAGTTTTAGCCAAAGTATATTAATTGTATGTAAAGCCTCAATTTGGACACACTTAGATGAAATTGAACTGAAGTTTTCCAAAATTGAAGAATTGAGGATCAAAATAATTAAGTCTGGAAGTTAAGGAGCCTCCATACAAATAAAGGGGAGCCGGGATTCACAAGAAGTTATTGTTGAAAATCAAAGTGCACAAATTGAAAGAAATTCTAGTTTTTGCTGTTTTCCTAATTAGACTCAAGTTTTACTTGGGAAATGCTTTAAGGGAGTTATTGTAGACTTCTATACATAAATTTCATTATTCCTTTTTATGGAAGACATTACTTTAGTGAGGAAATTATAGAACATTAAGATCAAAGAGCATAAAGTTAAGGTTTGAAGATTTTTTTTGATTGAAAAAAAATCTTTGGTACAATATCCAATTTTTTCCATCAAGATTTCAAAATCCAGTTATGAACTCTACTTTGTTTTTCTTTCATTGGTATGAGCTAAATCCTTAGTTTAAGGCAAAATGAACATTGATGTTAGGATTTACAATTTCATCTATTGATAACCTTTAATTCGCAAATCAAGATCATTTACTTATTGTAGTGTTCGGTCGAATTTTTATTTATTAATCTATTTACTTCTCTCGAGTTCAAATTGATCATATTCAACTTAATCAATTCACCATATCTCTATGTGAATCCGAATAAATCGCTAATCAAATGCATTTAATTTCTAAAAACCCATATATTGACCACAATAATCATAAAAGGCATCTCTAAATATTTATCCAAATTACCAGATTTTATTATATAGTCTAAATTATAATTTATCTCTCGATTTTTTACAAATTAATATATCATTGAATTAGTGGCCAGTTAATTCATAGCATTAAAATATAGTCACACATTGATTATATTGTTTAAAAAATCCTATGTTGATTAATGGGGGTGCATTCAAGTAAAATTAGTATAATATATATATATATATATATATATATATATATATATATATATATATATATATATATATATATATATATATATATTCGTTTTTCTTACATTTGCTACACATTTTGTGAATTTTTTTCCATCCTCTAGAAGTTTACATCTCAGGTCGAATGACACAATGTCCAAATTTTCTTTACAACTATTCTTTATGTTTTTTGAACACTTACCTTTCTTGACTTAATCAACTACATGTCTTATTAGTTTGGGTTTTTTTGAAGGTTTGGGTTCTTTTTCTTTTACGTTGTATGATTGGCACAAGGCAACAGAGCGAGTATAAGTCTATTTATAGAGGGTGAACATAACGAAATTGTTCCCAACTCCATATGATAGAAGTGGGAAACTGGTTGCACGCGGATTGGTGTGACCGTGTGAGATTTTAAGCATGGGTTGGCCACACAATTGTTATGCCAAGTTGCAAGGTAGGACAAAATGATTAGCACAAAATCTTTCAACAAACTATGAAAATTAGGACTGATGTTTTTGGTTTTTGTGAACAAATTGTGATTAAAAACAATGCCTACCAAGAGTGAAAAGAAAACAATGATAACATAATTTTTATTTTTGTTTATTAAAGTGATTAAAGGGACAATGACTACATAGAAAATTTTGATATTCACCTACCGTTGGATGCGGATCTACCATCACATGCAATGTGGTGCTACTTAGCATTATTCTAGTTTGTTTGTTTACGTTGAACATAGAGTAAAATCACTATAAAAATAAATAAATGTTAGGAACAAGGAAAAATATTACTCATTTATCAACATATTAAGAGCTTGTTTGAGCCCAATTTTTTCTAGTTAATGCTATGTAATGGATGGTGAGAACTTATCCTAGTGAAAATGATACGTTAATAAAATATTTAACTAGTGAAGGGATTATCCAACGGGTACTGAATATGACTAGCCCTTGTTTGATCTTCATTATCTTAAAACTCATTTTTTTTATTAGACTTATTTTCAACTATACATTTTCACAATAAAGTATTTTGCACGTAAACCTAAAACTTCTTTTTTACTTTTTAACTACACATTCTTCAAAAATTCACTAATACAAAATGCATTATCAACAAAAAATGAGGCTCAAACACATGCTAAAGATCATGATTTAATTTATATGATAGTTATGCTTTGCCTGCTATTTCTCCTAAAGAAGCCTTTCAAATATCGTAACCTTAAATAATTATTTCTTACAAAAATATTGGCATATCCAAAAGGATAAAGCTACTTTACCAGGGATTATTCAATGTGTGCTTTTTCATCCAATCATTTACTTCCACATACAATTATGTCAAGTTTCCTATGGTCCGACACAAATTTCAATTTAGTCCAAGTCCCCATATTTTCGTCATTTTAGCCTAAGGCGTGCTTTAAGCGTTTACCTTGAAGTTAAATTTTTATTTTTATTTCTAAAGTCAAAAACATCTGTGGTAAGAAAGATAGTCGTGGATGATATTCGATTTCAAAACCTTTACTTAGTGATAAATCATTTTGTCAAGTTAGAGATTGAAAGTCCTGAGAGTGTTTTACTATAAGGGCCAACGATAAATAATCTGTACATGCCACAATAAAGTATAACTAAATCCAAGGAAGCTTGCAACTACTTCCGTTAAGTAGAACTTATTAGAAATGATATACAAAAGACTTCCTCGATCGAGATCATTTTCGTAACGATCCAAAAAGACTGTGTCAATCGTCTGAACATACGTATCGCCGTGCTATTACTTGCAAAACCCATACACCAATAAGTTGAAAGGTAAAACTAGGCTACTTGCAAAGTAGTATTTTTTGACTATTATGAATTCAATATGGGCCTAATATCGACAAATTATATTGGTTTCAATTATTCATAAAATTCCAAACTCAATGGTGTCGGGTTATGTATGAACCGAACAAAGAATTCACACTGGAAATAATTAATTATAGTTTGTACATCTGCCTGCATGTGAACTAAAGAGATAATACAAAACTCTATCACTTGCCCATCTATTTTATTATATAAAGAATATTCTACAAAATCTCGTATTCTTGCATTTACGTATCAAATATGCTTATATCTCATATATTGGTGCAAGTATCGGATTATTTATGAATGTAAAATCATTTACCCCAATAATTCGTTATTACAAGAAAAGTCACTATTGGAGAGTTGGCGCTATTGTCGTTATCATTCTAGTTTATCTCATGGAAGGATTGAACCATTACCTTCCTTTGGATTCTAAAGTTCAATTTCATGTTACAATATGTTCATGGAGAGATTGATTAAAATCACAAGCTATTATGTTCCTATTTGGTCTAAATTATTTTTCCTTCAAATTCATTTTCAACTACATATTTTATGGGATCCACAACTTTAATCAATTTTTTACCATAAATTTAATCAACTTTATGTAAAATGATTTTTAGCAAAACCAATGTAAAAACTCTGCTGACTAACTTAAAACAGCATATGAAGTTTGGTGAATTTTTAGAACAAATTAAAGAATAGTGGTTAAAGTGAAATGTGAGTACAAATCATTAAATTCCTATGAATGTTTTAAGGTTTTTTACCAGTGGGAAGAGTAAAACATTTAAATTCCGCTAATATGTCATATCTTCATAAAGAAAGATTGTCCATTACATAAACCAATTGTTGAATAGATAATTTCAAGATGAAAATTCAAAGAACTTTTTCGTTTTTACCTTAATAAAAATCCAACCTGTCCGAAACCCTTACTCAGGCAATTGAATACATCAAACCTAATCTAGAATTAAAGTTGTCAAACTCTCAAAGTCAAGATGAACCCTGAATAGTTAGGGAATAAGTAAACAAAATAGGAAATGAGAAATTTTTAAAGAGAAGTACTACATGTACATAAATCTATACATAATGGTGTCCATATTTACACGTGGCACTGGATCCAACCATTAATTCAAATCTCACACTTTCACATCAACAATAGGATTTTGTCCACATCACAATATGGACACTATTATGTACATATATTATGTATATATAGACTTTTCCATTTTTAAATCACTTCCCCATCTTGTGTCCTGAAAATCACCAGCGAGACAGGACACTAGAAAGGATTCGGGCCTCCCTGTTAGCTTTTTGTTAATAAATTTCGGGACGATGATGTTTATCAATTTAAGTTTTATTTATAGATTTTAGTCGAGGATTGAGTTATGAAATCAACACCATCGTCTGTAGCTCGATCCGAAAAACTAAGTGGACCATTTGATGCAACATTTGAAGTAATAGTGGCTCAAGGCCCAATCACTAGATGGATGTTCCATTTATATGGATTAACCCATTTCTCCCCTTGTCCCATTTTGTGGTGCCTTAGTCATATGAAAATATCCTTATCTGTGTGGTTTTAGGTGACTTGAGAGTATTCAATCTGTTTTCTATGCGTTTTTATATGAACTATGTAGAGGGAAAATTTGGACAAATGCCATCCAATTTCTTTAAAACATATTTTTTTGGATAAAATATATCACAACATCATTACGATGTCAATGCACTACGAATTAAAATGTAGTTATACGTAGAGGAAAATTATTACAATGCTCATCACGTGGTAAATTATATAATATGTCAACAATAATTTTTTTTCGTTATTTAGCATTCTGCCTTTTTTCAGTATTAATAAAAAAATCTCTCTCTGGATAACCTGTTGACATGGACACTTACATGAACTTGATTTTGGGCCACTTGAAGAGCTATTAGATAAGACGATATATATCATTTAAATATTATATTCAATAATACGTTGCATAACAATTCATTGTAATTGAATGTGAGATTTACACTAATATGCTCCCGATGATGACTTGTTTGAGAATGTCAATCCTAGAATTTGTGTGCTTATTTTGAATCTTAATAGGATCGAATTGCTCATTTAAATTTATTGGACTCTAATATTGTATTCAGTCTTAAATTCCATCTTAAAAGGTAAATCTTGTTAAGAGAAATGCCCTATATCCTTATATTTCGTTATTTAATTGACGTGAAATTTATACCTTAACACTAAATCAACTATTCTATACTTTTTTCAATATTACCTTTCTAGTTAAATTCTCATGACCTAGGGTAGTTAAAGTTACTTTAGAACTGAAAGTTGAGC
Organism: Fraxinus americana; assembly: GCA_035079005.1. NCBI lineage: Eukaryota > Viridiplantae > Streptophyta > Magnoliopsida > Lamiales > Oleaceae > Fraxinus > Fraxinus americana. Next base: position 20,936,435 of record CM068726.1, read on the forward strand.
ATAAATAATGTCGTAGGTCAATGCCTCACTTCTTATATCTACACGTTTAATTATATATCTGTGTGTTCGATAAGAAATACTAAATTAAAATTCTTTTACTATCTTAACTATTTTCTCTATTTAGCATTCTGTCCTTTTGAATTATTATTTTACCTTTTGGGAAGGGATATCTTGCTGGAAACTTTCTATTGTACTAATACAAGCCCAAATTAATCATTTTCTACCATTCATTTTTCGCACAATGTACATTTTCTAACTCTCGCCTCAATGGGTGGACAATCTACTCCAGTATATTGTCCATGTCTCGAATATATAAATTACAGTTTTGTAGCATGTTGTATTTGAATTTTAATTTAATTGGGATCTTGATTGTAATTTCTTATTAATTATTTTCAATGTTGTTTACAATCTCAATTGTAAGAAAATTGGTACCTAGAACGTGAGATCCTTTAAAAGAGGAGAAAAGAAAATGAAAAGATTCTACAATTTTCAAGGTCTACTCCATAATCCGACACTTATTTGATGAGTCTAAAATTTCTCTTTTTTATTTAATTTCTGTTTTCCGGGCTTTTATGGTGCTATATTGATTGCCAACATATGAATTAAGTTTTGAAGTGTTTGATAAGTGTAAACACTTATTTTGGCTATCAAAATTGAGATTTCAGAGTAATTTTTTGAATGATACACTTAATTTTATGTGTTTCTTGATTATTTTAAGAGAAATCTCGTTATTGGACGAGAACAAATGAAAATGAATGATAACCGATAAAAAATGACGGAACTTGAAAGAAATATGGAATTCAGGGACAAGATATAAATTTTGAATGTTGAATGATCTAAATTGCAAAAGTTAAAAGACTTTGGTTGAACAAAATATTGAAATAAGAGATCAATATGCTACTAGAACTCAATCGTGGTTGGGACTCGACTTAACCCATTGTAGACATTAAAAAAATAATAATAAAATAATGGGTTGGGTCAATTTAAATAATCGGCCCAATTAAACTAAAATTTAATAAGCCCATAAGATTTTAAAGGCCCACCATACTTTTCTTTCTAAATCCATAATTATTCAATTATAATCAATTTAATTGAATTAATTATGTGATTACCAAAATTGGCCACGAATTTTTCCTATAAATAGGGTCAAATGTTCATTGAAACGGGGAGGCAAAAAGTGAAGAAGAAAATCACGAAGTGCTGAAGTAATCCCAAAGCCGAAGGAAGAGAAGAAATCATCTCGACTCCCAGTCCGGCAAACACGAAGAAGATCAAAATCTTCTTCAAATCAAACAAATCCAAGAAGATCAAAATCTTCCTCGAATTAAATCAAGATCAAGCCCAAGTTTCGAAATCCAAATCCAAGCTCTGAAACTCAAACGTCAACAAGTCAAGTTCTCGACAAATCAAATTCTCAACAGTTCTCGAAATCTTGAATTCAAGCCACGTGGTTCCTTGTCTTCAAACATTCAGATCATTAATCAGAGGGTTATGCAATTTTGCAATTACAAGAAGATTCTCATTTATTTGTATTTCTTAAAATACAATTTTGTGACGTTTTCTGTATTTTAATACGCGAAATCCGTCGTACAAATTTCTTGGCACGCCCGGTGGGACCTTCTTGTCCTCTCATCTTTTGATCTCAGAATTTTCAACTTTCAACCACTACATCAACAATGGCAAACGGACAAGCGAAGCAAACCATGACTCATCTCGAAGAGACACTTGCTGAACTGGCCTGAGAAGTCTTTCAAGTTTCAAATGGTAGCAGTTTTGGTGACTGCATGAGATTGGGGTTGTCGAGGTTTATGGTTAGGTGGAATTAGGAAGATGATTTTTTTTTTCTCTTATTACTTAATTTTTGTTTTAATTTTTTTAATTAAATAAATGTTAAAAGACCAATTTATCTTGCATTAAATTAAGGTAAGACGTCTGACTTTTGATCAAATGCAAACCGTTAGAGGTTCTTTTTTGTGCACATTTATTAAAAGGTTCAGGTTATAGTATGTTTTGGGACTTGACTGCATATGTACTGCAAATTTTCCTAATTTTTACCATGTCCACCTATAATATCAATAAAAAATGATATCACGTGTATAGACAAAAGCTTTAATAGATGGAATGACCTCTTTAAATATTTAAAATCAAATTAAATGAAAGCGTTAGAGAGAGAAAAACCAATCAAATTGACGAAATCAATAAATTATTTTCGCTTTGGCTTTTTTTTTCTACATTTATTTTCACATAGCAATATTTATATCTTTTGAATTAGTATCTGAATCTAAGGGATGAGTTTACGGCTATGTAACTAGATCTACTTTTTGGTTCATAGATAATTATCGATAAAAGTTCATTTTTCGCTTTTTTTTTCTGAACTTTGTCATAATTTTTATCCATGAGATGAAAATTTCAATATATGTTCTTTATGTAACATTGTATAAATTACAATCATATTTATATATTTTGTACAAAATTCGTATAAATGTTTTCTACAAGTTCTAATTCCACGAGTTCTTATTTAACACTAATATGTGATTGTAGTTATAATTATTTGGTCAATGTCTTCTCAACTATGATTGATAATGAAGAATGATATTTACTCTAAAAGACAAATCTTGACTTCCGAAGTCTTTAGCACACCAAAAAATCAAATCTTAAGGTTCAACCCCGTACCCCCTCCCAAAGTTATGAATCTATAAATTGAACGTTCATAGCATGATAGTTTATCCAGAAATCCCAGTACAACCATGCTAAAATACTTCACTTTCGCATTTTTCTTCTTCTTTATTTGTTTTCAACCTACTGCTTCAGCTTCTTTTGCCGAAGCTACCGCGCTCCTAAAATGGAAAGCCAGTATTATAAATAAAAACAACTCAATACTAAAATCATGGAATCTTGAAACCACGAATTCCACCAATTTTTCTGGCCATCCAAAAGCAAGTTCAAGTCCATGCAATTGGTTTGGAGTTTCTTGCATTGACGGAAGTGTCAATAGGTTGAACCTCACAAATGCAAGCATTCATGCCTTCCTCTACGATTTTCCATTCTCATCTTTCCCAAATCTGGCTTATATAGATCTCTCTGTCAACCGTCTCTTTGGCACCATTCCACCTCAAATTGGTAAACTCTCTAAACTTGTCTATCTCAATTTATCAACCAATCAATTCAGAGGAACTGTCTCACCTCAAATAGGTAAACTGTCCAAACTCGACTATCTTGATCTATCAGCTAATCAGTTTACAGGAACTATTCCATCGGAAATAGGACAATTGACTAATCTTAAGTTTCTTCGTTTGGCCGAAAATCAGCTTGCTGGCCCGATTCCTCAAGAAATAGGTCAATTAGTGTCCTTAAGTTATATGGCATTTCGCACTAACAAACTTAACGGTTCAATTCCTGTTAGTTTTAGCGATTTGAGAAACTTGACCAATTTGCACCTTCACCAAAATCAGCTTTCTGGTCCAATTCCTCATGAGTTCGGGAACTTAACATCACTTCAGGACTTAGAATTGGGCACAAATCATCTCGTAGGTCAAATTCCAGCTTCGTTGAGTGGATTAACTAGTCTAAGTACTCTGCATCTCTATGATAATCAACTTTCTGGTCCAATTCCTCCAGAGTTGGGGAAGTTAACATCACTTCAGGACTTAGAATTGAGCACAAATCATCTCGCAGGTCAAATTCCAGCTTCGTTGAGTGGATTAACTAGTCTAAGTACTCTGCATCTCTATGATAATCAACTTTCTGGTCCAATTCCTCCAGAGTTGGGGAAGTTAACATCACTTCAGGACTTAAAATTGAGCACAAATCATCTCGCAGGTCAAATTCCTGCTTCGTTGAGTGGATTAACTAGTCTAAGTACTCTGCATCTCTATGATAATCAACTTTCTGGTCCAATTCCTCCAGAGTTGGGGAAGTTAACATCACTTCAGGACTTAGAATTGAGCACAAATCATCTCGCAGGTCAAATTCCAGCTTCGTTGAGTGGATTAACTAGTCTAAGTACTTTGCATCTCTATGATAATCAACTTTCTGGTCCAATTCCTCCAGAGTTGGGGAAGTTAACATCACTTCAGGACTTAAAATTGAGCACAAATCATTTCGCGGGTCAAATTCCAGCTTCGTTGAGTGGATTAACTAGTCTAAGTACTCTGCATCTCTATGATAATCAACTTTCTGGTCCAATTCCTCCTGAGTTGGGAAAGTTAGCATCACTCCAGGATCTTGATTTGAGCGAAAATAATCTCACGGGTCAAATCCCAATTTCATTAGGGGACCTAAGCCATTTAAAATATTTACGACTGTCTAGGAACCAACTTTCCGGTTCCATTCCAAGAGAACTAGGGAAATTGAAGAAACTTGTCGTTGTACAAATGTTTTCTAACCGTTTGTCTGGTGATTTGCCAGAGTTATGTGGTGGCAGAGTACTAGAAAAGATATCCGTGTCCTCCAATAGACTTTCAGGTCCAATCCCTCAAAGCTTGAGAAAATGCTCCAGTTTAGTCAGAGTCAGGTTTAATCACAACCAGCTTTCTGGAAATATTTCTGAAGAATTTGGTGTATATCCAAATTTGACATTCATGGACCTAAGTAGCAATAATTTCTACGGCGAACTCTCCAGCGTCTGGGGTAGTGACAAACAACTGCAATCTCTGAACATTTCAAAGAACAAACTTACAGGGAGCATTCCTCCAGAATTTGGAAGTTTAAGTCAACTGCATGTACTTGATCTTTCTTCAAACCAGTTATATGGAGAGATCTCAAAGGAAATTGGGAAGTTAACTTTACTTCTAAATCTATGTTTGGAGGATAACCAACTTTCTGGGGGTATACCTGAAGAATTGGGATCGCTTTCATATTTAGAAAGCCTTGACCTTTCTAGAAACAGATTGACAGGTCAAATACCTAGAAATTTAGGGAACTCTCAGCAGTTGCATTACATGAATTTGAGCTTCAACTATTTAAGCCAGAGAATCCCCATTCAGCTTGGTAAGTTAATCCATCTGTCCGAGTTGGATATGAGTAATAATTTACTTACCGGCGAAATACCATCTGAATTACAATATTTGGAAAGCCTGGAAATGTTAAACCTCTCCCACAATCTCCTCTTTGGATTCATTCCTAAGAGTTTTGAAGAAATGCCTGGCTCGGTGGACATTGATATATCTTTTAATCAGTTGGAGGGTCCAGTTCCTAGTGGCAGAGCCTTTCAAAATGCCTCCATAGAAAAACTACAAGGGAACAAAGGATTGTGTGGCAATATTGCAGGATTACAACCATGTAAAAGCCTTCCTGGAGTTAAAAACAAGAAGACATGGATAATTGCAACTCCTCTTCTCTGTGTATCTTTCCTTCAATTTGCGTTCATCGGGATCCTCATCCTGTACAAACAAAGAAAGATGCATCCAAAGAAAAAAGATGATGATTTGCTCTCCATATTCAATGGAAAACTTGCGTATAAACACATTTTAGAGGCCACAAATGAATTTGATGCAGCTTTTTGTATTGGGGAGGGAGGATGTGGAAGGGTTTACAAGGCACAACTTTCATCAGAAAAGACGATAGAAGGGAAAAGACTTCATTCCTCATCTGAAATGGTTACAGTAGCAGTCAAAAGACTTTATTCAACATCTAAAATGGAAAACTCAAATGCTTTCCTGAGTGAAATAAGAGCATTGACAGAAATCAGGCACCGGAACATTGTGAAACTTTACGGTTTCTGCTCAAATGATCAAAACTCACTTTTGGTGTATGAATACCTTGACAGAGGTAGTTTGGCCAAAACTCTAAGTGTAGACGAAGAAGCCGAGAAATTGGATTGGCCTAAAAGGATTAATATCGTGAAGGGCGTGGCTCATGCTTTGTCTTACATGCATCATAGTTGTTCGCCTCCAATTGTTCATCGAGACATATCCAGCAACAACATTTTGCTTGATTCACAATACGAGGCTTATGTTTCAGACTTTGGCACTGCTAAGTTTCTGAAATGCGATTCATCGAATTTCAGCTCTCTTGCAGGCACATATGGTTATTTCGCTCCAGGTAATATTTCTTCCTTCTATATTTCATTCACGGAACGTAGATACATGATTTTGATTGTATTCTTTCCCCATTTTTTGGGCAGAACTTGCATACACAATGAAGGTGACTGAAAAGTGTGATGTATATGGCTTCGGAGTGTTAGCATTGGAAGTGATCAAAGGAAAGCATCCTGGTGAGTACATTCAATTCGTAACAACTCCATCGGACGGAGATTTACAGTTGGTCGATTTGTTGGATCCCCGCATTCTTTATCCCACTCGAGAAGAAGAGGTGATTTTGATGTCCGTTGTTAAACTTGCAATTGAATGCCTGCACTCCAATCCACAATATCGGCCAACCATGCAAATTGTTTCTGATATGCTAGTGCACTGACCAACTTCTCAGTAAAGAAATAAATTGTTTTTATGTATTTTGTACATTTCATGCATTACTGCTAGTCGGGTTTTTCATGGTAATGAAGTTTTCTTCTTGTTTCCACTTAGGCTTATTATGCCCTGTTGTTTCGGAAAATTGGCTTGCAAGCTCACATGAAATTGTTACATTTATTCTTGAAGCTCTATTACCACACATCCTCCAACCTCTTTGTAATTTGACATTGTAGCTCCTGATAAAATTAAATAATAACACAATAATGTAAAAGAGTTGGAAAAATATAATAATTTATATTAATATTTTCGTTATATTATATATTATAACTAACAAAAAATAACTTAAAAACTGGTAACTAAATAAATATTTTGAAGTTGTAAAGCTTCTCAAAACTTTTGTTTTAACGCGAATATCCCAAGTGGGTGGAGTCAACATGGACGGTTTCCTTGTCACTATTGTCAATTTATTTTTATTTTTATGTTCTTAAACTTATATTGTAATTAAAAATCCGTAGCCCACCTTGACTCTTGTTTTTTACATTTTTAAGTTTCTAAAATTAATTTATATTTAATAACACATCCCTGTGTCAACACTTATTTTTAAGTTTGCTTTGATTTGTGTATGTATTGTTTTTTCTCTTATTTGAAAATATGGTAGGCAAATAAAGTATTTTCGCAAACAAGAGAGAGTTGGTCAATAATGCTATGAAATAATCCACTCCTACCCCAGATTCCCTGAGCTACCCACTTCAGCTCCACTCCACTCTTCCCAGCATTAAATAACATTATTGCAGTATTGCTTGTTGAAAAATGAGTGTGTATCATAATTTTGAGCAGGACTCGTTTCTATTCTTTGGAAGATTAAAGTAGATTCATGTTTTTTTTTTACCATGAGAACATCGAAATCATATATTTATTTGGCTAAAATGATGTTCGGTTAAATGAGAAATTGAAGATCAAAATGTACTAATTAAAAGTTGTAAGGTGTTAGCCAGGAAGCAAAATTATATAGATTGTCCCACATCAGAAAAATGAGAAGACAATGACTAATTTATATACGACCACATTTTAAGAGGTATAATCATGTGTAGTATATAAATTCTTTTTATGTGCATTTGAGGGGTACATATCATGGATCGAAATAGTACCTCGTTCTATTGAGCTCATGTGAAAGCATGAATGAAAAATTGAAATTTGACCCCTTAATAAGGTCCATGTTTCGTCTTTATTTTTTTTTTATTGATGTTATTTATTTCCAACTACCCTTGCAACTTTTTCAACTCTTAAGACTCCTGTGATTTATAGGCTATGTTAATGGGGAAGTCATTTGTCGGATTAATGATAATATTAATGGTCTATTATGTCACTATTAGACCCTATAAGAAAGTCCATTTTCAACAGTTCCATACACAAATTTCTCCATTCTTAAACATATTCTTTCTTTGTTTCATTGGTCCAAATCTTGATGATAGCGTTCAGATAAAATTTAGTTCATCGATGTACAAGCCTAGTGCTTAGTTTCTACTGATTTATGTTTTATCATGGGAGACAGGCGTTCAACAAAACCCTAAGATCTTACAATGAGGAGTATATCTATTTTAAGGATATTTTGTGTACCCACGCACAAATTTGCTATATCATTATTCCATTTAGTTTTAAATTTTTTTCTTTTGCAGTTTTAATTTCTTGTTTGTTATTTCTTAAATATATTATATTTAGTGTCGATTTTACTAACAATCTTAAAATCGATTTGAAAATAAAAAATAGGTTGTATTTTGTTTGCATTAGAAAATTAATAGTTGTTTGGTATTTCAAAAATGTCAACTAGATGAACTCATTTGTATGTGTTTACTTATAACCAGACCGTTGACTCAATCGTCAAGTCATGCTATGACTCACATTGTAGTTTAATTGCCAAGTCATGCTATTACTCAGACAATGGCTTAGAACGGTTGGCCTTGTTGTAACAGATCTGGTTAATCATGGAAAAAAAATAGGAGAAATTAAATGTGTTGAATTTCAAAAACTGGTAATAGAAGATGCAATTTTATCTCACCTTCTTGAATCTTGCAAGATTCTTGATTGAGGATGCTGTAAAACTCAAAGAAAGTGAGGGAGATATACAAGCTATTACCACACTTAATTCTAGGAAACATTTTGATTTCACGTGTTGCAACTATGTCAACGATTAATTCACTATAAAACATGTATAATACGATAAAAATGAATAAAGAATTGTGTAAGTCTTTAGACTGAAAATATAATATTGTTAATATTGAGACAAAAAAAATATTATTGACAACTCCTATATTATAAAATGGTGAACTCATAACTGTGATCAGTCAGGTATAGGAACTCGAGTGATTTTACAAGAGATTCATGCTGAATGAATGATCTTGGTGAAACTTTCCATATGATGACTGATATAGAGAATCTACATTCGACATGGAAGGATTTCAAAAATTACCTTAAGCATAAGTGAAAAGAAATGAATCTCCACCTTAGGCATAAGTGTAAAATGAATCTCGATCAATCTCTCAGCTACCACCAAGGACTCTATTTTTCTCATAATTTTAGTTTAACCAAATATGTCGCACCCGGACCTTTTTAAGTCGGATCAAACAGAATTCGGGTCATCGTAATCTAACAAATCTCCATCATGACATGAATTCCAATGCATGGAATAAAACTTTACTCCACCTCTTTCACAAAAGTCCCTAAGGGCAAATTCAACAATAAATACCAAGTCCAAGTAATGCTTTGAGCTATAGGGAGTGACTTGATCGTCATATCAACAGGATTATCATGGTACCAACATTGCTTACAACAATATTACCACAAGCAATAACATCACGCTGAAAATGATACTACAAATCAATATGTTTCGTCCTCTAATGAAACATCTGATCTTTTGTTTGGAAAATAGTGGTCTGACTATCACAAAAGACCGTGGTAATCTACAAGTGTTCACTTAGTTTACCAAATAGTCCCTTCAACCAAATAACTTCCTTACAGTCCTATGTAAGCATTCCAATTGATAGCACTACCACCAATAGTAAAAATATATCCTAGAAGAAATCTTCTCTTATCAAGATCTCTAACAAAATCAGAATCAACATACCCAATAATTTGTAGCTCTCCCTAAATGCAAACAAACATTAATGGGACCATGCAAGTATATGAAAATCCACTGAACTGCTTTCCAATGTTCTTTACTAGGATTGGCCATGTAAGTACTGACTGCATGTGATAAATATGGAAGTGAACAAACAATAGCATATATGAGACATACCACTGCACTAGAATATGGAATTTGTGACGTATAATCAATTACATTATCTGAATGTGGACAGAAAATTAGATGAAAGTTTGAAGTACACAACAAAAGGTGTATTAACAGGCTTGACATTCTACGTTTTAAACTGTAGAGAACGTTTCCAATGTATTGTGTCTGTCTTGGGTATAATTTTACTGTGCCTTCTAACTCCTAGAATCTCCCTTCCATGTATCTCCTTTACTGCTCCCAAGTCTTTTATCTCAAATTTCTTTCTAAGCTGAATTTTTACATTTCTTATATTTTTCTTATCCTTGGCTGTTATCAACATATCATCAATATATAAGAGTAGGTATACAAACAACCATTACCACACTTTTTAAAGTGGACACAACTTTCACAATTGCTTTTTTTGAAGTTATGAGTAGTCATAAATGAGTCAAACCTCTTATACCACTGTCTAGGCGACTATTCCAGGTCATAAAAGGACTTTTTTTTAGCAAGGACACATAGTCCTCCTTTCCTGTAACCATAAAACCTTCTGGCTGTTGTATGTAGATATCATCATCAAGTTCTCCATGTAAAAATGTTTTCTTCACATCCAACCGCTTAAATTTAAAATCATGATTCTCCATATTACCAAGCAAAGCTTGAATCGAATTATGCTTTACAACTGAAGAGAACACATTTGTGTTTTTACATTTGAAGTCTTACTGTATCCCTTTGCAACTAGTCTTACCTTATACCTAGCTTCTTCAACTTTTGTTGTACCTTATTTCCTTTTGAACACCCTTTCGGAATGAACAACTTTTTATCCTTAGGTAATCGAAGTGATTTCGTCTCCATCTACATGGCAATCATCCATCTACCAAATTTATTACAACTAATTGTTTATGAGTAAGTAGAAGATTCTTCACTCGAATCAATACCTTCTCCCAAATTCAAGGTCTAATATATCTTTTGGGCCTATCTATAACAATAGAATACTATGGTGGCCTTGGTGGTGGTCACAAATCGACATTATCCTTTACTCTTGAGCTAGATTGCAATGTAAACTTCGAACCCGTCTTAAACTCTACTAGTGTATTCAATTTCTGATGATTTGTTTCACAAGAATTTCTAGAAAGTAAGCATAAAGCATATCACTTTCATTAAATACAACATCTCAACTAATTATAATTTACTTATTTCTAGACATCATTTATTATATTCTTTAACACCAGACTCATAGATAAGAAATGTGCACTTTCTAGATTTAGGTTCCAACTTTAGATTATCAACATGAGTGCATGCAAGACATCCAAATATCTCCAAATCATAATAAATAGGAAGAGTACCGACCATACCTCTTCTGAAGTCTATTTGTCAATGGCAATTGAGAATGATCGATTAACAAGAAAACAAGCTGTAGAAACAACTCTAGTCCAAAATGTCTTTGGTAAACTAGCATTGGAAAGCATACATCCTACATTCTCTATCAAAGTCCTATTCATCTATTCTACCACACCTTTTTGTTGAGGAGTCTTGTTAATTGTCAAGTGGCTTAAAATTTCTTCTAACTTGCAGAAAACATTAAACTCATTAGAAAAAAAACTCTAAAACATTATCAGTACGAAGATGTTTCACCTGTTTTGCAGTCTACTTCTCAATCATGATCTACCACTCCTCGAATGTAGTAAGCACGTCATTCTTCTGCCTTAAGAAGAACATCTGAATTATTTATGGAAAAATCATCAATAATAGTTAGTATATAGTAAGCACCTCCTTTTGAAGAAGCCCCAGATGGTCCCTAGAGATCAAAATGTATGTAATTAAGTGTTATTTCATGTTGTGAATGCTTTTGGTAAATCTAATACTTTTCTGCTTCCCAAAAATGAAGTACTCGCATAACTTCAATTTACTAGTACACTATTACATCGAGAAATCTTCTCCTGCTTAGTTCAGCATCTCATTCTCACTCATATGCCCAAGACACATATGTCAAAGTCTAGCAACATCATCATCTGACAAAGAAAGAGTAGCAATAACTGCATCACCTATAACTATAGAACCCTACATAGCATATAATTGAGCAAACCTTCCCTGCCCTTTTATTACAATGAGGGCACCTTCACAAGCTTACTTTTAAGACTCCATCTTCACGAGTGTACTTGTACCCTTTTGAATCAAAAGTACTCAAATAGATAAGATTTCTCTTGATATTCGGAACATATCACAAAGTATCCATCAAACATTTTAACTACAATCAATCCAATGCCAACTATCTTACAAGGTGTATTATTTCCCATTATCATACACCTTTAGAAACTATTTCATATGTTGAAAATCAATCTTGATTTGGACATGCATGAAACGTGCAAGCTGAATCAAGAATCCAATCATCGCAAGATTTGGAATCACCATAAAAAATAACTAGAAGTTCTTCATCATTTTGACCATCTTTTGCAACACTGGCTTCATCAATATTTTTTGGTTGTTTTTTCTTTTGATTAGAACTAGTTCTTTTATTCTTACTTGCAACTTGTAGCAGTTAGTCCCCTTTTTGTAGTAATTACAAATTTTATCTCTATTTTTAGATTTCGATCTTCTCTTCATACCACCATCAGAATACTATTCACTTGTCCTTCCACGAACAAGAAGACCATCTGCCTAAGCCTCAAATTTAAATACAAGCTACTTCATCTTCTCCTTAGATAATGGAGCATCATATACTTCATCCATGGTAAAAGTGTCACGATTGTACAAAATAATATCTCTGAAAGTCATATAAGAAGAGGGCAATGAACAAAATAAAGTCAACCTTAAATCATTGTACTAAGGTTCCATGGTCTTCAGATCAGAGATAATTTCCTCAAAGACTGTTAAGTGATCATTTATAGACGCACCTTCAACCATGTAATGAGAATACAGATGCTGCTTCAAATATAACTTACTGGTTAAGATTTTCATCATGTATAACTATTCAAATTTTAACCATATTGCAAAAGCTCTTTTCTCCTTGAGAAGGTCATGTAGTATTAAATTTGATAGATGAAGAAAAATTTAAGATGGCGATATTCGATCCTTACATTATTTTTCTTCATGTGTCCAAGTTAAAAACATCTTATTAAATTCTAACAATGCATTATCCAAGTCCATCTGCATGAGCACATCTCACATCTTCACCGACCATAGTGAAAATATGGTGTTGCGATGTAAAAGTGGAATATTGTAATTCATAGTTGCCATGGCTGAAAATCAAACCTCCCTCTAATACCAGTTTGTTATGAAAAAGCGAGAATATGTAATATAAAATTAAGAAGAAGAATACAAGATTTAAGTGAAAATCTAGCGCTTGAAAAAAATCACGGGCAGATGAGAAGTAATTTACTATATCAAAGATAATTACAAAAGGTGTGGCCACTACAAATTATATCATATGATCAGGGGCGGACCTAGCACCTGGCCAGCCCTCGCAGCCGCCCGTGCTGGGTCCATCGGAATCTTCAGGTCTCGTCGTCTACTCGTCGTCCGCCGTGAAGAAAGATGAAGAAGACACGCTGTAATTTTTTTTCCACCCTTCTTATTGTTTCATTTGTTTGGGCCTTATTTAAAAAATAAGGCCTGAGGGGTTGCTCAATTGGTCAGGTCTTGGGTTTGCTCCCCAATGGTCACCAGTTAGAGTCCCCTCAAGGCCACTGAGGTGAGTACCCGACCGTAAACTTCAGGGTCCCGTGGAATTAGTCGAGATACGCGCAAGCTGGTCCGAACATCCACAGTTATCAAAAAAATATATATATATTGAGTAATTTTTAGTATTATTTAATAAAATATTAATAAACGATCTCGCTTTTACGATCGCTAATTGTCGACGTTGACCGGTCAACGTTCGCCCGGGCTGAACTTCAATGCTGGGTCCGCCACTGCATATGATGAAATTCTAATTTATATCATATATATATAATAAAATAGGTCTATACCATCCCTGCTTCGCCTCCACACCCCGTATGAATTTGCCTGGGCTACGGATCCGTTGCCACCAGAGATCTCATTTTTTTCTTATAATTTGAATTTTACCAAATATCACACCACAGGCTTTTCAAGTAGGGCCAAACAAAATTCTGGTCACCGTACTTTAACACTTCAAACTAAAGAAGATGACACAAATTCTGAAAAGAAGAGGTTCAATCCAGTTATGGCTAAAGCAAATGTTATGGACCTAGGTCAAACTTCTAAAACCTACAAGAACAAGCATGGGCTATCTGGTCGCAAATGGTCTAAACTGAGACCAGAAATTAGAGTTTTCAAAAAGAAGTTTTAAGAAAAGTGCTTCGATGCGAAGATAGCAAAGGAGGAAATGTAATTGATTATGTGGAACACGATATGTTTGAAATGAGCATGGCAGCTGTCATTTTTTAAGTGAGTTTGATGGGTTTTACCCAAAAGTGTGGTGGATGGATACAGTGGTGCTATGCAGCATGTTTGCTCTAATAAATAGTAGTTCACTTCATTTGAAGCAACTAAGAATGGGAAAATGCAATACATGGGAAATTCAGCAACGTCTGGGATGATTACAATATTGCCTGGTCGAACCCCATCCCAGATTTAATTTAAAAACCAATTTTTATATTTTTTTATAAGTAGCCCATTTCCAAAAAACTTGTGACCGTGGAAAAAATTGAAGCACAAGTCTAAGCTCTAAATCCAGACCCACATAATCAATATTGACAAATGCACAGAGCATTCCAATTCCAAACATTATTTTTTGTTCTCATTCACTATCTCGAATCGACAACTGAATCAATAGAACTAATATTTTCTTGATGAAATAAAAGTGTGATCAATTTTATGTGCCATCATGTTTAAAGAATCTTTAAAAAAAAATGAAGCACTCTAAATAAAATCTAGAATTTAAATAAAAAATAGTACTTAAAAAATTATTGATTTATCTTTGTAGTAAAGCAATATTTGACCATATTTATTATCTAGGTTCAGTGACCATTTGAGAAATTTTTTGCAAAGTTCAGTGACCAATGGGGTAATCTTTTGCAAAGTTCAGTGACCAATGGGGTGATTGTTAAAGTTCAGTGACCAAGGAGGTGATTTTTTAAAAGTTCAGTGACTAATCAAGTAGTTTTTAAAGTTCAGTGACTTGGTGGAAACTTTGGCCAAAGTTTAGTGACTAATGGGGTAATTAACCCTGATTTTGAACATAAGTACAGACGTGTGTTGAAGCAAAATTGTCTAGTCATCATTTAAATCTATTGAAAGAGATACAAACTACTTGATTTAATTCAAAATTACTTATTTGGTTTCAAATCTATATAAACAAGAGGTGGCAATAAGTAATTCATTACTTTTATCGATGATATTATTATGTGTATATGCTTAAAAGTAAGGACATAGTTATAAAAAAAATTATTTACTACAAGAACGAAATTGAAAATCAACTCAATAAGAAAATTAGGATGTTGAAAGTGATCGGGATGGTTAATATGAAATACCATTTGATGAATTCTGTGTGCAACAAGGAATCACAATAAAACAAAAATGCATTATTCACCCCAGCAAAATGATATTGATGAATGAAAAAATTGTACTTTTAAAATAAATGATGAATGTAATGTTAGTAAGTTATATGAGTTATCTCATAATATGTGGGGTGAACTTATTTTAAATTACCTTTTAAAAATTACGAAAAGGGAAGAAGCATTTCTATATTTTACTTAAGAGTGTGGAAATGTCGTACCAAAGTAAATGTACCTATCGTAAAATGGTGAAAGTAGACCCGAAAACTATATATTGCATCTCCATTAACTATTCACATAATAGTAGTGCTTATCAATTTCTTATACACGAGTCTAAAATTTCATACATACATAGAAATACGATAAATGAAATTGAAAAGATGGTGTGTTCTTTGAACATATTTTTCCATATAAATCCAAGGAGGAAACAATCTCCTCTAATTTGACACATGAAATTACAATTTGTAATGGCCTGGACCAAGGACTAGAAGAGAAATTTGAGTTTGAACTAAGACATGGGAAAACAGTAAGGACAAAAAATTATTTTGGTCCTAATAAAAAAAATAGATTAATAAAAAAAAATTCGATCGAATACTATAATAAAACACTATAATAAGTAAATAATCTTGATTTGCGAATTAAAGGTTATGGATAGATGAAATGATAAGTCCTAACATCAAAATTCATATTTTAAAAATCTTATTTTGATTTATTGGGGTGCATTCAAGTAAAATTAGTAAAATTATATAATTTAGATAATTAATTACAAATGTATTTTTTTGTTTTTTGTCAATTAGGAGTAAAAATAGTGTATTAGAAATTAAATAATAGTTTTCATAAAAATGATCATCCGGACTTATAAATTCACTATATTACTCGTTACAAGATCGTTTGCTTACAAATATAAAATACGTAAAAGGCATCCATAGAAACCAATATATCTCCACACTAATCTACCTGGTTGTCCAATCATGTTTAATTTGTGTTATTCTCTCATTCGGGCTCATTATATATTTTTTTTCATCTTTCTTACATTTGCTACGCATTTTGTGAATTTTTTTCCATCCTCTAGAAGTTTACATCTCAGGTCGAATGACACAATGTCCAAATTTTCTTTACAACTATTCTTTATGTTTTTTGAACACTTACCTTTCTTGACTTAATCAACTACATGTCTTACTAGTTTGGGTTTTTTTTTGAAGATTTAAAGTTCAGTGACTATTGGGGTAATTAACCCTGGGGAATGCTTTAAGAAAGTTATTATAGACTTCTATACATAAATTTCATTATTCCTTTTTATGGAAGTCATTACTTTAGTGAGGAAATTATAGAACATTAAGATCAAAGAGCATAAAGTTAAGGTTTGAAGATTTTTTTTGATTGGAAAAAAATCTTTCGTACAATATCCAATTTTTTCCATCAAGATTTCAAAATCCAATTATGAACTCTATTTTTTTTTCTTTCATTGGTATGAGCTAAATCCTTAGTTTAAGGCAAACAATATAATCAATGTGTGACCCTTAATTTAATTTTCAAGATTCTAGTCGTTTAAATTTTCATTTGGTGATTATATTGATGAAATTTTAATGCTATGAATTAATTGGCCACTAATTCAATGATATATTAATTTGTAAAAAATCGAGAGATAAATTATAATTTAGACTACATAATAAAATCTGGTAATTTGGATAAATATTTAGAGATGCCTTTTATGATTATTGTGGTCATTATATGGGTTCTTAGAAATTAAATGCATTTAATTAGGGGTTTATTCGGATTCACATAAAGATATGGTGAATTGATTCAGTTGAATATAATCAATTTGAACTCGAGAGAAGTAAATAGATTAATAAATAAAAATTCGACCGAACACTACAATAAGTAAATAATCTTGATTTGCGAATTAAAGGTTATCAATAGATGAAATTGTAAATCCTAACATCAATATTCATATTTAAAAAATCCTATGTTGATTAATGGGGGTGCATTCAAGTAAAATTAGTATAATTTATATATATACATGATCATCCGGACTCGCAATTCCACTATATTACTTGTTACGTTATAGTTCACTTACAATATAAAATAAGCAAAAGGCATCCATAGAAACCAATAAATCTCCGTACTAATCTACTTGGTTGTCCAATTGCGCTTAATTTGTGTTATTGACACTTTCGGGCTCATTTTATATTTTTTTCGTTTTTCTTATGTTTGCTACGCATTTGGTGAAATTTTTTCCATCTTCTAGAAGTTGACATCTCAGGTTGAATGGCCCAAGGTCAAAATTTTCTTTACAACTATTCTTTATGTTTTTTGAACATTTACCTTTCATGGCTTACTCAACTACAGATCTTATTAGTTTGGGTTTTTTTTGAAGGTTTAACTCACAACTTGATCTATTGTTGTTATCATTCTAGTTTATCTCATGGAAGGATTGAACCATTACCTTCCTTTGTATTCTAAAGTTCAATTTCATGTTACAATATGTTCATGGGGAGATTGATTAAAATCACAAGCTATTATGTTCCTGTTTGGTCTAAATTATTTTCAACAACATATTTTATGGGATCCACAACTTTTATCAATTTTTTAACCATACATTTAATCAACTTTACTAAAAAATGATTTTTAGCAAAACCAGACAGGGGCTTATTATACATCTCTATGAAGATCTACATCAGTGTTTTATGCTCTTCTAGTGCTCACAACCAATGTAAAAACTCTGTTGACTAACTTAAAACAGCATATGAAGTTTGGTGAATTTTTAGAACAAATTAAAGAATAGTGGTTAAAGTGAAATGTGAGTACAAATCATTAAATTCCTATGAATGTTTAAGGTTTTTTACCAGTGGGAAGAGTAAAACATTTAAATTCCGCTAATATGTCATATCTTCATAAAGAAAGATTGTCCATTACATAACCAATTGTTGAATAGATAATTTCAAGATGAAAATTCAAAGAACTTTTTCGTTTTTACCTTAGAGCATGTTTGCCCAGGATTAAAATCCAATTTTAATTGAAAATATGGCTATTATTGGGTCCCACTCGTCTAATAAAAGTCAACAATAACGGTTAGTTTTTCAATTTTAATCCAATTTTAATCTCTACCGAACACGCCCTTAATAAAAATCCAACCTATCCGAAACCCTTACTCAGGCAATTGAATAAATCAAACCTAATCTAGAATTAAAGTTGTCAAACTCTCAAAGTCAAGATGAACCCTGAACAGTTAGGGAATAAGTAAACAAAATAGGAAATGAGAAATTTTTAAAGAGAAATGCTACATGTACATAAATCCATACATAATGGTGTCCATAATTACATGTGGCACTGGATTCAACTATTAATTCAAATCTCACACTTTCACATCAATAACAAGATTTTGTCCACATCACATTATGGACACTTATTATGTACATATATTATGTATATATAGGCTTTTCCATTTTTAAATCACTTCCCCATCTTGTGTCCTGAAAAACACCAGCGGGACAAGACACTAGAAAGGATTTGGGCCTCCTTGTTAGCTTTTTGTTAATAAATTTCGGGACGATGATGTTTATCAATTTAAGTTTTATTTATAGATTTCAATCGAGGATTGAGTTATGAAATCAACACCATCGTTTGTAGCTCGTTCCGAAAAACTAAGTGGGCCATTTGATGCAACATTTTAAGTAATAGTTGCTCAAGGCCCAATCACTAGATGGATGTTCCATTTATATGGATTAACCCATTTCTCCCCTTGTCCCATTTTGTGGTGCCTTAGTCATATGAAAATATCCTTATCTGTGTGGTTTTAGGTGACTAGAGAGTATTCAATCTGTTTTCTATGCGTTTTTATATGAACTATGTAGAGGGAAAATTTGGATAAATGCCATCCAATTTCTTTAAAATATATTTTTTTGGATAAAATATATCACAACATCATTACGATGTCAATGCACTACGAATTAAAATGTAGTTATACGTAGAGGAAAATTATTACAATGCTCATCACGCGGTAAATTATATAATGATATGTGAACAATAATTTGTTCTTACGTATAAGTCAGTATTGATAAATTTGATTTTCTATTATTCACTCGATATTATAAGATGGGTCATAATTACATTTAGAAAAAATCATATCACATGATACTATCAGAAGGATAAAGTAAATTGCAAATTTGCAATGCTCCTATAATCACTCAATTGGAAGCAAATGGCTAGCTTTTCATCAATGCAAATGAGATTACCTCTAAGTAAAACATTTTAATATGTTATTGATATAAAATTAAATGAAAAAGCTAAGAGTAAATTGAAATGAGAAAGACAATCAAATCCATGAAATCAAATAATTATTTTTTGCTTAAGTTTCTTCTACATTTATTTTCATATAGCAAAATTAATAAAATTTTGAATTTGTAATCCTGAAACTTAGGGATCTATTTTGTGGTTCGATAAAGTGTATTGTTAACTATCAATTAAAGTTCATCATTCTTTATTTTTCTTCTCAATGCGTTCATTAAGAAATACTAAATAAAAAAAATTAAAATAAAATACTAAATTAAAACTTCTTTTACTATCTGGACTATTTTCGTTATTTAGCATTCTGTCTTATTTTTGTACTAGTGTCCCTAACTTTTTATTAATTTATTTTTATCCATAATCTTTCAATAATTAGTGCATCTCATCTCTATTAATTTTAAGTTCAAATCAGCAGCGAAGTTTTTCGCTAGTAAGTTGACCAATTATAGAATTTCCTTAAGAGTATTTAAAATATCAATATTAAAAAGATAAATATTTTAATAGATATAATTCATGGATGAAATTTAAAAATATATTAAACACTAACTACAAAAATAAAATAACAATTAAAACAAACTAATTGTTGTTATATTCTACTTCAATGATCAACGACCAAATAACCATCAGTGATTCGATAATTGTTGACGAAGGTACGTTAGACGACTGCTCCATTATTATTATTATTATTATTATTATTATTATTATTATTATTATTATTATTATTATTATTATTATTATTATTATTATTATTCATGATAAAACAGTTTCAGAGATTTAACTTAAGACTCTTAAGTTGCTTGAGACGTTTATTATATTTTAATTTGAATTATTACAAAAGTACCTCAGTTATTGATATAGATATGCATTTTTGTTAGCCCCAAAAGACAAATCTTGACTCAATTGTCAAGTCTTTAACACACTAAAAGTCATGAAAATTCTATGGAATGCCTCTATCAAATGGACATAAAATTCTACCCCATTTTACACGGAGTTTCTTTTTTCCAATTCCATCACATTTGATTAACACGTTTTTTTTTTTTAATAAAAAAATCTCTTTCTGGATAACCTGTTGACATGGACACTTACATGTAGAAAAGTCTCATACTTCCTACTTCATGAACTTGATTTTGGACTACTTGAAGAGCTGTTAGATAAGACGATATATATCATTTAAATATTGTCTTCAATAATACGTTGCATAACAATTCATTGTAATTGAATGTGAGATTTACACTAATATGCTCCCGATGATGACTTGTTTGAGAATGTCAATCCTAGAATTTGTGTGCTTATTTTGAATCTTAATAGGATTGAATTGCTCATTTAAATTTATTGGACTCTAATATTGTATTCAGGCTTAAAATTTCATCTTAAAAGGTAAATCTTGTTCAGAGAAATGCCCTATATCCTTATATTTCGTTATTTAATTGACGTGAAATTCTCGTGACCTAGGGTAGTTAAAGTTACTTTAGAACTCAAAGTTCAGCATAAATAATGTCGTAGGTCTAGGCCTCACTTCTTAGATCTACACGTTTAATTATATATCAGTGTGTTCGATAAGAAATACTAAATTAAAATTCTTTTACTATCTTAACTATTTTCTCTATTTAGCATTCTGTCTTTTTGAATTATTATTTTACCTTTTGGGAAGGGATTCTATGCTTGGGTGCCAAGATATGGATTTGCATAGAAGTTGGTTCTTAATTTTAGGCACAAGTTTTATAATAGAGAAGGGATGAATACTCTTCTCATGCTACTTGGATATGCATTTTTGTTAGCCACAAAAGACAAATCTTGACTCAATTGTGAAGTCTTTACACACTAAAAGTCATGAAAATTCTATGGAATGCCTCTGTCAAATGGACATAAAATTCTACCCCGTTTTACACGGAGTTTCTTTTTTCAAATCCCATCACATTTGATTAACTAACACGTATATTTTTTATTTTTTTTTAAAAAAAATTCTCTTTCTGGATAACCCGTTGACATGGACACTTACATGTAGACAAATCTCATACTTCCTACTTCATGAACTTGATGTTGGACGACAAATATCATTTAAATATTGTCTTCAATAATACATTGCATATTAATTCAGTGAAATTCAATGTGAGATTTACACTAATATGCTTCCAATGATGACTTGTTTGAGCACGTCAATTCAGAATTTGTATGCTTATTTTGAATCTTAATATGATCGAATTGCCCATTTAAATTTATTGGACTCTAATATTATATTCAGACCTAAAATTCCATCTTAAGAGGTGAATCTTGTTGATATAAATGTCATATATCCTTATATTTCGTTATTTAATTGACGTGAAATTTATACCTTAACACTAGAATCAACTATTCTATACTTTTTTCATTATTACCTTTCTAGTTAAATGCAAGTGGATAAGAAGGACGTGTTAATTGAGCCATTTTTTTGTACAAGTTGTTGTAAAATACATGGTATTCAGACATTTTCATAGTCTATGTAGGTCATATGTGACATTTTGCTTGCTTTTTATTGTCCACACAAGGGATATTCAGTTAATTGCATTAACACCAACTAGCGAAGTTGCTTGAATTGAAATAATTATGAAGTTTCATGACCTGATCGAGAGTTTTTCTGGGTTGGACAAATTATTTAAAACTTGGCTCAAAGTTGGTGACCCCCATTAAAATTTACCCTAAAGGAGAAAAAGAAACAAAAGGAAAAGACAAATTTGTGCTATTATCAACATTGTTAATTCTTATCTTCCAAGAAGACTTGACGAAGTCTCCTCTCAATATTATGAAACAAAAAAGTTAAAGCATACAAAATGATATTCTTTCCCGGCCAATAGGCTCAACTGCGCTTTTGACATTATTGCACCCTCGACGTTATTAAATCAAAATTTACTATCAATCACATCGTACCAACTTATTTTCTTAGCTTGTAAGTAAACAAGTAACAATTTATTGAATAAAAAATTAAAAGTAATTTCTACATTGAGCCAAAAAATGATCATTAGAGAGTGAATATCATTTGTTTATTCTATGATATCTTACATGATCCAGACAATTTATTGGAACCATTATTTATTGTTGGGATCAATTGTCAATTTTGCCCTCCATTCATTTCCCATAAATTATTGACATAAATAATGTCGTAGGTCTACACGTTTTATAACACATCTTTGTTAATCAAGTATCTATTTCAATTACTCCCAAAATTTTATGCCGAAAATAGAACACAAATGATTGTTAGAAGTGCAGCTGAAGCAGCTGAATTTTTTGTTAGCCACAAAAACTACAAATTACGATAAGAATTAAATTATCACAAAAAATAAAATGTATTAATTAATAAATTATCACAAAAAATTTTATGCCAAATTTTCAACTACTATCATTATTATCCATACAACTACTTTTGTAATCCCTGGATGACAAAGGCGTCCTTGTGTTAAATACATATTTTATTGAGTAACAAAAAATACATGACAAAAAATTCAGCTGCTTCAGCTGCACTTCTAACAATCATTTGTGTTCTATTTTCGGCATAAAATTTTGGGAGTAATTCAAAGTTTTTGATTCTTAAAAATGAGTTTAAGAAAAAATAATTTTTGAAAAATAAGTATCAAACAGGGACGAAGAATAAAGATTTCAACTTTAGAAAAGTTGGCAATAGTTTTGAACGAAGTCAACGTTTATATTAACATCTGCTTGGCAAATTTATATATAGTTTATAAATAGAAATATTACGAAATGTATGGATAATAATGATAGTAGTTATGAATGTGTAGTTGAAATTAATGTTTGACTAATTGAATTTATAAACTATTTATAAATTTGAATAGTAGATAATTTCTTTCACTACATATTTCATCAATGTTTTAGTTTAAGTTCTTATCTTTATTCTTTAGTAAGAGATAGTACTTGCATAACATATCTAAGACAAGGTTATTAATGTGACATTCTTGCCAAGAGAAAATTGCAATGTTGACACGTGGACAACAAAAATTATTTTACATAAAGATTGAGAGTACAATATGAGTTATGTACGTTAATATTGTATATGAAGTGATTTTTACAAAGTTACGATGCAACAATGGAGATGTTTGAAAGAAGATGATCTTTCTAGCTTCTTTCACGAGGTCACGTGAGTATGTACTAAATCCTGTAGCATTACTTATCCTCCACAATAAAATCTAAATTACTCTCTTTCTTAAAAATTTAAATTTCAATATAAATAAATAAATTACTTTTTTTTTTTAAATTCAGTTTGCTATCTCTCACTTCAAATTTTTTTAAGTGTCTAAGCTTTATCGAGAAAATAAATTTGATTAATTGAAGTTACAAAAAAATTGAGTTTCATGACAAGAATTAGGCCACTTGACACTATTCAATCTTTATTTTAAGCTTTATGTGAATTTTGTATTGCAATGCTCCTAAAGTAAAATATCAATAATAATTTGTTGTTACGTGTAAATGAGTACTAATAAATATTATTCTCTATTATCTCATCCATACTATAGAATGGGTATTTAGAAAATCATTTTACATGACACTATCAAAAATGTAAAGTAAATTGCAATGCTCTTAAGATCACATTGGCCACCAACTGGAAGCAAGTGGCTAACTTTTCATCATCTGGGTGTATTAATTTTTTGGAAAATTTGCAGTAGAGGTCCCAGAATTATTAAAAATATATAGTCAAGTCCAAAATCTTTTAATAATCTTAATACTTACCCAAAATCTTTTAATAAATATACGTGGAATAGACCTCTGACAGTTTTCATAAGAAAATTTGGACCAAAAGTCAAATGCTTAACTATAATTTGATCAATTCAATGCAGGGCAAGTGATTTTTCACATTTAATTAATTGGAAAAAAATAGCCAAAAAAATAAAAATAAGAAGACAATAAAAGACGAAAAACATTCATCTTCTCCCGTGCACCCATCGCAACCCCAACAGAGCAACCACCCCCCAACAGCGATTAAAACCGCCACAAAAAACTCGTCCCCAATTTACCTTGCATTAAATTGATAAAATTAAGGTAAAATATTTGACTTTTGATCAACTAACATGTTTTTGAATGTAAACAGTTGGAGGTTACATGTGTTAAGATTAAATGTTTTGGGACTTCACTGCATACTTTTAATACGTATTAAAATTATATTAGATGAAAAGTTAGAGTGAGAAAAACAATCAAATTCTCGAAATCAATAATTTATTTGTGCCTTAGGCTTTTTTCTACATTTATTTTCACATAGCAATAGTTATATATTTTGAATTAGTAATTCTGAAACTAATTAGGGAGCAGTTTTACAGCTATGTATCTTAATCTACTTTGTGGTTCTGTAATTTATATAGATAATTATCAATAAAAGTTCATTTTTCAGTTTCAATGTGTTCTTTTTGTAACACAATGTATAAATTACAATCCACATATTTCGTCCAAGATTCATATAAATATTTTCAAAAAATTTTGGTCAAGGTCTGCTTAACTTGAGATTGCAATGTAGTCAATGACCAACAATGATTGATAATGGTTGAAACCTTAACGACGTGAAATTTAAATATATACTTCAATCCAAAATGACAAATCTTGACTTATGAAGTCTTTAGCACACCAAAATTCATTTTTTTTCCTTATTAATCTATAAATTAATGTTTCGTAGCATGTTGCATTTGAATTTTGATTTTATTGGGATCTTGATTGTAGTTCCTTATTAATTATTTTTAATGTTGTTTACAATCTTAATTGTAAGAAAAATTGGCATTTTATTTAAATTGAGAAAGGAAAATGAAAAGATTCTACAATTTTTAAGGTCAACTCCATCATCCGACATTTTATTTGACGAGTCTAAAATTCCTCTTGCTTATTTAATTTCTATTTTCTGAGTTTTTATGGTGCTATATTGATTGATAACATATGAATTAAGGTTGGGGTGTTTGTTGGCCATCAAAATTGACATTTTAGAGTAATTATATGAATGATATACTTAACTTTACAAAAAGTGATGGAAGTTGAAAGAAATCTGGAATTCAGGGACAAGATATAATTTTTGAAAGTTGAATGACCTAAATTGCAAAAGTCAAAGACTTTGGTTGAACAAAATATTGAAATAAGAGATCAATATGCACAGGAATAAAACTTACTGGTTTGCAACAGCAAGAGGATGCTAGAAAACTCAATTTTAATTTGAATATAAGTAATAGATTGCTCTATTAATTGTTTTCAGTTCAAGTTTGCTATCTCTTGCTTCTAGAAAATTTTAAGCGTCAAAGCTTTATCAATAAAATAAATTTGATTAATTGAATTTACGAAAAAATTGAGTTTCATAACAAGAATTAGGCAACCGGAGACTATTCAATCTTTATTTTTGTGCTTTTAATATGAATTAGGCAAATTTGGACGAATTTCATCCAATTACTTAAAAAAAATTGGGAAAAAATGACACATCATCATTACAATATCACGTGCAATGTTTTGTGAATTAAAATGTAATCATATATAGAGGGAAAAATGTTCATTGCTTATCACGTGGTAAATTATACAGTAAAATATCAATAATAATTTGTTGTCACGGATAAATCAATACTAACTTTTGCAAAATCAGAATTTAAAGCTAAATGACTAATTCATAGTCTAGGCCAGATACAACTCTAACAATTTCCATCCAAAAAAAAATATCAATTGACTAAAAGCTAAATGTCTAACCTTAATTTAATATACGGTAAGTTATTTTCCAAATTTAATTAATTATAAAACATAAACAAAAAATTCAAGCAACCACCCCAGGTGGATCCAACACAAGCGAGCACCGACGGTTGCCTGTGCTGAATCCACTACTACCTAAGTCTAACTACCATAGAAATCGCCACAAAACTTGTCCCCCACCACAATTCACATCCTTACGCCACCCTCATCAAACCCACCTTACCCACACCAAATCAAGTGCATTCGTAGCGGCCAACGTCATCATTGATGCGCTCTGCTAATACCCTTCCAAGCTTAGACCACCGCCAACTAGGAGATTTCTCACCAGGTTTAGGTAACAAAAAATGAGTGTAGAAATCTCCCTTGGCTTCTTGCATAAATCTGGTTATTTCTTATACGATGTTCTTCATGTGCAAAATCAGAATTTAAAGTGCTAAAGGTGTAAAACCAGAATTCTCTCCCTCAGGCTTGGTTATCTCTTGTCTGATATAGATGATTCAAGTTGATAAACCAAATCTTCAACCGATCTGGTTTCGTCAAGAAACTAGATTTTCGAACATTTAGTTTTGCCAGAAAAGTTATTACTAAATTGTAAATCTTATAATTTCAAATCTCAATTTTATTGAAAATAAACAAACTCAATATTTAGGATTTTAGAAAAATATTTGGATTTAGTTTTGTATCCGTTTTAGGTTCTGTAATTTTTGGCAGGCTTTCAGGGAGGATGGTTTGGGGGGGGGGGGGGGGGGGATTAGCAACAACACATGTTTTTGATGGGGTGGGCCATTAAGTTTGAGGTGTAGATTGTAGAGGTGACAATGGATGCTGTGTAGGTGGAGTGGCTGAGTACGGATTTGATTGTGTTGAAGGAGTAGGGATTTGAGGATGGTGTAGATCTAAGAATGGTGTTGCTTGTTCGGGAAGTGGCAGTGGTGTTGGTGGGAATGAGTGGTGGCAGTGGGTATTAGTGATAACAATGGTCGAATTTTATTTTTGTCGACGAGGTGGTAGAGGGGTCGAGGGTGGCAAAGGGAGACAATTACTAAATGGTTTTTGGACGTAAAGCGTTAATGATTCTTCTTGTGCACATATATTAAAAAGTTCAGGATGTAGGTACTAAGGCTAAAAGTTTTGGGATCTAATTGCACATTTTTTTAAGGTTTGATACCTGTACTGTAAATTTTTCTAATTTTTATTATGCCCACCTCTAAATTACTAATAAAAAGTGAGATCACGTATATAGACAAAAACTTTAAATATTTACAGACCATTTTAATATGTATTGAAATTAAATAAAATGAAGAAGTTAAGAGTGAGAAAATCAATCAAGTTCATGAAGTCAATAACTTATTTTTGGCGTAGGCTTTTTTTTTCCTACATTTATTTTTGCATAGCAATATTTATATATTATTGAATTTGTAATTCTGAAACTAATTTATCAGTTTTACAGTCACGTATTTAGATCTACTTTTTGTTTCTATTATTTGTAATTTGTATAGATAATTATCAATAAAAGTTCATTTTTCTCTATTTTTTCTCAACTTTGTCTGTTATAATTTGTATCCATGAGACAAAAATTTCAATATATATGTTCTTTATGTAACAATGTCTAAATTATAGACCCATATATATTTTGTACGACATTCATATAAATATTTTCAACAAGTTCTAACCACCGAGTTTTATTTAATAGTACGATCTGATTTAAGTAATAATTATTTGGTCAAGGTCATCTTAACTGGATTTTGCAATCTGAGTTAATCACCAACAGTGATTGATAATGAAGAATAATATTTACTCTAAAAGACAAATATTGACTTCCGAAGTCTTTAGAATGCTAAAAATCTTAAGTCCCGCCCCTGCCTCCGCCCCACCTCAAATTATGAACTATAAATTAAGCTTTCATAACATGATAATTTGTCCAAAAATCCTAGTACAACCATGCTAAAATACTCCAGTTTCGCATTTTTCTTCTTCTTTATTTTTCTTGAACCTGCTGCTTCTGCTTCTTTTGCTGAAGCTAATGCTCTGCTGAAATGGAAAGCCAATTTTATAAATCATGACAACTCAATACTAAAATCGTGGAATCTTGAAACCAAGAATTCCACCAAGTTTTCTAGCCATCCAAAAGCAAGTTCCAGCCCATGCAATTGGTTTGGAGTTTCCTGCATTGACGGAAGTGTCAATAGGCTGAACCTCACAAACGCAAGCATTCATACCTTCTTCTATAAGTTTCCATTCTCATCATTCCCAAATCTTGCTTATATAGATCTCTCTATCAACCATCTCTTTGGCATCATTCCACCTCAAATTGGTAAACTCTCCAAACTTGTCTATCTTGATTTATCAACCAATGAATTCACAGGTCAAATTCCAGCTTCGTTGAGTGAATTAAAAAGTCTAAGTACTTTGTATCTCTATGCTAATCAACTTTCTGGTCCAATTCCTCCTGAGTTGGGGAATTTAACATCACTTCAGGTTCTTGATTTGAGTGAAAATAATCTCACAGGTCAAATTTCAGCTTCGTTGAGTGGATTAACTGGTCTAAGTACTCTTTATCTTGATTCTAATCAACTTTCTGGTTCAATTCCTGATAGTTTTGGCAATTTGAGAAACTTGGCCGACTTGTCCCTTTACCAAAATCAACTTTCTGGTTCAATTCCTGCTAGTCTTGGCAATTTGAGAAATTTGACCCACTTGTTCCTTTGGCAAAATCAACTTTCTGGTACAATTCCTCCAGAGCTGAGAAAGTTAACATCACTTCAGAACCTGGATTTGAGCGAAAATAATCTCACAGGTCAAATTCCAGCTTCGTTGAGTGGATTAACTGGTCTAAGTACTCTCTATCTTCATTCTAATCAACTTTCTGGTTCAATTCCTGATAGTTTTGGAAATTTGAGAAACTTGGCCAACTTGTCCCTTTACCAAAATCAACTTTCTGGTTCAATTCCTGCTAGTCTTGGCAATTTGAGAAATTTGACCCACTTGTTCCTTTGGCGAAATCAACTTTCTGGTACAATTCCTCCAAAGTTGGGGAAGTTAACATCACTTCAGAAGCTGGATTTGAGCGAAAATAATCTCACAGGTCAAATTTCAGCTTCCTTTAGTGGATTAACTGGACTAAGTATTTTTTATCTCTTTGCTAATCAACTTTCTGGTTCAATTCCTGATAGTTTTGGCAATTTGAGAAACTTGGCCGACTTGTCCCTTCACCAAAATCAACTTTCTGGTTCAATTCCTGCTAGTCTTGGCAATTTGAGAAATTTGACCCACTTGTTCCTTTGGCAAAATCAACTTTCTGGTACAATTCCTCCAGAGCTGAGAAAGTTAACATCACTTCAGAACCTGGATTTGAGCGAAAATAATCTCACAGGTCAAATTCCAGCTTCGTTGAGTGGATTAACTGGTCTAAGTACTCTCTATCTTCATTCTAATCAACTTTCTGGTTCAATTCCTGATAGTTTTGGAAATTTGAGAAACTTGGCCAACTTGTCCCTTTACCAAAATCAACTTTCTGGTTCAATTCCTGCTAGTCTTGGCAATTTGAGAAATTTGACCCACTTGTTCCTTTGGCGAAATCAACTTTCTGGTACAATTCCTCCAGAGTTGGGGAAGTTAACATCACTTCAGAAGCTGGATTTGAGCGAAAATAATCTCACAGGTCAAATTTCAGCTTCCTTTAGTGGATTAACTGGACTAAGTATTTTGTATCTCTTTGCTAATCAACTTTCTGGTTCAATTCCTGATAGTTTTGGCAATTTGAGAAACTTGGCCGACTTGTCCCTTCACCAAAATCAACTTTCTGGTACAATTCCTCCAGAGCTGGGAAAGTTAACATCACTTCAGAACCTGGATTTGAGCGAAAATAATCTCACAGGTCAAATTCCAGCTTCGTTGAGTGGATTAACTGGTCTAAGTACCCTCTATCTTTATTCTAATCAACTTTCTGGTTCAATTCCTCGTGAGATGGGAAAGCTAAAATCACTTCAATTCCTAAATTTGAATGGAAATAATCTCACTGGTCAGATCCCTGCTTCGTTAGGGGATCTCAGCAATTTAAATTATTTGGGTCTAATGCAGAACCAACTTTATGGTTCCATTCCAAGTAAATTAGGGAAATTGAAGAAACTGATCTCTGTGGCAATGTCTTATAATCGTTTTTCTGGTGATTTACCGGAGTTATGTGGTGACAGAGTATTAGAAAGATTTACTGTGGACAACAATAGACTTTCAGGTCCAATCCCTCAAAGCTTGAGAAATTGCTCTAGTTTAGTTAGGCTCCGTGTTGATCACAACCAGCTTTCCGAAAATATTTCTGAAAAATTTGGTTTATATCCAAATTTGAAGTTCATGGACCTAAGTAGCAATAATTTCTACGGCGAACTCTCCAGCATTTGGGGCAGTAACAAACAACTGCAAACTTTGAAAATTGCCAAGAACAACCTTACAGGGATCCTTCCTCCAGAATTTGGATGTTTAAGTCAACTTCATGTGCTCCATCTTTCTTCAAACCATTTACATGGGGAGATATCGAAGGAAATTGGTAAGTTAACTTCACTTATAAATCTACGTTTGGAGGATAACCAACTTTATAGAGATATACCTGAACAATTGGGATCACTGTCAAACTTAGAATACCTTGAGCTTTCTAGTAACAGATTGACAGGTAAGGTACCAGAAATTTTTGCAAACTTCGAGAAGTTGCATCACTTGAATTTAAGCTTCAACTATTTAAGCCAGAGAATTCCTATTCAGCTTGGTAAGTTAATCCATTTGTCCGAGTTGGATATCAGTAATAATTTGCTTAGTGGAGAAATACCATCTGAATTACGATTTTTGGCAAGCCTGGAAATGTTAAACCTCTCCCACAATCACCTCTTTGGACTCATTCCTACGAGTTTTAAAGAAATTCCTATTTCGTTGGACATTGATATATCTTATAATGAGTTGGAGGGTCCAATTCCTAGTGGCAAAGCCTTTCAAAATGTCTCCATAGAACAACTACGAGGGAACAAAGGATTGTGTGGCAATATTTCAGGATTACAACCATGTAATAGCTCTCCTGAAGTTAGAAACAAAAAGTCAGGGAATGACCGCAAATTCATTTTGATAATTGCAACCTCGCTCCTTTGTGTATCCTTACTTCTATTTGCATTCATCGGGATCCTCGTCATGTATAAACTTAGGAAGATGAATCCAAAGAAAGAAAATGATGATTTGCTCACCATATTCAATGGAAAATTCACGTATAAAGACATTTTAGAGGCCACAAGTGAATTTGATGCAGCTTTTTGTATTGGGGAGGGAGGATGTGGAAGGGTTTACAAAGCACAACTTCCATCAGAAAAGACAATAGGAGGGAAAAGACTTCATTTCTCATCTCAAATGTCTGTAGTAGCGGTTAAAAGACTTCATTCATCATCTGAAATGGCAAACTTTGAAGCTTTTCTAAGTGAAATAAGAGCATTGACAGAAATCAAACATCGAAACATTGTAAAACTTTACGGTTTCTGCTCAAATGATCAAAACTTGCTTTTGGTCTATGAATACCTTGACAGAGGTAGTTTGGCCAAAACTCTAAGTGCAGATGAAGAAGCTAAGAAATTGGATTGGCCTAGAAGGGTAAATATCGTGAAGGGCGTGGCTCGTGCTTTGTCTTACATGCATCATAGTTGTTTGACTCCAATTGTTCATCGAGACATATCTAGCAACAACATTTTGCTTGATTCACAGTACGAAGCTCATGTTTCAGATTTTGGTACTGCTAAGTTCCTAAAAAGCGATTCATCGAATTTCAGCTCTCTTGCAGGCACATATGGTTATTTCGCTCCTGGTAATAACTTTTTTCCTAAATTTCATTCACGGAACATAGAAACATGATTTTGATTGTATTTGTTCCCTGTTTTTTGGGCAGAACTTGCATACACAATGAAGGTGACGGAAAAGTGTGATGTGTATAGCTTTGGAGTGTTAGCATTAGAAGTGATCAAAGGAAAGCATCCTGGTGAATACATTCAATACGTAACAACTCCGTCGCAAGGAGATTTACAGTTGGAAGATTTGTTGGACCCGCGCATTCTTCATCCCACTCGAGAAGAAGAGATGATTTTGATGTCTGCTGTTAAACTTGCAATTGAATGCTTGCACTCCAATCCACAATATCGGCCAAGCATGCAAATTGTTTTTGATATGCTGAATAAGTAAAGAAATGAATTGTTTTTATGTATTGTGTGCATTTCGTGCATTACTACTACTTTTCTTTTCCAATGTAAGTTCATATGTGAAATTGTAACTTTTATTCTTGAAATTAAGTATATCTATTACCGCACACCCTACACCACTTGGTAATATAATGTAAAAGAGTTACAAAGAAAGAATATAATAATTTATATTACCATTTCCCTAATATTATAAGCTCTTACTAACAAGAATTAAATTAAAAATGTAACTAAGCGAATATTTTGAGGTCATAAAGCTTTTCAAAACTTTTGTTCTGACGCGAAAATCCTGATAGTGAATGGAGTCAATATAGAGAATTGAGGAATCCTGGTGAGGACTGGCTGCGAGATAGGTTCGCTGTCTTGACTTTTACTTTTATTTTTATCTTTTTAAATTTATATTGTTATTAAAAATTCATATCCCACTTTAACTCTTATTTTTTATATTTTTACGTTTCTAAATTTAATTTGTATTTAAAAATCCATCTCCGCATTGACTTTCATTTTTGATTTTTTGTTTACATCACAGTAAAGTAAATAAGATAATTAGAAAATAATAAATTACTAAAATGGGAAAATTGTAACAGCAATAAAGATATTTTTATCCATATCGCGTCTTTCCAAAATCCCTAGCGAAGCATGCCGCCCGACACTGATGTCATCCCTAACTACGCACTATTAGAGAAAGTTTCATGTCACGAACAAGTGCCGTGAGATTATGGCAAAATTAAAGAGACCTCCCCTTAGGTTTCAACAAGTTTAGAGACATCATCTGCTTTCAAAAATTACAAAAACTTTTTCTTTCAAGTTTTGAAGAATGGGTATCTCCCATGACACCCCATTCATTTTCAATAAATACACAAACCTCCATAATTTCAAGAATAAAACAATACTGTGAGTTTTGTTCATTGTCTCACACTGTTCAGGTGTTCATTGTTTATTAATTCAAAACAATACTGCGAA
Organism: Fraxinus americana; assembly: GCA_035079005.1. Lineage (NCBI taxonomy): Eukaryota > Viridiplantae > Streptophyta > Magnoliopsida > Lamiales > Oleaceae > Fraxinus > Fraxinus americana. The sequence goes on from CM068726.1 coordinate 20,969,787, forward strand.
TTTTGTTCGTTGTCACTTAGTTCCATTGTGTTAATTTGATCAGTTATTATTTAGAGTATTGTAGTAAATTCAAATTGTAGTTGGCTTTCTTTACCAAATTCACGTACTTTAGTTGAAACCCAATGACTAAGAAAAGAAAATTGAATACACATGAAAACATCAATATTCATTTCTTTTTTAATATATATTAGTATTCTTAATTGCGAATTTTTTTTTAAAGTCAAGTTAGAAGGATTTGTATATTCGAATGGTACATTTGAGGTGGTTCCTTCGCTGTGCAAACTTAGAAGGTGTGTTGCAAATGACCTTAATTGACAAACATGCCCAGTCCATGGTCTTTAGTAAGTCATACCTAGGCCATGTGGATAAGAATGATATTGTTTTAATTGACGAGATTCAATTTGAATCAAGCATCTAAATGTTTTTTTATTTTGTTGTACCACTTATGAATTGCACTAAAGCCCTTAATCTTTGCTTACTTTCGCACTTATGTCCATATATTATTTTGTTGCTTTCTTATTCTTAATCTTCCATTTATAATTAGCACATTTTGTCTCTAATAATGATTTATATCCAATAATCTGATAGTTTGCTTTAATTTTTGTATTTATTGTTTTTCCTCTTATTTAAAAATATGATAGGCCAATAAAGTATTTTGGCAAATAAGAGCAAGTTGGCCAATAATGCTATGCTATAATCCACTCCCACCCCAGCTTCCCTGAGCAACCCACCTCGGCCCTGCTCGCTCTTTCCAGCATTAAATAACATTACTGCATTAGTGCTGGTTGAAAAATGAACGTGTTTTAGCATAATTTTGAGTAGGACTCATTTCTATTCTTTGGAAGATAAAAGTAGATTCGTGTTTTTCTTCATGAGAACATTGAATTCTTACATTTAATTACTTGGCTAAAATGAGAAATTGAAGATCAAAATGTACTCATTAGCAGTTGTTAGGTTTTAGCCGGGAAGCAAAATTGTAGCTTCTCCCACATAGGAAAAAAGAGAAGGCAATGGCTAGTTTATATATGACAACATTTTAAGAGGTGTAATCATGTTTAGCATAGAAACTCTTTCTATGTGTGTGCGGAGGGGTATAAATCACAGCTCTATCAATATCTCAGGCTATTGAACTCATGTGCAAGAATGAGTTATATACACGGACAACAAATCGAAATTTAGCCCCTTAGTAAGGTCCATATTTTGTCTTTAATTTTTTATATAATTATGTTATTTATTTCCAACCACCCTTGCATCTTTTTCAACTACTAAAACTCTTGTTGTTTATAGCCTATGTTAATGGTGAAGTTATTTTTCGGATTAATGATAGTATTAATAGTCTGTTAGTCACACATAGAGCATATAAGAAGCCCATTTTCATTAGTTCCATATACAAATTTCTCTGTTCCAAAATATATTCTTTCTTTTTTTATTAGTCTGTGTCTGAATCTTGATGATAGTATTGAGATAAAATTCAGTTCGCTGGTGTAGAAACTTAGAGCATAGTTTCTACTGATTTCTTAGTTGTGCCTTGGGAGACAGACACTCAACAAAACCTCAAGAACTTACAATGATGGGTAATATCTATTTTAGGGATATTGTGTTTATCCCAGCTTAGTTTGGTATTTCGTTATCCCATTTAGTTTTGAATTTTTTTTTTCTTTTGCAGTTTTAATTTATTGTTTGTTATTTTCTTAAATATATTATATTCAGTGTCAATTTTACTAACAATCTTATCGAAAATAAAAAATAGTTTGCATTTTGTTTGCATTAGAAAATTAATAGTTGTTTGGTATTTCAAAAAATGGCAAGCAGATCAACTCATATGGATGTGTTTACTGAAAATAAAACCGTTGACTCAATCGTCAAGTTATGTTGCGACTCAGACTTTAGTTCAATTGCCAAAGTCATGCTTTGACTCGAACAATGGCCGAGAACAGTTGGCCTTGTTGTAAGAGTTCTTGTTAATCATGAGAAAAATAGGAGAAACTAAATGGGTTGAATTTCGAAGAATGTAATAGAAGATGTTATTTTATCTCACATCCTCGAATCTTGCAAGATTCTAATGCTCTAAAACTCGAGGGTAGCTATTACTATATTTGATGCCTGGAAACATTTTGATTTCCTGTTCGGCAACTATGTCAATGGTTGATTCACCTTACAATATGTATAATATGATAAAAATCACTATCGAATTGTGAAAGGATTTAGACCAAAAATATAAAGTTGAGAGTGTCGAGACAAAAGAAATTTATCAGTGGTCACTCCTAGATTATAAAATGGTGAACTCATAACCGTGATCAATCAGTATAGGAACTTGAGTGATTTTACATGAGATTCATGCCAAAGGAATGATCTTGGTGAAACTTTCCACATGATGACTATTATAGAGAAGCTATCTTCGACGTGGAAGGATTTCGAAAATTACCTTAAGCATAAGTGAAAATAAATAAATCTCCACCTTAGCATAAGTGAAAAGAAATAAATCACAGTCCGATCCCTCCGCTACCACCACATACTCAATTTTTTTCATAATTTTAGGTTCACCAAATATGTCACACCCTAAGATATTTCGAGTCGGGTCAAACAAAATTCGGGTCACAGTACTCTAATAAATCTCCACATTGACACACATTCCAATACAAGAAATAAAACTTCACTATTCAGCAAAACTCTCCACCTTTTCCACAAAAGCCTCTAAGGGCAATTTCAACAACAAATACCAATCAAAACCAAGCAATGCTCAAAGCTACGAAGAGCTTGGTCATCATATCAGCATGATTATCTTGGGTACCAACTTTGCTCACAATAATATCACCTGGAGCAATAACATTATGCACAAAATGATACCGCACATCAATATGTTTCATTCTCTCATGAAACATCCGATCTTTTGTGCTCTGACTATTACAAAAGACTACGGTAATCTATAAGTCTTCACCGAGTTTACCAAATAGTCCATTATTCCAAATAGCTTCTTTACGTTCTTCTGTAATAGCCATTGCTTAGCTTCACTAGTAGACAATGTAACTATAGTATGTAATGTAGCTTTACAACTGATAGCACAATAACCAATAGTAAAAAGATGCCCCTGTAACAGATCTTTTCTTATCAAGATCTCCAGCGAAATCAGAATCAACATACCCAATTATTCCATGTCTAGTTCTTCCAAAATGTAAACAAACATTAGTGGAGCTACACAAGTATATGAAAATCCACCGAATTGCTTTCTATTGTTCTATGCCAGGATTTTCCTTGTATCTACCAACTATATATGATAAATCTGGATGTGAACAAATCATAGCATACATGAGAGATACCACTTCACTAGAATATGGAACTCATGCCATATAATCAATCTCATTATCTGATTGAGGAAATAAAGCACATGAAAGTTTGCAGTGTGCAACTAAAGGTGTTAACAAGTTTGACATTCTGCATATTGAACGTGTAGGGAACTTGTCTAATGTACCATTTGGGACTTAGGTATAATTTGCCAGTGTTCTAATCTCTCGAAATCTCCATTCCAGGTATCTTCTTTACTGCTCATAAGTCTTTCATCTCAAATTCCTTACTAAGACGAACTTTCACCTTTCTTAAATCTCCCTTATCCTTGGCTATTAGTAACATATCATATAAGAGTAGGTATACAAGCAACCCTCACAACACTTTTTAAAGTAGACATAACTTTCATAACTGGTTATTTTGAAGTCACGAGTAGTCATAAATGAGTCAAACCTCTATACCACTATCTAGGCGACTGTTTTAAGCCATAAAGGGACATTTTTAGCAAGCACACATAGTCCTCCTTTTCTGTAACCATAAAACCCTCTGGCTACTGTATGTAGACGTCCTCATCCAGTTCTCCATGTATGAATGTTGTTTTCACATCCAACTGTAAAAACTCAAAATCATGCTTGGCCACAATACCAAGCAAAGCTTGAATCCAAATATGCTTTACAACTGGAGAGAACACATCTGTGAAGTCTATACTTAAAATTTGTTGTATCCCTTTGCAACTAGTCTTGTCTTATACTTGGCTTCTTCAACTATTGTTGTACATTTTTTTCTTTTAAACACCCATTTGCAACAAACAACTTTCTTGTCCTTAGGTAATCTCTCTAAATCCCATGTGCCATTCTTATGTAGTGATTCCATCTCCATCTACATGGCAATCGACCATCTACTAGATTCATTACAACTGACTGTTTTAAGTAAGTAGAAAGTTCTTTACTCGAATCAATACCTTCCGCCACATTCAAGGCATAGGCAACCAAATCAGCCTCACTATACCTCTGTGGAGGTCTAATATCTCTTCTAGGCTTGTCTTTAGCAATATAATATTGTGATGGCACTGGTGGTGGTAACAAATTGGCACTACCCTTTACTTCTGAACTAGATGAGATGTACTTGTCTATTTAATTTCTATTGATTTCTATCACAAGAATCTCTAAAAGATAAGCCATTAAGTATTGTACTTTCATCAAATACAACATATCTACCTATTATAGCTTTACTTGTTTCTGAACCGGACTTATAGCCAACAAATATGCACTCTCTAGATCTAGGTTCCAATTTTCATTATCAACATGAGTGTATGTACGACATTTAAATATCTTCAAATCAGATTAAATAGTAGGAGTACCAAACCATATCTCTTTTGAAGTCTTTTCATTAGTTGCAGTTGATGGTTATCGATTAATAAAAAAACAAGCTGTAGAAATAGATTTGGCCCAAAATGACTTAGGTAAACTAGCATTGGAAAGTAGACAACGTACTTTCTCCATCAAAGTCTTATTCATCCGTTCTACCATACCGCTGTGCTTCGGAGTCTTACGTACTATTAAGTGCCTCAAGATTTCTTTTGACTTGTGGAAAACATTAAACTCATTAGAACAAAACTCCAAACGTTTCAGAGAAATCATTATAAATAGTCTGCATATAGTAAGCCCCTCATTTGGAAGACACCCTAGATGGTCCCAAAAGATCATAATGTATGTAATCAAATGTTTCCTTCATTTTGTAAATGCCTTTGGTGAATCTAACTCTTTTCTGATCCCAAAAATACAGTTCTCACATAACTTTAATTTACTACTATTATATCCATCAAGAAGTCATCTCCTGCTAAGTTCATCCATCCCATTCTCACACATATATCCAAGAAACATATGTTTAAGTCTAGTAATATTATCTTACAAGGAAAGAGTAGCGATAACTGCATCACCTGAAACTATAGAACCCTACAAGACATATAACTAAGCACACATCCTCTGTTCTTTCATCGCATTGAGGACACCTGTTCTAATCTTCACGACTCCACCTTCACCAGTGTACTTGTACCCTTTTGAATTAAGAGTACACAAAGAGATAATATTTCTCTTCAAATCTAAAACATGTCTCACACTACGTAGTATCATGACGCCCCATCAAACATTTTAATTCTGATTGTTCCAATACGAGCCATCTTATAAGGTACATCATTTTCCATTATAATGACACCTTTAGAAGCTGTTTCATATGTTGAAAATCAAACGTAATTGAGACACATATGAAATGTTCAAGTTGAATCAAGAATCCAATTCTCACAATGTTTGGAGTAGTCATCAGAAATAACTAGAAGTTTTCCATCACTTTGACCATTTTCTGCAACACTGGCTTCATCGAATTTTTTTGTTGTTGTCCCTTTTGATTAGAAGCAGCTATTTTATTCCTATTCTGCAACTTGTAGCACTCATATTCGATGTGCCATTTTTTGCAGTTATTACAAAATTTTCTCTCTATTTTTAAATTTCGATTTGCCTTTCATATCACCACTAGAATACTATTCATGTGTCCTCTTATGAACAATAAGGCCCTCTACTTGAGCCTCATATCCAAACATAAGTAGCTTCAACTTCTTCTTAGAGAATGAAGCATCATATACTTCATCCATGGTAAGAGTGTCACAACTATACAAAATAGTATCTATGAAAGTCATATGTGAAGAGGGCAATGAAATCAACTTTAAATCTTCATTATCGTATTTAACCTCCACAGTCTCCAAATTAGAGACAATTTTCTTATAGATGATTAAGTGATCTTTTATAAACACGCCTACAATCATGCGATGAGAATACATGTGTTGCTTCAGATGTAATTTACTGGTTAAGCTTTTCGTCATGCAAAAATATTCCAATTTCAACCATAACACGGCAATGCTTTTCTCGTTCAGAATGACTTGTAGTATTTGATTTGATAGATGAAGTTGAATTTAATATAGGGATTTTTAATCCTTACGTTGTTTTTGCTCTTTCGTCCAAATTGAAGGTATCTTATCAAATCCTAACAAGGCATCATCCAAGTCTATTTGGGCGAGCACAACTCGCATTTTCATCGGCTATAATGAAAATTTGGTGTTACGATCCAAAAGAGAAATCTTGTATTTTGTAGTTGCCATCGCTAAAAACTAAACCTTACTCTGATACCAATTTATTATGAAAAAAGGAGAATAGGTAATAAAAAAATTAAGAACAATAACACAAGATTTATGTGGAAACTCAAGACATGAAAAAATCACGAGAAGAGGAAGAGAAATTTACTATATCAAAGATGATTACAAAACGTACGGCTACTTCGAATGATATGATATGATGAAACTCTAATATACATCATATATATAGCCTCTTTTTTATCTACATTAAAATTTTCATTCTTATTTTTCTACTCATTTTTAACCACACATTTTACAATAAAATAATATTTTTCATCACATCAATAACATTTCCTTCTTTTTCAACCACACACTATCCTTCAATCTACTATTCCAAAATATATTCTTCCAAAATAATGTAACTCAAGCACACCCATAATAAAATAGGTCCATACCGCCCCGACTCCATCCTCACGTCCCTGTAGGGATTAGTCATGGGCGACTGGATTGAGAGGTCCCATCCATCCGCTACCACTAGAGACCTCCATTTTTCTTATAATTTTAGTTTTGCCGTGGGTCACCGTACTCTTAACACTTCAAATTGAAGAAGACAATACAAATTCTGACTGAGAAGAGGTTCAATCCAGTTACGGCTAAAGCAAATGTTGTGGAGTTTGGTCAAACTTCTAAAACCTACAAGAATAAGCATAGGCTATCTGGTAGCAAAAGGGTCTAAGCTAAGAGAGAAATTTGGAGTTTCCAATAAGAAATTTTAAGAAAAATGTTTTAACTGTGACAAAGTAGGGCATAAGTCTACGATGCAAAGATAGCAAAGAAGAAGAATAAGAAAGAAGAAATGCGGTTGAATACATCAGACACGATATGTTTGAAATGAGCCCAACAGCTGCAATTTTGAAGTGCATTTGGTGGGTTCAAACCCAAAAGGGTACTGGATTGATACGGTTCTATGGAAGATGTTTGCTCTAATAAGGAGTTGTTCACCTTATTTGAAAAAACTAAGAATGGGAAAAGGTAATCTATGGGAAATTTAGCAACATGCATCTGGGACGAATACAGTATAGCTTGGTTGAACCCCACCCTAGATCCAATTTAAAAGCCAATTTTTATATTTTTTATATGTAGCCCAGTTCCAAAAACTTGTGGACGGGTAAAAAATTGAAGCACAAGTCTTAACTCTAAATCCAAACCCACATATCCAATTCCAAATATTATTTTTTCCTTCTCATTCTCATTCTCTTTCTCAAATCAACGACTTCATCAATAGAACTAATATTTTCTTGTTGCAATTAACCGTGATATGGTTAAATAAAAGTGTGTTCAATTTTAAGTGCTGTCATGTTTAAATAATTTTTAAAAACTCAAGTACTCTAAACAAAATCTAGAATTTAAATCAAAATAGAACTAAAAAATTATTGATTTGTCCATATTTAGCCATACTTATTATCTGTGAATTATATTGCCTAATTAACTTGTGAATTTAATATGTCTAATTTAACCAAATATTATTCTACTTGTTTTGATAGTTTAAACTTGAAGTTTCTAGTTTCTGAATTCCACATTCAACACCACTAATGGTATAGACTCACTACGCAGGTACTTATTTGTTAATTGCTAATTAGCTATTGATAATAATTTGTTGTCTAGCCAGCATATTGATTTTTAATTGTTGAAATATTGTCTTCATATTTTATTATTAGACTACTATTGTCTCATAGGATTATTTTTAAATTGGATTGATATTGCTTTGTCAGCTTATCATTTTATAACTTGCAGTGTTGCCTTTCCGACTTAATGTTGGATTTTTGTTGTCTCATCTTTCTATTATTAGTTCATTGTTGCTTTGCCTTCTCTCTCTCTCTCTTTTTTTTTTTTTCCCATGGTCTTTGAAATTTACGAATGGAAGGTTTACAAACTGCTAAGAGAGAAAAGATAATATTTCATTCTTTAAAAAGATAGGTCAATTTAGTAAAAATACACTTTTATGATAGAATGGTCAAAAGTCAACCTTCAATTCCTACCGCAATCGCCTCATGATCAAGAACTTGACGAGAAAATATATATAAATTCTATTATACATTAATATTATGTTTCAAATTCTCTACGGGAATGAGTTAAATAAATAATTTCTTTGATGAATTTTTTGTTATATAATTTTGTTACATTGGCACTCTTAAATTCCATCTCTTTTATCGAAAATTTTGGATCCACTTCTGATTTAAGATAAAGGGTCAAGACAAGGCGGTTCTGAATATGACTTATATAAAAGAGCTGACTATTAATAACATGCTAAATGTGCCAAAAATTTGCAAGAACTTTGTCTTCGAGTCGCTTCTTATCACAAGTATTCTTCTGCTTGCTTGAGTATCCTAATTTGTGACATGGTAGATTATGACATGTTAATTATCATAATTTGCATATAATAATTAACTTGAATTGCATACCGCATTCCATATTGATTTTGAACAATAGTGTATACTTGTGTTGAAGCAAAATTGACCACGTCATCATTTCAATCTATTGAAAGTGATATAGAACCACTTGATTTAATTCAAAATGACGTATTTGATTAAACAAGAGGTTGCAACAACGTTACTTTTATCGACGATAGAATAAAATACTATTATGTATATATGCTTAAAAGTAAGGATGAAGCTGTCAAGAAATTTATTTTCTATAAGAATAAATTTGAAAATCAACTAAATAAGAAAGTTAAGATGTTGAAAAGTGATCAAGATGGTGAATATCAAGCACCATTTGGTACGGAATCACAATGAAACTAAAGCACCTTATTCACCCAAGAAAAATGGTGTTGTTGAATGAAAAAATCATACTTCTAAAATAAAATGTGAATGTAATGCTAGTAAGTTATGAGTTACCTCAGAATATATGGGGTGCATTTTTGTTGTTTGTAAATTACTTTTTAAAAAAGGTGCCCTGAAAGGAAAAATAAAGAGCCCATATGAGTTACGAAAATAAAAGAAGCATTCCTATATTTTACTTATGATTGTGGAAATGTTGTGCCATAGTACCTATAGCAAAGAAGGTAAAAAATAAACCCGAAAACAATAGATTGCATTTTTATTAGCTATTCACATAATAGTAGTGCTTATCAATTTCGTGTACATGAGTCTAAAATCTCATGCATACATAGAAACACGATAAATAAAATCAAGAAATGTTTCGTTCTTTGAATATATTTCTTCATATAGATCGAAGGAGAAAGCAATCTCCTCTAATCTGACACATGAAATTACAATTTATAGCTATAGGATCAAGAACTAGAAGAGAAATTTGAGTTTGAACTAATAATTAGGAAAAGAGTAAGGACTAAAAATTCTTTCGATCCTAATTTTTAACCTATATGCTAAAAAGTGAACCTTAAAGAATCTAGAAAGCCAAGAACTCTTCGGAAGGGCCTAGAATTGAAAAAAAAGGCAATTAAAAGTGAAATAAATTCCATTTTGCAAAATCACACATGGGAAGTAGTGTTTCTTCATCTGGGATATAAACCACTAGATTAAATAAGAATTTTCAAGAGGAAAACGATAGCAGATAGAACCATAAAGAAGTATAAGGCTACAGTAATAATAAAAGATTACAACAACGAGAAGGCTACGATTACTTTGATATGATACTTGCGATTGCAGCTCTGCAAAATCTTGAATTATATCAAATAAATATTATATAAGTATTTTTAAATGGAGATTTACATGACAAAATTATATAAAAAAACGTGAGGATTTTTTCACTAGGAAAAGAAATTCTACAAATTGATGAAGTCATTATATAGCTTGAAACAAGCACCACAATAATAGCATAAAAAGTTTGATAATGTCATAATAGAATGTAAGTTTAAAACTAACAAGTGTGACAAATGTATTATGTTAAAGATGTCAAAAATGACTATGTCATTTTGTGCCTTTATGTTGACGACATACTTATTGTTGGAAACAATAATAAAATGGTTATCAATTATTTTATGTGGATAATATTCTTAGAGGATTTCATAAGAATGATTCTAGCATGGTTAAAACACTAATAGATACAAGTCAGCATCTATAGAAAAATAGAGGTGATATTGTCTTTCAAGTAGAGTACTCTAGAATTATTGAAAGTTTGATGTACTAAGTTTTACAAGACCAGACATATCTTATTGTGTAGATAGCGAGCAATCTAGGAGCTGACCACTGGAAATGAATAGTAAGAGTAACAAGGTACTTAAGATATATTATATATATGGACTATACTAAACCAAAAATTCGGCAATCAATGAAGGATATAATGATATTAATACAATATCTATTATAAAAGATTCAAAGTCAACAAGTAAATTTATCTTCTCATTGTAAAGTGCAACTATATCATGAAAATCCTCTAAATAGACAGTTATAGCTAGATCTACTATGTAATTCGAGTTTATAGCCCTAGACAAGTATGGTGAAGATAAGGATGGAAATGAAATAAACCAAGTAGGCCTGATTGTATGGATGAGTCGAGCTCAGTTCATGAGGACATGAGTTCGAATCCTAGGATCATCTAAGTTAACAAAGCAGTTGACCCATGGCTCATCTTAAAATAAGCCTGAGCAGCTCATGTGCCAAGCTGGACTCGTGAGCCAACAAATGGCTCGACCTGCTTGCCACCCCTATGTCAAGAGGATAAGTGCCTACGAGACTTCCTATAAGATATTTTGTAAAGGCTAGAGCTTAAGCCAACAATTTGTATACATTGTGATAGTCAATCTACAATTGGAAGGCCATAGAGAAGCATGTATAATAGTAAGTCTAAATATACATAGTAGATATAATAAAATAAGAAAATTACTTTCATTTGAAGTTATCTCTATTGACTATGTAAGCTCAAAGGATAACATTGCGAATTTGCTAACAACAAATTAAAAGAGAGAATTAGTTGAAAATTTATCTAGAGCACTGAACAGATGAGTTGATACATGGGAAACCTAGTGTAGTTGATTGGAGATCTCAAGATATAGGTTCAAATGGATAACTTATTTGTAAAGATTTATTTGGATTAAAGAGGGGGACGTGCCAATTTCTATGATATAATAGTGATGCCCATTGGGATAAAGATAAGCAACATGCTTGTAATGATTCTTATGCGTTGAAATTTGAGTAGAGTAATGCGTGTTACTTGTAATTAAGAAATCACCTACGTGAGAGACAAATGTGATTGCTTCTAAGGGAATTGTATAGATCTTAATTTTTAAAAAGTATCGTAGAACCAAACATAAGTTTATGGCCACTAACAAACATAACAATGATAATTGAATTGTATCGAGAAGAATCCTATGTGAAGTATATTATTGTTCGTCATGTCTATTGTTCATCTAGTAAAGAAAATATACTTTCGAAAGGGAATGTTTAAAGGAAATTACCTACCTGTATCCTATGCAGGCTTTGATCATTGAACTTTATCACCAAGTTTTTATATTTTCCATTTTTGTGTCTCTCTTAATTTTTATTCATGTGGGGAATTATTGGAAAATGACTATTTTATGGTATAATTTTGAGTGAGACCCATTTCTTTCATTTGGAAGGTCAAAGTAGATTCATTTCTTCTGTACAAGAACATCAAAATCATATATTTACTTAGCCAAAATGATGCTTGGGTTAATGAAAAATTGAAGATTGAAGTGTACACATTGGAAGTGGTTAGATGTTTGAGGGAAATCAAAATTGCAGCTTGACCACATAGGAAAAGTGAGAAGGCAATGATTAGTTTATGTATGCTCACATTTTACGTAATCATGCTCTCTACATGTGTGTGCACACGGGGTGCAAATCATGGAACATATTAGCACCTTGGGTCATTGAACTCATGTGCGAGAGCAACATGCGCACACAAATATCGAATCAAAATTTGGCCGCCCCTCCATAAGATCCACATTTTGCCTTTATTATTCCTTATTTGCTTTATTTATTTCCAACTACCCTTCCAGCTTCTTCAACTCCTAAAACTAATGTGGGTGAAAACCAAAATCTGTCAACTCACATGGGTGTAAACCAATGTATCAGCCTTTTATGTACATATAACATGATCCTCATGTTAGTGGTTTATTATGTCACACATTAGAGCCTATAAGAGAGGGCAATTTTCATCAATTCCATGCATGAATTTCTATGTTCCAAATTATACTCCTTCGTTCGATTGGTCCCTGTCCGAGTCTTGGTGATAGTGTTAAGATAAAATTCAGCTCCTAGGTGTAGAAACTTAATGCTCTATTTTTACTGATTTCTCTTTTGTAGTTTGGAAGATAAATGCTCAGAACTTCAAGTAGTTATGGTGAGGAGACGAATATGTACCTTATTTATATAGATTTTGAAATTGGGCGTGTGTGTGTATATGTATACGTAATGGGGGCTTTGGAATGGAAATTTGCTAGGTTCTGTCGAAACTTAAAGAAGTGGCCAACGGTGCCTCCACTCAGGTTCTCAGTATTCAGTTTCACACTGTTCAGGTGTTTCTCGTTTATCAACTCAAAAGAAATTTTTTATCTCTTTCTTTTCGGTACTCGTTGCATTTGGTAATTTCGCTATTTGTCAATCAGTTCGATTGTGATAATTTGATCTGACTATTAATTAGAGTAGTGGGATAAATTCAATTGTACAAACCAGAGATTAGTACTCCGCTGAGACCTAATGACTAGAAAAAGAAAACTATTATTTGTTTTTAACATAGATTAGTATTCTTAAATTCCAATTATTTCATTTACATCGTTAGACCATGTTTCTTTTCTTTAGACATAGCTTTTAAGTCATGTGAGACTTTCTATTTTTTATTTGGATTTAAATATTTTTTTATCCAAATCAATTGGAGAAACATGTAGACAGAAATGTATAACAATGTTGATGATGTTCATCCAACGTTTCCTTTCTCCATCACCCACAGTCGTCCTAATTTGGTCACTTGAAATGCCCTTTATGGACGTAACTGTCTTGTGGAGCTAAATAAAACATATGTATATATTCTACTATTTAAATCTCCAATCCAGCATTGTTAGCTGCAGCAAGAATAAATTTAAGCTCTGGAATCAATTGCAATATGTGAACCAATAATATTAAGAATTAGAATGATCCGAAACTCATGGTGATGCCATTGACAATAATTTTACAGTTTAGTATTCTTAAGTTTCAGTTTGTTATATCATATTGGTCGCTTGTAAGTAATTGATTCTCTAGTCTATTTCCAATCCTGCATGGTCAATTGCATCAAGAAAAACCATCATGCTTATTCTAACTAATTAGTTGGACACGCACCTGTAAAAATGGAATTTTCGAATTAGAGAGATGTAGAGCAGATGATATTACTGGGGATACGACTTTATAAATAGTAGCTTCTTAAGTCCTTCTCAACAATCGTCTCCATCTTATTTCCAATTTAGCTGTACATGGGCGAAATGAGTAAATTGGGGGCTACGGTTTTTTAGAGACGAAATGGGGATCATTATATAGTAATTTTTGTTAGTTGATGGCTTGGCTGAGTTGTAATTTTTTAACGATCGTAACTTGCCACGTGAGATTTTTGTACGATATATTAGCAACGAAGGAAATGAAATATGAATGGATGGAGTGTAACATCTCAAAAATGAGTGACCAACGTAGGATGAGTCATGAAAAATTGGTTTGGTTAAGTTGTAATTTTTTAACAAACGTAACTCACCATGTGGAATTTCCGTTAGTCATGTCAACAAGATAAAGGATTTTTTAGGATGATAGATGAAATGCAAACGAAAAAAAAAAATAGCGAGCACTGTGAATCCCTTTGAAATTTGGTGAGTAACATGAGACCATGATATAAATTGGATGATAATTGAAATATTTAACTCTTAATTTCAGGTTCAATAGTTTGAGTGGACAAATTCCTGCATGCTTTGGTTTATTATTCAAACTTCAGCTTTGAATCATAGAAATAATAGTTTTACTGTCTGCTCCCAACTTCTCTCTCTAACATATCTGTAAATTCTATAACCCAGGAAATTAAAAATTCGTTTTAATTATTCAACAATCTAAATTGTAGACAGCAGGCGGTCAGAATATCCTACAATTAGTTTTAAATAGTTTTGACTGCAACATGCAAATTATATCAGTGTTCTAACAATTTAATTTAATTGTACATTTCCTCCGTGTATAACTACATTGAAATGGACCTCGCTAAGCTCTTAATTTCACTCTCATGATTAGCACTATTTGAATAATCATACAACTGGGCTAGGCGAACTCTCTCGTTCCACAATTTATCTTCCCAATTTCCAGTTTTTTGTTCATTACAATAAGATGACACATCCCCACAAATTGAAAGTGCATTCTGGACACCCTTAAAAGGATTAGCTCCCCGTCCACTTTCCAACTCCAAACGGCAGCTCCTTTCCACCACCTTCGCTAACCCTTCTTCCCGAAGAAAAATGGCTCAAATCTGAAGGGAAGCCTATTTTACTACTTGAGTCCCATTCATCTGGAATTAGTGGCCTGTGATCATAAAATTCCAATTTTGAACTACTGCCCATAGAAAAAGAATTCTCCAATTCTCCTCACACACCAACCAATCTATTCTCTTCTAGGTATCTGCATCTCGTTCCTTTTCATTGTTCTATGTGAAGATAGGTCCACGGAAGCTCAACTCTTGAAGAGCACAATCGCTTAAAGCTGACTAAAAATTGTTCCGTGTAGCACCTACCATCTTTAACAACCGACACAAAATCATTGAAATCACCGTCGTGCACCCAAGGTAATGAACTGATATCTTTTAAAACGATGTAGTTGAGTCCAATAATCACTCATGCCCTCTAGCATAGGGCATCTTACCTTTCTTGACTTAAATCAACTACTGGCCTTATTATTTTGGGTTTCTTTATAGGGTTAACTCACAACAATATTTTATGTTCTTTTAATGTTAATAAGCAAACTAGAAATTGTTCTAGTCATTCTGTTTGTCGCCATTAATCTTAAGGGAAATTAGTAAGGTAAAGAATGAAATGACTAACTTTTAAAACAGCGGGAGGAGGAAGAATTTCAATTCTGCTTGTGTTTTATCTTCATAAAGAAAGATTATCCATTACATAACCATATGTTGAATATAAATTGCAAGCAGAATTATATATATATATTTTTTAATACCTTAATATACATCCAAATTGTCTGAAACGCTTATCCAATTGATTAAATAAAACCTAATCTAGAATTTTTTATCATACTCAATTTCAATCACATATTTTCAAAATAAAATATTCTTCTCTTAAACCCAAAACCTTTTCTTATTTTTTAACCACACATTCTCCAAAAAACTACTATTCAAAAACTCATTTTCTTCAAAAAATTTTGTTGTATGTCAACTTATTTGATTACAACATCTCCGATATGCTCTTTAAAAGTGAAATGATATCTACGTTAAGAACTCAATTCTTAAAATTATACTCCAAAACACTCTTCAATTTAACTTTTTAAAATATGGAGTGTGGACAACAATAATTAAATGCATTTAAAATATTTCAATTTTTAATGCTTCATCTATCCTATTCAATATATATAAATAAAATGAAGGAAAATAATATAATAATTGGCGGTGCTCGTGAAAATAAAATATAGGAAAAAATTGTAAATACATATTGGGGATAGTAAAAAATGTTAAAGATAAAGAGGTTGTTGGAGCATTTCAAAATCTTTACTATCTAAATTTATAAATGTTCTCTAAATTGCAAAATATGTTCTTTAAAATTAAAAGTCTCTTAGAAATGTTATTATTAAATAAATTTAATTGTATTTTGTATTTATTAAAAACTTTCACATTATTCATCAAATGTTGAATGGATAATCCGGTCTTAACCTACCTCATTACGTAACGACCCGAACCTCTATGTCTAAATTGTTATATCATATGTATCGTTCTCTTTGAGAAAGCTTGTACAAATACTACCATTTACGCTTTTCTATCGCGGCCTGATGCAGGAGGGTCCGAGTCAAACGAAGCTAAGTTGTCAGATAACTCGTTGATGGCGCTAACATACCATGAGTTGGCGGATCGGCGTAAGAATGGAAAGTAATCGACGACATTTCCTAATTGGGGTCAATTTTGAACACTTTTTGGTATTTTGGCCATAACTTTAGCTACGGTTGTCAGAATCACGCCCCTGACCCCAATTCGGAAAGCTCGTTTTGGCGCGCACGTCGTGGGCACCCAGCTATGCTCGACATGCATCGGTTTCGAGGTCAAATTCAACTGTTTTCCCTTCCGAATCATCGATTTAAGTTATTTTTTTGCCATTTATGGTAATATTTCGATTTCCTTTTTGACATAGAATAATTGCTCGATTTGAGCCGGATTTTGGTGATATTATTTCTTTTATTAAGTATTTTATTTTGGTATGAATAATAGGATTTTGCTATTTTTGGCAAAATTCCGATAATTATTATTTTCTGGCTATTTAACCCGACTTGTGAGTTATTTTCATTCAGTTGTTGAATAATAAAGATATTTCTCGTTTTTCTTTGTGTTTCTCTTACGTTCTTCTCTGTTTTTGCCAATTGATTCCGGCCTGCAGAATAATCACTATTCTGCCGACGTCACGGCCCTAGAATTTGAACACAACTGTTGTGTCTAAGTCATTAACTCATTACATACCATTAATTAGCAAATCTCGTACCTGTTAACGATTGTCCATCCAATAAGTATGCTGAGAGGATGTAAAATGACCGAATTTCTCATTATATTAAAAACAATAAATATGAACGAGAAGTTATTTTCTATCTTTCAAAGTATGCAACGTATATTTTGACAAAAATCATAGTTAAAGATGAGAAGTATGAACTAATTGAAAGTTCAAGGTGAGAATTCGATGAGAAAAAAAATTTAGAAACCAAAATGTTATAATGATTAAAAATAGAGGACCTTAAGTATAATTAAAAATATAATGCAATAAATAAAAATTATGATATGAATATAATTAGCGATAATAAAATAAAATGAAAGGGAAATGAGTAAGTGTATTACTTTGTGTTCCTTAATTTTTTTTTTTTTTTTTGTCTAACTCATAAGAATCTAATATCTAATTTCCTCTAGAATTCCACAACCATTATCTTATAATTCTTCTTACTACCATTTAGAAAATATAATTTTCTATGATTTCAAATGAAATCACATTTCTGGTGGATCATACCAATGATGGGAATAAAAAGGTAGAAAATTTGAAATGAATAGTTTCAATAACCCAAAAATTTTTTGTATTCGAGTCGCTACCAGCCGTCTACTTATTTGATGAAAACTTTAATAACCAAGTCATAGCCCAATAAAAAAAATTATGCCATGAACGGAAAAACATAACCAAGTAACATAGGTTCCAAAATTCTGAACAGATGAATAGATACATATAATCATGAAATTAAAATTACTACTAGGAATAAAATTTCAGCCACGTTATTTCAAATTTACTTGATTGAGTCCAAAGAGTCCTAACACCACGACAGCACCTTATCGCATGCCCAACTAACGCTCCGTTCTAACATCTGAGGAGTGGGGGAAATAGGTGAATAAATGGGAATACTCAATAGAACACGAAAATAACGGTGCAATTCCAAATAAAAATATTTAAATCATACGTCAAAAATATCATATCGTCATCATATCTTTGGTACCGGATGGCGATATCATACATATCATATTATATTTTTAACTTTCATAAGTATAATAATTAGACAACACGGAAATTAATTTAAACTAGATAAAAAAAACTGCACCTCGTTATCCTACCTTTTAGATCAAATAAATTTGAAAGGCAAAACCCAAATCACATTCCAAATCTTTATTTTCTACCTATGTTGTTTTTTCCGCCGTAAATACGTATCTATACTTATAAGCCCATCTCCGAGTCATTTCTCAGCATTGGGAACCATTTTTACAAGATTTTAATCAATTTTTTTGACCATTACCAATGCAAAATGGGACCATTGCTGCCATTTTTTTTTTTTTACTTCCTTCTCGACAAATTCTCACCTAATAAGTTACAAAATGAGCCCATTGTTGCCAACACTAAAAAAATTGCTTAAAATGTTGATTAAAACAATTAGATTACTCACATGGGGCTGGATCCAACAGATTACTTGAGTAAAAATATTGGAAACCCCCGGGCTGTGAGTATCCCTACCCAATCTACAAAATCAAAACTAATAAATAAAAACCACCTTATCTCCAGTTAACGTAGCTACCTACCTTTATTAAATACAATATTTAATTTAAATGAAAATCAATTAATAACAACTTCGATAAATTGCAATATTTTGAGTCTAACTTATCCGATTTAATTTTTTCTCAAGCATAAAATAGATGATTAAATATGAGCTATCCAACGAGCTCAATATTGATATATTTATCAATATACTATTTTGGTGGCAACCCCCCCCCCCCCCCCCCCCTCCCAAAATGGCCCAAACCTTGCAGAAAAACCCCTACCATCCAAGTCCGTTAGTTGAGACATTCAATCAATTTAAAAGGGCTAAAATGAATAATCTCTTAAATAGCAGTATAGTCTCCCCCGCCCCCCCACTCCAACTCTTAAGGCACCGTTTGTTTGATGATAATTAAAATGCAAGAAACCAATTGTCATCTACAAAACAGAATAAACCTACGATTGTTGACTACTAGGTAGAATCACCTAAGATTTTTACGGTTTCGTTCCCTGAAGGTTATCATCATGCCATTCTACTTATTGTTTTACAAAAGCAAGTTCAAATTTCAGTTGTAGTTCGATTTTTACATAGAAAAATTAATTTTTGAAATGGGTATGTGAAATAAGTTGATTTATCTTATATGCAATTGCCTAGTGTTACAAATGATGTTAGTACTCGCAATAAGAGATTTTGAAGATGAAGCAACTAAATATGGTTGATTTTTTTTTTTAACATCTCGAAATCATTGAATACGGCCAATTTGTTGGCTGCTGTTGTTAAATTTTTTTCTTAACTGTATGCATATCGATTGATGTGGGTTTTGATGTAGTTCTAGTGATAATATGTTTTTCATATACATGCAGCTAAATGCACAACTACTTCACTACGAGAATTTACGATGGGGGTGCTGTTTTTGATAAGCCTAATCATATGAAATATGAACACAGTAAAGAGATGTTATGTGACTATTTGTATCCTTCTTACTTCACTAGGGATTGGTTTGAAGTTCTACTTTAGAAGGCAGAAATCTAGTTTGGGAAGTGTTTTGACTAAATTGTATTTCAGAATGAATCAGATGCAAGGGAGTTGTTGAAGGACATTAGAGGTCACAGGTTGGTGGAGATATATGTGGTAGTACCTACCCAATTAAATGTACTGCCAAATGAACCATATAAAGAACCCCTGATTGATGATCTCGGAATTAGTGTGCAAAATGAGGATGAGGAGATGGGTGAATATGCTAGTGAAAGATGCTATGTCCTAGTCGTGTGATAGTGAAGCTGGTGAAATGAATTATGATATTGGTGAATATTTGTCTGAAAATATAGAGGAGACGTGGTCGTAATTTGAGGAAACCTTTACGTATGATATCGGCGAATATTTCAGGGTTGTTTCATGCAAACTTTATCATTTCCAATGTTGTGTTGCGCAACGTTTTCCATATCCAGGCTTTATCATTTCAGGGTTGTTTCGTGCAAACTTTATCATTTCCAAGGTTGTGTTGCGAAACGTTTTCCATATCCAGGGTTGTATTGCATTTTTAACTTCGTCTAGAAGAAAAATACTTCCGCCATCTTATCTAACTCATTTAGAAGGACTAAAGAGTCTAGCAACGATTCCATTTTCTCTCCAGACAACAGCTAAAATTGGTAAAATGAACCTCTTCACTGTTTAAAATTTAACAGAAAACCTAAAATGCAACAATATGGTTTGAGGAGAGAGGCAAAAAAAGTCGAAGTCAGTTTTAATTGCTTAGGATTAAAGTCTAGAGTTTTAAACTAATTACTACCTAAATTGGGTTGTAATTTTTTATTTTATTTTTTTAACCCAGCTTATGAATTGTAAACAAACATTATATAAAAAATTGGTTCCATTTGAGTAAACACTGTTCTGGTTTAGGCTCATGAACCAAGAATCCAATTGTTATTGGTTCTGATTCCTAATTTATCTTTCCGGGAACTGGACTAGAACCTTTGGTTTCGGTTCAGTTCTGGTTTCAATTAAAATGCCCAGGCCTAATCTAAGGGCACCAATCTCAACGCTCCTAAATGTAATATCTTAGTAGTGTATAAATTGTCTTACAATATGTTGTTTGACTTGAAGTCTCAATGAATAATAGACATAGAAGCTGCTGAATGAAGATAGGCTAATGCAGTAGTAGCTTCAACATCAATTTTTAACCTATTTTCCAAAGAAAACCAAGGCATTTCACCACTATTGTGTAAATGGTGAAATAGTTTACCTTTTGAAACAAATTCATATACCAGAAAAGGAACATCCAACTCCAAACAGCATTGCAACAATTTCACTACATTTCAATGGTTAACTTGAGTAAGAATAATTACGTGTCGAATACAAAAATCTAATTAGTAAGTTTTTAAACAAGGTTTTGAAATATTGAAGCCCATTTTATTTGTTCATACTTCCGTCTGGGCTGTTAAAGCTAATAATGTATCAATATTATGAAGCCCTATTATTTTCTTTGACATCTCCCTTTAGAATGACCACATAACTTGATTTTGTGTTGTTCTTTCATATAGCTTGTACGTATCATCCACTAGAATCTTCATTATTGATCCAACTGGTTGAGGCATCGACCATGTTACAATATTCAAGCAGTGAGCCTGAATAGAAATATTAGTTATGTCCTGTTTAGGAACATAAAGTTTGGGACATTTCCGAAATAGATCCTTGAAAGTTTCCCATGCAGCTGAATAATTCTCAAGTTCCTTTTGTTTTAATATATGTATTTTGTTTTTGATATGATGGACTCGAGATATTGAAAATAATTTTAGTATAAATTTTTGAACCATTTCATTTCAAGATATGACGCTCTGGGTAATTAATGAATGCAGCCAATAGCTTGAGCTATCCTTCAAGGTATGAAGGAATAAATGGATTCGAAAGGGTATATGATAATGGACCATGTAGGTTCGAATGGGGATCATATAATCTCTGACTAACCTGTAGCCTTCGTTGGCTATTGTTCTGAGTGGCTGTACTAATGGAACTGGTGGTAACTGATTTTGAATCTAATTCTGATTCAGATTTTCGGACATTTCTATATCCCTTTCTATTCTATGTTCTCTTCTTTATCTAAAAATTCTTTCGATCTCGAGATCTAACGGTAAGAACTCGATATCATCAAGATCATGCATATACTGTTGACTAGTACCTAAAAAGAACATAAAAAAGATCGTGATTATTATGAACAACCGAAACAATAATTTTTCGAATCCAAATATGAATTAATGAATTCACTTTAAAAACTTTATTCCCCAATAACGACGTCAAAAACTTGTTCAAGGAAATCGAGCAAACGTACGAGATCGTTGACAAATAATATAGTAAAAAATAGTATAGTCTCCATGAGAAATAAATCTTAAATTGAATAGTATTGTTCCATTATCAAATTTTAATGTAAATTTAACAGAAGAGATTTAGGTATTTATGTCTAAATAATTTATTAATTATCTAAGACGGTTTTCATAATGAGATATGTTGGAATTCCGAATCCACCTTTCATTATCTTATTTTCAATTTTCGACCTATGTAATCTATTGTGATTGGTATAGTCTTGACAACTGATATTCCAATTTTATTGAACTATTTTTCCCAAGGTAAGTCAAATATATTTTAAGTACGACTCGATCATATCCCCATTTCGAATTCATATGCAAAATAACCCATTAAACCTCACGATTATGTGGTTCTACACGACATATATGTTATTCCTAAAATATATTGTTCGCATGTTAAAATTTCAAATTTCTAAACCTATCATAAAGCTCCCAAAAACATAATAAGCAACCAATTACTTAAATAGTGTGCAAGTACATAAATAGTTCAACAAAACATACAAGATCAATTAAGAATATAAATTAACTAAACTATTTGGTCTTTGAATTAAAAATAATCAATTAATAAGGTTCATCTTCATTCAGCATAAGAAAGATCTAGCCTAGCATGTTTCAATGAAATTACAAAAAGAAAATTGGAAAAATTATCGATCGAATTTCATAGATACAAGAACGAGATGTGGATCTTTTTTTTTTTTTTCCTTAATCTTCAATCACAAATTTTGATTTTTCAAGTTATTAATGTTTCTTTCTCTTCCAATTAGGGTAGATTAGCCTTCCTTAATTGTAAGATATATATGATTCCTTAATTGTAAGATATATATGATATGAATGAAATGAGAGAGGTATCTTCTATGTTTGCCCATCTTTTGTAGAGGTCGAAATTATGTCAAGATTCGCATTAAAATTCGTTTCCAAAAGAGTTTCAAATGATTAAGAAAAGTTGAATTTCACACTGCATATTGCTACCGTGCGATTGCAGGGTAGCCCACCATGCAGTCTCATGGTTTAGCTGAATTAGCCTCGGCTTTGCCAAGATTGTGCCTTGTGATTGCATGAAGTTTACTCCATGCAATCACACGAACTACAAACTTCCGTGTGCAATTTAGTCCCCAGCTTTCTTTATTCGTTCAATTCAAGTCATTTCTTCATGAATATTTTGTCCTTCATCTTCAAATTATATCCAACTGATTCTGTGTAGTCTTCAATCATTGTTCTTTGTTCTGAATCAACTTTGGGATATTTACAATTTGTTCCTTGAACTTTGGGATTCTTCTTCTTTAGCTCCTTTTTCATTCCGTTCTTCCAAATTAACTTTCGAGCATCGATTTTCACCTAATAAGCAATAAACAGATGAGATTAAGCTACTATGCATCAAAATTACTTCCGACTACCCATATTTAACGGCCTAGATAAGTGCATAAAATACACTTATCAAGACAGTCTTTAACTATGCAATTTATTTAATTCAATATTTGACAAAGAGATAGCTTGAGAATTAGTGGAAAACTTGTAATAATAAGTGTCTATGAATATGCCTAATTGGAATAAAGTAAGAGTGATAATTTCACATAATTTAACTTGTATTTATATTTCAAAACAAGTGTGTAATCTAATTCATCAATCCAGCATTACATCTTTGTCAATAAAGTTAGGGAATTCCCCGAAACCATGACATCGAACTTGAAAAAGTAAAAAACACCCCTTGTTAAGACATGAGCAACATAATTTGCTTTACGATACACAAAGGAACAAATTATAGAAGGAACGAAAAATTTACACGAGAAAAAAATTACACACAACTCACAAGAATTAAAAGAGCATAGACAAGAATTAATCTTGTTGGGTTTTTTGATACCCAATAAACACGGGCGATGATGAAAAACAGTTGTCGGGAATTTATCGACACCATACGTTTGACTCGACTCGAATACTATCGACACTTTTGGAAGGTCCAAGTTGGGGTTGTGATTGGTTTGTGGTTTAGGTTTAATGTTAAGCCCATTTATTGGTATTAAGTTGACCCATTACTCATGGCCCATTTTATGTGACCTAATCCACTAGATATATACCCATCTCCCCAATACTAGAAACTGTGTGGTGCAAGAGAAGAGCCATGAGAGAAAGAGAGCAGCATGATTTCTTGGTGACTTTGGAGCCATTGTCTTCTCCTTTGTTTCTTCTTACCTTAGTGGTTTATTGCATCCACCCATTATTGATCCTTTGTGGGTTAATATAGAGAGTGTAACTTGTGGCAACCAAGGTGGAGGGAAGTGTTTGGGTCGAGCTTGAGTTGTGTGGAGTCGATTGTAGTTGTTTCTGAGCCCGGGAAGTAAAGTTGGAACACCTAAATTCAACAAATCTGAATACAAACTACTTAACGAGGATTATTGATAGGATATATCATATGACTGAACAAACCATCTTGTGCAGAATTCATTTCAGTAGTTACTCATTACTTGTTATTGTGATATCATATAGGTCTGAATATTGTTCACTCAGCAATGCCATATTTTCTTGTGCATTTCCTTGTTGAATCCAAGGATGTTTTGTTTATTTTCTTAATCCTTCCAACTCCATTGCTAATTCTTTCATTGTTGGTCTTTCATCACTCTTCAAGTTGAGGCATCTTTTTACTAATTCACCAATAGCTTGCAGTTGTTCCAAACTACCTTCCCTCAAAATCCAAGGTCCGAGAATTCGAAACAATCTATTTTCTTTGATGGAAATTATGAAAAATGTAGCCAAGTTCCTCTCTTCTTTGGATTTTGTAGGTGAAAGAGATTTCATTCCTGTCATAAGTTCAGCAAGAACCACCCCGAAACTATAAATTGGCTCGAGTGGAAGTACTCGGGGTCTAAATAACCTAGAGTACCTTGACCAATTGTCCAACAGTTATTGGTTCAAAGAAATCATTTGTAATTCCTTACTATTGATTATAGTAAATTCTTCACATCTACTCGTGGTTTTCCCTGATTTGAGATTCCATGTAAATCTTGTTTTCTATGTGATCCATTATTTTCATATTACTCATATTATTCTCGCCTTTAATTATTTAGCCGGATTCTTAACACTACACAACAATGACATAATGGAAGTTGAAATCAGACTACGATCTTACAAAAATTAAGGGGCCGTTCTCTTTGTATTTCAGTTTTGTATTTTGAGTTTTGAATTCATTTTGTATTTTGTGTTTTCAGTGTCTATTTTGAAATTGTTGAAAATGCGTTCTTTTTGGTATTTTGAGAAATTGTTTTAAAAAATGAGGAAATGAAAACGTGTTCTCCCAAAGCCAAATTGAATTCATCTCTGGCATCTCTTTTTCTTCTTCCCACACTCTCTGTCATCTCTCTCTGTCGTCTCTTTTCTTCCCCTCCTCCGTCGTCTCTCTTCTCTCAAATACCCTAACAATACACACACGAGTTTCCACCGGACGGCATTTGAATCTGCCATTTGTCGACCATGTAGCGCGGTCTTCGCGATTGGTGCAGGGAAAAGTTCAGAATAATTTCATGTTGTTTTGGGTAAATTGGAGCTATGGATGGAGTCGTCTGGGGGTGGGTAATCGACCGGTGGTGGTGCACGACCTTGGGTGTTGCCGGAGGTTGAGTTTCCGGCAGAAGCAGTTCATTTCGAATCAGTTTTTTGTGGATTTTTTTATTGATTTTGGAATATGATTGAATTGTTGTTTGTGTGGTAATGGAAGAGGGGATTGAGTACTTCACAATGGTAGCATAATCCGGCTATTTTGGAGGAGGTTGGCTGGAGTTTAGGGCTTGGAAAGTGGAGGTGGAGCGTGGGTTGGCAGTAGACAGGAGGAAGTGTTTTAGCAGGGAGGAAATTGGGCCTGGCCGTTTCCCGTGTTTTCTAACTTAGTGTGCATTTGTGAAGAAAACACAGAAAATGGCTTTTTGGTCGTTTTCTGTTTTCTTCACAATTTTTTTTTGTGTTTTGGAAAACTAGTTTTCGAAAACGAGTAAAAGAACACATTTTCACCGTTTTGAAAAATCGAAAACAGAAAATAGGTTGAAAACAGCAAAGAGAACACCACCTAAGGGTTTTACATTTAAGAATTGGGGACTAGCAATTTGTTTGTTCTTCGTATTGGCATTGATTGAGTTAGCACTTTGATACCAGGGGCGGACCCAACCAAAGCCTAGTGCGGAATCTGCCCACACTGGGCTTTGGGCTGCTCCATTATTTTCAGCAACCCAATACCAAAAAAAACAAGTGGCCAATTATTTGGCCCAAACTGAATGATGGAAGCCCTACAATCCATTACAATTCTCTGAAGCTCCACTAAAGCACCGCACACACCCCTGCATCCACCACGCACGTCCCCTATTTTCATCAATTTTCATCAGCCAGGCACCCAGTAGGTGAGTTTTCTATAATTTCTATTGGTATGCATCTGCTATTGGCTATTTTCACAAGTGTTGTTGCCTTGTTGGTTATTCATCAATTTTATTTTTGTAAGCATGCTTGTTCTGTTTCTAACATACTTTAAAAGATAAATTTGCGGGTAGGGGGTTGGCCTATGGAGTGGTGTGGTGTGGCACGGAGTGGGCATAAAAAAGTGAGCAATCCCTTGAGGATGAATTGTGATGGTATGTGCTGCCATCTATGCCTGCCTTTTTAGAAAAATTAATCCTCTTTCCTGCTGAAGTGAATACTCTGCTTAATAATTTGATTTTAAGACTCATTCCTGCACTAATCACATCTTTCTATTTTTAGGTTTTATACACATGCCTTGGAATTGGTTTAGAGTCGGACATCATAACTTAAATTCTAGTCTTAGCAAATAGATACTGAAGCTCTGCTTTCCTTGAGCAGGCCCTACATCAATCACAGTACCTCAAGCTGTAAAATGTTCTAATTTACTACCTTATTCCTGATCAAAGATTTGCAAAGAAAATAAGAATAATAATTGATGTACCAATTTCTGAATTTAGGCACTTCATTTCTAATTATCCCTGTAACATAAGTTTATACATTGCCTTGACAATTCTTTTCCCTTTCATAGCGAGCAAACTTAACTTTAGCAATTAATTATGCTACTTGCGAATGATGTATTGCCTTGAGAAAAACACTAGTACCTCTCTTTCTTTAATAATCAAGCTCGCATTAAGTGTGAAAATTGATTCAACAAAATTCATTCTCTACTTTTGATAAAAAAAAAAAAGTTGATTCAACTTATCCATAAGATTTTTCAGAAGCAGATCTCTTCACACTTGATGATGAACTTGATAATTACATTTTTTATGTCCTCTTGCGAAGAGTTTGAAAAATTAAATGGTCTCTGGCACAGAAGTTGGTTTTGACAAGTAAGAGCAGCAGATTACATCCAATGGTTTACAAGCTTTTGACTTTGGCACTAATTTTTCCGGTTGCTACGTACTGCTACGGTAGAGAGAGAGTATTTTCAGCCATGAACATTGTAAAGGATAGATTGCGAATTGAATTGGAGATGAGTGGATGAATGATAGCCTTATTGTTTATGTGGAGAAAGATATATTCTTAAAAAGTGATAATGAGACAATTGTACAAAGATATTAATGTATGAAAACTCGTAAAGAACAATTGTAAGATATTTCATTTTAGTATAATGTTTGTGTTATAAATTTTTTTATTTTTATTTTTATTTTTACTAATACAGCCCGCACTGAAAAAACTTCCTGGGCCCGCCCCTGTTTGATACTCTTGGATTTTTTGGAATCTAATTATTACTCCATTTTAATCGAGTAAAAATATTTAAGGACTACAAAAAATTATTGGTACATTTTTGTTTCAACAATTAGATAGTTCTGACCTGCCTGTGGAAAATTTTTGTGCACAGTACCCAAAAAGTTACGCCAAAGAATAAACTAAGTGTACATAGAAGAATTAATTTCATTACAAATTACTCAACGAGGATTTTTGGTAGGATATATCATATGACTATACAAACTACCTTGTTCAGAGTACATTTCAGTAGTAATTTCTTGACCTGTTATTGTGATATCATATAGGTCTGATTGTTCTCTCAACAACGCCATGTTTTCTTCTGCATTTCCTTGTTGATTCCAAGGGTGTTTTGTATATTTCCTTAATCCTTCCAACTCCATTGCCACTTCTTTCATCGTTGGTCTTTCATCACTCTTCAAGTTGAGGCATCTTTTGATTAACTCACCAAGAGCTTGCAGTTGTTCCAAACTACCTTCCCTCAAAATCCGAGGCTCTAGAATTCGAAAAAATCTGTTTTCTTTAATGGACATAATGAAATATGTAGCCAAGTTCCTCTCTTCTTCGGATTTCGTAGGTGAGAGGGGTTTCTTTCCTGTCATAAGTTCTGCAAGAACCACTCCGAAGCTATAGACATCACTTTTCTCGGTTAATTGGCTCGTTTGGAAGTACTCGGGGTCTAAGTAACCTAGGGTTCCTTGAACTAGTGTTGTTACTTGTGTTTGGTCTAAGGGAACCAATCTTGACGCTCCAAAATCTGATATTTTAGCAGTATACATATTGTCTAACAATATATTGCTCGACTTGACATCTCTGTAAATAATAGGCATAGTAGCTGCTGAATGAAGATAGGATAATGCACCAGCAGCTTCGGCAGCAATTTTTAACCTATTTTCCCAAGAAAACCATGGCATTTCACCATTATTATGTATACAGGGGCGGAGCCCAGTATGGTCCAGTGTGGGCACAGGCCTACACTGAACTTCTGGGCTCGAAAATTTGGGCCTTTCTTTTTTTTTTTTTTTTTTTTTAGTTTGAACCCAGGCCCCAGCTTCCAAGCCCAAAAAATTATCATTTTTTCTCCTTCCCACCCAAGCCCAGTCCAATCGCCCAGAAGCTCCTAGCCAAATAGCCCAATCCCTCCCACCGAATCACTCCCGTCTCCTCCCCAATCTCCAAACCTGCTCCCAGGCCCCAGCGACCGTCGCGACCGCCGACCGGAGTTCCTCACTTCTTCTCTTCTCCCCCTTCTTCGTTTGAGCAGCCGCATCTTGTTGGACCAACTCCAGACTTCAATTGAAGACGAAAACCAAGCCTCGAGTCTCCATTTCAGCCTCCATTTCACGACCCATCTGCTCCAAGCTTCCAACTCCAATCCTACCCCCTGCTCCGCCTCACCTCCGGCCTCCAGCCCTGACCACCAGGGCCCTCCGTTAGTCGATTTCACAGTTGAAATCGACGAATCGCTAGCACAAATGCACAGTAGCACCCGTAAGTAATACGGCTTTATGCACTATTGAAAATTCAAATTTGAGTTGATTGTTTTGTTCAATCATTTGATGATTGTTTCTATTTTGTGTTTTCCATCTTTACAGAGGTGAATTGAAATTTGGGTACACGGCTTCACGCTTCAGCCTTCCCTGGACTCTGGTTAGTTTACTGCCTTACTGTGTCTGGTTAGTCACTTTGCCTCTGTGACTGTTATGAATTGAAATTTAGGTTGATTGTTTATTGAAATTTGGGTATTGTTGTGTAGAAGTTGCTAAAGTGTGGGTATTACTGGATTGAAATTGTTGGATTGAAATTGTTGCAATTTGAGAATTGTTGAAATTTGGGTATTGTTGTTGAGTAGAAGTTGCTGAAGTTGGGATATTAATGGATTGAAATGGCTGACATTTGGGAATTGCTGGATTGAAGTAATCTGGGAATTGCTGGATTGAAGTTTGGGTATTGTTGTTGAGTAGAAGTTGCTGAAGTTGGGGTATTAATGGATTGAAATGGCTGAAATTTGGGAATTGCTGGATTGAAGTTTGGGTATTGTTGGCTGAAATTTATGAAGAGATTCTTTCAAAGAAAAAATGATTTGGACAACGTAAATGTTGACGGGGGGATCCCGGGGACATCGAATAATGTAGAATTTGATGTCACTAAACTTCCAACTGATCCTGGTTTAAGGATACCCATTTTGGATTACAATGCTAACATTCGAGATCAAGTTCGAAGAGCATATATGTTAAAGGGTCCTTGTCAGCCACATGATCATGACTTTCCAAAACGACAATTTGGAGTAAAAGCTAGACGATTCAATCCTTCTTGGTTTAAAGAATTCGGTTCTTGGTTGGAGTATAGTGTACAAAAAGATGCTGCTTATTGTTTGTATTGTTATCTGTTCAAATCAAGTTCTGGAAAGCAAGGTGGTGGTGAGAGTTTTGTTGGTGAAGGTTTTACATATTGGAAAGAGAAGAGAAGACTTCAAATTCATGTTGGAGATCATGATAGTGCACATAATCACGCTCGCATTAAGTGCGAAGCTTTGATGAATCAAGATGAACACATTCAATCAGTTTTTCACAAGCAGTCAGAACAAGTACGAAGTGCATATGTTACCCGTCTTAATGCATCTATTGATTGTGTTCGACTTCTATTGAGACAAGGACACTCATTTCGGGGACATGATGAGTCTAGTGATTCTCTCAATCCAGGCAATTTCTTAGTCCAATTAGAATTTTTGGCTGCTCATAATGAAGACATAAAAGCTGTGACATTTGGAAATGCTCCTCAAAATTGCAAATTGACATCACCCGATGTTCAAAAGGATATAGTGAATGCTTGTGCCGTTGAGACAGTCAATGTTATTATCAAAGATCTTGGCGATTCATTATTTTCTATTCTAGTTGATGAATCTCGTGATGTGTCAATGAAGGAACAAATGTCAATTGTAATACGGTATTTAGATAACTGTGGGCATGTGAATGAACGCTTCATAGGGATTGAACATGTCTCAAGTACCACGGCTTTATCACTGAAGGCTGCAATTGATAAGGTATTTTCTAGATATAACTTGAGCATGTCTAGATTGAGAGGACAAGGTTATGATGGGGCAAGTAATATGCAAGGTAAATTTAATGGTCTAAAATCACTAATTTTAAAGGAGAATCCATGTGCCTTTTACATTCACTGTTTTGCTCATCAACTCCAGTTAGCTCTTGTAGCTGTTGCGAAGAAGAATATTCCTATTACTAACTTCTTTCGTGTAGTCGGTGATGTGGTAAATACTGTTGGAGCATCTTCTAAACGTTGTGATCTTCTTCGAGAGAAGCAATCAGACTTTATTGTTGAGGCCTTGGAGAAGGGTGAGATTTTAAGTGGACGGGGACTTAATCAAGAAACAACCCTTCAACGTGCTGGTGATACGCGATGGGGTTCACACTATAATTCATTGGTCAGCTTACTTGCCATGTTCTCTTCTGTTATTGATGTACTTACAATGATTGTTGAGGATGACTCTTGTTCTTGTGACCAAAGATCCGACGCGACAAATTTATTGGAGTCGATACAGACATTTGATTTTGCATTTCATTTACAATTGATGAGAAGTGTCTTAGGGATTTCAAATGAACTGTCAAAATCATTACAACGGAAAGATCAAGACATTGTGAACGCAATGCAATTGGTGAAGTTATGCAAACAACGACTACAACTAATGAGAGATGAAGGGTGGGACTCCTTCTTGGAAGAAGTATGTTCTTTCACAACAAAGATTATATTGATGTACTCGACATGGATGAAATGTTTGTACGTCGTGCACTTCGTGGTCGCCCACAA
The DNA here is from genome assembly GCA_035079005.1 of Fraxinus americana. NCBI lineage: Eukaryota > Viridiplantae > Streptophyta > Magnoliopsida > Lamiales > Oleaceae > Fraxinus > Fraxinus americana. Next base: position 21,001,295 of record CM068726.1, read on the forward strand.
CGGAATCCTCCGTAACTTACAAATTTACATCATTATCGTGTCGATTTGTTCTACTCGTCATCGATCTTCAACTTCAAGAATTGAATGATCGATTCTCAGAGGTAAATACAGAGTTACTCATGTGTATAGCTTGTTTATGTCCACAAGATTCATTTTCTTCTTTTGACAAGAAAAGTTTGATTCGACTTGCTGAGCTTTATCCATTAGATTACTCTCCAGTGGATCTTGTTGTACTTCATGATCAACTGGGGACTTATATTTTTGACATGCGCTCTAACAAAGAGTTTGAAGGGTTGAACGGCCTTGGTGATCTTGCAGAAAAGTTAGTTCTGACAAAGAAAAATATGGTATATCCATTGGTTTACAAGCTTTTGACTTTAGCATTGATTCTACCGGTTGCTACCGCTACTGTGGAGAGAGTATTTTCTGCAACGAGCATTGTAAAGGATAGATTGCGTAATCGGATGGGTGATCAGTGGATGAATGATAGCACAATTGTTTATGTAGAGAAAGATATATTTTTGAAGCTCGATAATGAAGTTATTGTACAACGATATCAAAATATGAAAACTCGAAAGGAACAAGTGTAATTTATAAATTATGGCATTTGTAATATTGTCGTATTATTATTTTGTACTTTTATTATCATTTCATCCATGACAAAAATTCGACGTTCAATGTCGATAAGTTGTGCCCCACCTGAGGAGAAATCCTGGCTCCGCCCCTGTATGTATATGGTGAAAAAGAGTGCCATTTGAAACAAATTCATATACGAGAAGAGGAACTTCAGCCTCTAAACAACATCCCAACAGTTTCACGACGTTTCGATGGTTAACGTGGGTAAGAATAACCACCTGTCGAATATAAAAATCTAAATTAATAAATGTGTCCCTTGTAACAACTTAATTTAAAATGAAGTACGTCAATATGGTATCTTATAGCATGCAATGATTTATAGCACCCAATGATATGTGTTCAAAGTGTCGACCTAGCCATTTATGAAAATTGTGAATACGTTGCCTTTAATGACAGACAAAATCTGGACTGCGTGTAAGTGGGTGAGGAATGTGTTGAAGACAAAAAAAATTAATAAAATTATTTTATTTTATATTTTTGTTATTATTATTATTTTTTTGTAATAGTTTTAAGTTTTAGACAAGCTGTTGACCATTACCTCATTAATGAATTGCTCAATTTGGTTCTGATCCATTATTCTCGACTTCTTGATTGCGACTACACGATCATCAGATAAAATTCCTTTATAAACTGTACCATAGCCACCTCTGCCAAGAATCCTATCATCTGCATACTTGTTGGTGGCTTTTTCAAGTTCTTCAGCAGAAAATATTTTGGTTGATTCTACTCCACCCTCATTTGAAGAAATTTGCTGCTTCAAAAGTAGCCCACCGTTTTGATGGAAGAATTGTTCTCTCATTCTAACAAGCTTCCTTCTCTTGACGCTAAAATATAGCCATGTCATAGCAATGATTATCGACACAAAGACCATGCTGAAACCTGAAATATCACATAAAACACATAATGAACAAAATTTCAATGAAGAAACGACAACATGAAAATGATATATTGTAATATTTTACTATCCTATAGTGACAAAATGAAGTTTACTGACTTTCTTGAAAATTTTGGACATAAATTCAACAACCAAGCACAACTTTTACCATATTGTGCTCTTTTATTATTATACAAGAAAATTAAGATAACAAATAGCTTTCTATCAATGCAAATAATAGTTAAGATTATGTAAATTGACTTCCATTTTTTTTTTAATAATTAACAAAAGAATCACCTAGTGAAAACTTGATTACTGGGAACTGGGAATTCTTGGCAATGCAACCACGTCCTTCTTTTGTTCCATCACCGGTGTATCCATGTTTGCAGGAACAGCTGAAGCTACCTGGAGTATTTGTACAAATCCCATTTTTGTCGCATGGATTGTTCTTACATTCATCAATGTCTGTGGTACAACATCAAGGTTATCTTCATTAAACAAAGAGATATATTTTTATATATTCAATATGTCACTTTCATTGAAAATTTGTGTTCTGCACTTCTCGTGTGACATCTCCAAATGTTACCTAAATACCATTTCTCCACAGGTATATTATGTCAAATTGGAGATATTTTTAGTGATTTCTGAACAATGGAAGAAAATGATATGGAGAGCTTATTCTTCTTTTCGTAGGGAGCAAGTATTTAAAAATCACAAGTAATCCAAACTGTTATTTTCCAAAATAAAATATAAAAAGAGGGCCATGACTATTCTTATTGATTATAAGACTGATTAAGAGAACATCATGTAAATGAGGTTAATTAAATGTCAAAAATCATGGATACTTTTCAATGAGAAGGATTAATATCTACTTGACTCATTCTTCCAAGTTTGATAAACCATTTTCAATTTTAATTCATCTGCCAACCCAAAAAAAAATGCTGCAACCACATATTTTCTAGTGCACAAAAATCTGACTATGAAGATCTTACCGACAGAAAAATCCATAAAAAAAGGCTGTGAGTCAAGCTGGTCAAGGAAGACAATGGAAAAAAATTCTGTCATTAAATTTCCCATGGAAAAATGCAACTAAAAAAACTAACCTGTGCAGCCTGGACTTAGATACGGATTTCCCTCATATCCTGTCGAGCAATTACAGCGGTATCCACCAAGACCCGTGTCTGAATCAACACAAACAGTTTTCTGAAGACAAGCAAACTCATTAGACTTCTTAGCCTCACTGCAACTCAGATTCCCAATAGCCCAATCAATAACTATTGGAACCTTTTCAATTGTTCTATTCTGAAAGCTTAGATCAGTAAAATCCGAGGTTCGAAACTGAAATACATCTTGATCTCCAACAAAAGCATAACCACAAGGATCAAAGGGCCAAACCCTTGTGTGATTCTCAAGACTACGAAGTGTAGATGCAAAAGTCTTTAGGCCTTTAGGTATAGGAGTTTGGCAACAACCAATCCCTGAACAAAATCCATCATTCATATCTTCAGTATCAGAGCAAACAGAAAGGCAGCCACTGGTGAAATTGCGGCCGCTGGAGCCGATTATCACTGCCAAATCGTCACAGCCCACCACTGTGAACTTATTTTTTTCGGAGAAGCTATAAGGTGTAACAGTCAAGTTTATGGATATGGAGTTTTGCCGGGTTAATTTACCAGTCTCTGTATAGCATCGGGCAGCTACCCAATTCTTGATACGTATTTCTATGTCGGATATATCAATAATTTCGAGATTTGTGGTGGCGAGGAAGGGCTTTGGAGGATTGAAAGTCGTGTTGCAGTTTATGTCATACCATGAGCTTATTGAGCAGTTTGTTCCTATTCCTATGCCAAACGGGTAAGGCACAGTTAAGTCTCCACACATAGATTGGCAGCCTGACTTTGCGGTGGAGGCAGCGGCTGCGGAGACTGCAACTAACACCAGTAATGAAAGCCATAAAAAATTGAACATTGTAGCTTGTAGGCTTTCTGAAAATAAGCCAAATAGTTAAATATCAAATTAAGGGATGAAATATGGAAGCTGGCCTGCAGGTAAAGAATATTTTCGCCGGCTGATTTTTCTGTATGATTTCATGAGCTGAATATATATATATTAAACTAAAGGTTGATTGAAAATCAATGACTATTCCTAAGACCTGGTACAACAAATATCTTTGGGTCTGACCATGTCAAAATTTGACAACTTTGTGGTGGGAAAATATATTTTTTTAGTTACCAATTATAGTGCTAACCGGATGTGTTAGTTGGTCTTTTGCAATCGCGAAAATCACTAGCTAGCCATCGTTGTTATTAGACATATTATGATTAAAGTAATCAAGTAATTCAGCAAGTAATGCATTTGGACTTGCATCCGGTATCTGATTACATGCAGTAGACATACTACTACTAAAAGAAGCTATTGCATAATATCTATACGTACTAATGCCTTCAAAAAAATTTAATATTTCAGCGTCGTCTTCTTCAATATCAGTGGGAGGAGTAGGTGCAGATGGTACCCAACTAATATTTGCACACATTTGTTCTGCATATAATTCATACATTTCTTATGAAATTTGTTCTAAATTTCTATAAGTGATAGGAGCATTAAAATTTAATGTTTTTGAAATTTGATCAATCACATATTTAGTAACTGATAAATTGTATCGGGTGTCCATGATGCATGTTAAAGGAAATAACGTAGGCAAGTCTTCCCAATATTTTCTAAATTTTAATTCTATAAAATATATAATTTCACTAAAATCCGGGTCTTTTTTGTATTTATGAAAATCCCTTACAATTATGTAAAGACGTTCAACCACTATACATCTAGTGGGATAGTAAACTCCAAATAAAATATTTATAGAGTTATAAAAACTTATCAAAATTTTTTAAATCTTAAAAGCTAAAAGCCAATCGAATTCATTCAAAATAGTGTCATCATCTTTTCTAATGTGCCTATTGTTATAAAATTCAGTTATGAAATGTTTAAATCCTTCGTATGATTTTAATTATACGTAAGTGGAGTTCCATCTATCCATTACGTTACTAACAAATATTTTCGTATTTGTCAACCCAAATTCGGCACAAAATTCCTCAAATATTTGTTTTCTACTATGTGAAATCGTGATATATATTATTATATCCCTAATTATTTAAATTTCATTCTTAATATGTTTCAAACAATTCTACACAATTAAATTCAAAATATGACACACACAATGGATATGAAATAAATAACCACTGAAATCGGGTTGCAGTACGCTCCACAATTGATTGATAATTGGCTTATTAACACTATCGTTGCCAAATCTAAAAGAATGAATTTTACTCTCACAATTATATTCTTTAATAATGCTCATAATAGCGTTATATATATTATTAAAGTTGTGAGAAAACTCAATAATTTTAAAAGAATTTTTTTTTAATGCATAGATAACCTATTTTATTAATCCATTCCCATATATCTGAAGTTAAAAATATAACACCCCCATATTTTTTTGCAAATTGGTAATCAATTGTTTCTTTGTATTAATGAAACATTCTATGGTATCGAAACGAAGTGTGTTTCTACTTATTCCAACGTACCTGGGTTGAAGATATTCTTTGACGTATAAGATGAAATGTTAGTTGATCGCTATTGCTAGATGCAACTCAACACCGACAATGAACTTCACCATTCCCGTTCGAGCTTTTCTTCCGAATACATCCACATGCAAAGTGTTGTACAAGTAAAACTGGCGTTTGGACTACCAAATTGCTGTTGCGTTTGATCGGCAGTAAGAAGCCCATGTTTGGCCGCACATATTTTGTAGTGAAGGTTAAGGTGGGTGATACCAATGCCCTTTTGCCATGTCATCGTTGTTGACAGTATTTACATACTGCTTTAGACTCTATGACTCCATCGACCACAAAATCCTTTGGAATCAATTTAAATTGATCCCAATATTTTTCTTGTTTTTCCCATTTCACTTCCCTCTTGCACCAGGAATATCTACTTCATGTTCATCCTCTTATTCGCTTCGAGAACATCAACATCATCCAAATCAATTAGATTACTACTTCCATAAGAATCCAAATCTAGAATATTTTTGGGGATGGGTACTTCGTTGAGACCGACAAATTCATTCTGAAATTGACTTTGGGGCATGAACAAACCCTCAACAAATGAGTGTGGGTACATTTGTGAATTGTGATGAAATGTATAGAATTTGTACTGTATTTTGTAATAATTGATATTGTAATAATTGATATTGTATTTTTATACTGTAATAATTGAACAAACCCTCAACAAATTCGTTAGTGTATTTTTATATTGTATTTTTATACTGTAATAATTGATATTGAAGGTAGAAATGAATGAAATAGATTGTAGAATGTGGAAGAGAGTGAGAATTGTTATTGTAATGTTGAATGAAAAAATTTGGAAATGGGTTGGGGTTTTTTTAGAGTAAAAAAAATAAAAGAAGGAAAAAAAATCATGAAAGTGGCCATGAGTGTGGATACATTTGTGAATTGTGATGAAATGTATAGAATGTGTATTGTATTTTGTATAGTGTAGACTGTATAGTAAGCAACTAAGTAAGTAAATAAAGAGTATGGAAAGAAATCAAGAATTCAAAAAAAGTTTATGTATAAGGTTGTAATTGTAAATTTGTAGTGTAATAATTGATATTGAAGGTAGAAATGAAAGAAATAGATTTGTAGAATGTGGAAGAGAGTGAGAATTGTTATTGGAATGTTGCATGAAAAAATTTGGAAATAGGTCGGGATATTTATAGAGTAAAAAATAAAAGAAGGAAAAAAATCATTAAAGTGGCCGTTTTTAGTTAAACGATCAATAAACTATAACGGTGAGCAAAATGGTCACTTTTAAAAAAAATTGACTGTTTTGGTCACTATTGTAAGCGAGCTCGTGGCTGGCCAAAATGGCTACATTTCATAGTTAAATTGTCACTGAACTATAATGGTCAACCATGAGCTACGCTCGCCTCAATGCTTGGGCTCGTCAAATTACGAGCCTGAGCCCACGAGCTGTATTTTCATGAGCCGAGCCAACGAGTCGTTCGGCTCGTTGACACCGCTAGCTCCATGTCTTGCAATATCACCATAATACTTTTTTCCGTTATTATTTTAAATTATCTCAATTGCATTTTATTTCATTAAAATCTCAAATTATATTGAAATTTCATTAAGAGTTGGATTAGTCTAGCTCTTCTACATACACAATAAAAATATTTTCTATTTACCTTGACAAAAGATACTTTGTTCATATGTTTTTGTGTCAAATGACCTCTCGGGCGATACTTTGCTTAATTCCATGCTTGATACTTATAAGGATGTTAAAAATACGATTAAGTACGGTAGTAAAACTTGGCACCTGAAATTATCATTAAATCACTTAGAAGTAAGGAGATTGAGATAAAACCTAAAAAACATGATAAGAACGGTGAGATTCACATGATGAGTGGATCATGATGTATTCCAAAGTAGTGGCGAGTCAAATAGTAATGGAAGTAAAAAGTAGGGCAAGGGTAGATCTAAATCAAAACATAGGACCAAGGTTAAGAAATACTATAGCTTTGGGAACACGGAGCGTTTTATAAAAGATTATTACAAAGAAAATGGTAAGCTAAAGGGTAAAGAGATAGATAAAGTAAATGGGTTGTATTCTACTTCCAGTGTTGATGATGGTGAAGTTTATATAATTACAAATCATTTTGCTTATACGGATGAATTGAATCTAACTGCTAATTCTCATTTGCATGAGTGGATACTTGATTTTGGTGCATCTTTTCATGTGACGTCTAAAAAAGATTGGTTTGAAAACTTGCATGAATCTAATGATGGACATGTTGTGCTGTGTGACAATGTTGCTTACATTGTTGCTGAAATTGGTGATATTACTTTAAAGTTTAACATTAGTTTTGTGAATACTTTAAAAGTTGTTAAATATATTCCTAAATAGTCTAAGAATTTACTTTCAGTAGGGAAACTTGATAAAGCTGACTTCAATAGTAAAATTGGAAATGGAGTTTTGAAAATGATTAAGGGTGCACTTGTTTCCATCAAGGGAATCAGGAAATATGATATTTATATCACTATTGGAGAAGTGATAAGAGGTTTAAATTCATCTATATCTTCTGTCAAGGCTGATCACACACGAAGATGACACAATTGACTTGCATATGAACGTATTAATGGGATTAAGTTTCTTAATGAAAGAGGTGTATTTGGTAATGATTGTGTATCTAATTTATCATTCCGTGATCACCGTGCTCTTGGTGAGCATCATAAGACATTTTTTTTTTCAAAGGGTGTTCACAAAACTAAATGTATACTTGAATATGTGCATTCAGACTTGTGGGTCCTACTAGTAATCCAAGCTCAGGGTGGAAATATGTACTTCTTGTCTATTGTTGATGATTACACGTGAAATGTGTGGGTTTATCTTTTAAAAGATAAGTCCGATACTTTTCATAATTTTAATAATTAGAAAAGATAAGTTGACAATCGAACTGGCTGGAGGAGTAAGTTTTTGAGAACTGATATAGTCTAGAGTTTTGTAACATTAAATGTGACAATATGTGCAAAAAGAATGGAATAATGATATATTATTGTCTTTTGGATTAAATTCTACCTAATTTATGTTATATTGTATTTTGTAGGTAAAATTTTATGTTTAATGAAGAATTGGAGAAAAGAATACAAAATTGGCGAAAAATGGCAAAATTCAAAGATGAAACCTTGAAGAGAAATATTACATTAAATGGGTCTCAATAGACTTATATTGAAAATTTTAATTGGAGGACCAAATTAAACATATATATATATATATATATATATATATATATATATATATATAACCCTAAACCTAGATAGAGAAAAAAAATATAATATACGATATAGAGATAGATGGCACAAAATAGAGACGGACAGAAGAAAGAAAAAAAAGGAGGAACAAAGGACAGAAAAAAGAAAAAAAAGAGTAAACACAGAGAAGAAAAAAAAAACAGAAAATGAACACTCAAACGTGGAACGAATGAAAACAGAAAAGAAGCTGCGGCTGAAGGGAAGAGAAAACCAAAGGATAAAGAAAAAGCAAAAAGGTGGAAAAGTCAACAAAAAAAAGGCAACAGAAAACACACGCGGCAGAGAAAGAAAGAAGGAAAAAAAAAGAGAGAAAAAGAAAGGAAACTGCAAAATTTTCATGTTTCGTCAATTTTTGATGATATCTTTCCACTTTTGCGAGTTTTTATTTTGACAATATAAATAAATAATTTTTATAATAGAAAACACAATGTAGTCGACTGGTGATCCTTTATTTTTTTATTCAAGATTGATGTGATTTATTTATATATGTGTTAGTTTTATTATTAGTTTAATGCATTAAATTATCTGATCAATAATCTGATGATTATGTGCGTCTCTTACGAATCGAGAGGTGAGTTTGAGATTTAGACCATATAATAAAATCCGGTAAATTAATATAACGTATAGAGATGCATATATTGATTATTGCGGTCATAATATGAATTCTTAGAACTAGTATCTCGTTTAACTAAAATTGATTAGCATAAAGATATGGAATTTAATTAATTGAATAAGATCAATGACAACTCGAGAGGGGTAAATTGAATACAATAGAAGAATTTGAGCGAACACTACATTAGGTTATGAATCTTGAATTAAGAATAAATGTGATCAATAGATGAAATTGTTATGCCATAATATTAATCACATATTTGAATTTCAATTATCTATTGTTTGCAATCATTTTATAATTTCAATTAGTTAAAAGTAATTAGGAAAAATAATCATAACCACCATAATTATTTACTTGCTTTTGTCAAATAGGAGTTAAGAAAAATTAGATTAAGTCCTAACGTATAGTTTTCGTGGGAACGATATCAGGACTCAAGGGTCCACTATACTGCTTGTTACGATATCATACACTTACGATATAAAAAATGCAACAAGTTTTTGGCTCCACTGTCGAAAACTATTTACTTTTAGTCTTAGCTTATTTTATTTTTAACTGTTATTTGATTTTATTTTATTCTAATTTCTTTTATTAAAAAAAGAGTTTCGGTGTATGCTCTGTACCAAAGGCGACGATCTTGAACCGTTTGACTCGGGAATAGAGCGCACTTTCAGACGAAAGCGCGAGGAACACAAACGAAAACAACAATATCAAATGGTTGACGATCTACATATTCATATTCCTATTCAGCCAATATGATAAGTGGTCGCAAGAATAGCGGCGCTACCGAATCAACAACAGGAGCGAGGAGAAATAAACAAAGGAAACTTGCACGTTTTCAATGTTCTTGACGCCAATAGCCGCGCCTGCGCGTTCCAGTATTGTGTATCCAGATTTCGGGGTAAATAATTTTTAAATAAGGACGGAGTAGATCAATTTGATGAGTAACACTCTCCAATTCTATGAATTACCTCATGAAAATCCGAACACACATATCTCCAGAGTTCTCAGACATTGTCAGAACTTCCATACTCCGGGGGTTAATGAAGACGCTCTTAAGTTGTGATTATTTCCATATACACTGAGAGATGCTGCATTGGATTGGTTAGATGCCGAACTTCATGGAAGCATTACTACATAGGAAGAACTGATCAGAAAATTCTGCAACAAATTCTTCCCACCAGCAAAAGTAGCTAAAATTAGATTGGAAATTCAAACTTTTCAACCTAAAGATGAAGAGGGCTATCACGAGGCATGTAACATATTCAAAGAGCTTATGCGAAAGTGTTCAAATCATGGAATCACAATAGGTAATCAAGTGTAGTACTTCTACACCGGACTTTCACCATTGTCAAAATCTCAGGTAGATTCTTCTGCAGGTGGATCGATCATAGGAAAATCAATACAACAGGCTATGAATTACCTTGAGTTAATTGCCACTACATATTCAATGTTTTCCTCAAAAAGGGTGGTACTACTGAAAGCATTTGGGATGTATGAATTAGATAGCACATCATCTAAGAACGCTCATATAGTAGCTTTGACAAAATAGGTGGAGTTATTGGTAAAATCACAAACGAGAGGAGTACATGCAGTGATGGGTGGTCCATCATGTGAAAAATGTGGAGCTAACCATTTGACAGAAAACTGTATATGTCTATAGGATTTCCTGAGGAACAAGTTAACTTCATTCAGAATAGCTCCCACAATTTTAACTCATATTCACAAACAAATAACATAGGATGGAGACAACACCCGAATTTCAGATAATCAACAAGGGAACGGTTCAAATAATGCCCAGCATGAGAACAAACAAGTTTGGGGGAGATATTTCATCAATATGTGCAGAAAACAAACAAAATATTCCAACATATTGATATAAATTTTAAAAATCAGCAAGCATCCATCATGAAGTTGGAGACACATATTGGTCAGATAGTTCAACAACTTGCAGAACGTTCACATGGATCATTGTCGATCAATATAATGACAAAACCTAAAGAGCAAGTGATGGCAATAAGAGTAGTGGAAAACGATCCACCCAGGGTTCCTGTAAAAGTTAAAGCATATGTACCTCCACTTACATTTCCCGAAAGACTTCGAAAGAAGTTAATGAAGGAAAATATTCATACTATAACTATAAGGAGTGAGGTACAATTACCAGAGATTACTGTGAAATGACCAGAAAGAAAAAATGACTAGGAAGATGTTGATGAAACTATAATGGAGGAAAAATCTGCACCCGCCTCAATTGAGAATGAAGAAAGTACAAAAGCATCCACTACCAAGGCACCAAGTCCAGTTAAGGCTTACGTGCCTTATATTCATTTTCCTCAAAGGCTCAAGAAGAACAAACAAAATACAAAATTTGAAAATTTTCTTCAGGTTCTCAAGAAGTTTTAGATCAATATTCCATTGATTGATGTGATATTACAAATTTCAAGCTACACAAAATTTTTGAAAGAGATGTTGACAAAGAAAAGAAAGTTTCTAGAGTTTGAAATTGTGGCATTAACGGAGGAAAGTAGTGTAAGAGTGCAAAATAAATTGCCTCCCAAATTGAAAGATCCAGGGAGTTTTACTTTACCTATTTTAATTGGAAATTCTTGTGCTATTAATGTATTGTGCGACACGGGTTCTAGTATAAATCTAATGTCATATTCTGTTTACAGGAAATTGGGATTGAGTGAAGTCAAATCAACATCAATAAAACTATTACTAGCTGATACAACAATTTCAAAGACACGTGGCAAAGTTGAGGATGTGATCATAAAAGCGTGAAATTTAATATTTCAAGTGGACTCCATTGTACTGGATATACCAAAAGATTGAGACATTCCAATTATATTGGATCGGTCATTCTTAACAACGGGTCGAACTCTAATTGATATGGAGAATGGTGAGCTAATATTGAGGGTGGAGGACAAGTAAAAGATATTTAATACTTATATCTCACTTGAGAAACCTTCCAACAATAATAATTGTTGTAGAATTGACAAAGAAGATCCACCTGATTAACGAAGCTGTCGAATAGAAAATCAAATTTCGGTGGACTTCTTGGTAGAAATGAAAATGAATATATCAAGATATGGAGATCAAAAAAAGGATGCATAAATGAAAGTTGCACAAAGTGTAATGATGTCATAACTTGGTTCGAGCCACGATGATCAAATATGACACAAAGTCAAGCTAATGACATTAAAGAAGCGCTTCTTGGGAGGCAACCTAAGCTTGTTTTTCCTTTTTATTTTGTTTTTTTTTTTTTTTGAGTTTTAGAATAGTTAAGTTCATTTTAAGTTTATTTATGACTCATCATCCATACCTCGTTTTCCCTTATATTTTCGATATGTTAGTTGATTTATTAGACGTTAGAGCTAAGTAACACTTATTCCAGTTATTTGATCTTAATGCTTTATTTGATTTTTCATGAACATGATGTCGAGGAACATTTCAACCAATATTTACCAAAGATCCACGGGAGCAATAGCAAAGATAGCCATTGAATTACAAGCCATATCACAGGAGTCTTTTTTTCGCTTTCTTCCACATCCCTTTATATGCAGATTTATGATTAAAGACATTGAGAACAATGTCTGGTTTAATTTTGGGAGTGAAAAAACATTAGTTTTTATTTTTATAATATGGATAACTAATTTTTATAATAGGGAAAACCAGGTAGTCGACTTGTGATCCTTTATTTTTTTTTTTTCAAAATTGTTGTGATTTATTTATGCATGCGTTGGTTTTATTATGAGTTTACTATATTAAAATACTTTATCAATAATTTAATGATTATGTGAGTCTCTTACGAATCGAGTGGTGAGTTTGAGATTTAGGCCATATAATAAAATCCGGTAAATTAATATAACATGTAGAGATACCTATATTAATTATTGGGGTCGTAATATGAATTCTTAGAACTAGTGTTCGTTTAATTAAAATGGATTCGCATAGAGATATGGAATTTAATTAGTTAAATAGGCTCATTGAGAACTCGAGAGGGGTAAATTGAATACAATAGAAGAATTCGATCGAACACTACATTAGATTATGAATATTGAATTAAGAATAAAAGTGATCAATAGATGAAATTATTATGTCATAATATTCTTCACATATTTGAGTTTGAATTATCTATTGTTTGCAATCATTTTATATTTTCAATTAGTTAAAAGTAGTTAGGAAAAATAATCACAGCCACCATAATTATTTACTCGCTTTTGTCAAATAGAAGTTAAGAAAAAGTAGTTTTAGGTCCTAAAGTATAGTTTTCCTGAAAACGATATCTGGACTCAAGGGTCCACTACGCTACTTGTTATGACATCGTTCACTTACGATATAAAAAATGCAACAAATAACAAGGCATAAGATTGTTCCTTACACTCTCCAACAAAACGAGGTAGCGAAAATGATGAATAGAACTATACTTGATAAAGTGTTATGCATTATGTTAAGTTTTGGTGTCCCAAAGTCATTTTGGGGCGAAGCTGTTATGATTACTTATTATTTGATTAATTTGACTCCATCTGCTGCAATGAATGGTAATATCCTAGGGATGACAATGGGGTAGATATGGAATGGTTTGGATATTCCCACCCCATCCCGTCGGGTATTTATGTTACATTACCCCATCCTCATACTTGGTTAAAGCTGGACGGGACAGCTTTAGGGTAGGATCGGAGTGGGGCAATCATCCCATTTATTTTTTATTTATTTTATGTCTTTAATTAGTAAATATTATTTTTTTTTTCCCAATTTGTTAAGAACAATTTATGTTCCCTTTAAAAATGACGATAAATCTTTTATTTTTGTTTGATAAAAAAAATTAAATTTGAAATTAACATCAAACGGGGGCGAGGATTATGTTTCCCATATTTGCCCCGTACCCACTTTGAGGCAATGACCACCATCCTAGCTGATAAAGAGTCTAAAACCTTTGAAGAGGTGATGAAAGTGAACAATCAAAAGAATGGTTTAAAGCAATGAGAGAGGAAATGAGTTCCCTAGAAAAGAATCAAACTTGGGAACAAATACTTAGACCTGAGAATAAATCTACCGTTGAATATAAGTGGGTTTTTAATGTTATGGAAGATACTAGTACATTTGAACCCTCAAGGTTTAAAGTTAGACCGGTGGCTAAGGGTTGCACATAGAATGAGGGTATTAATTATAACGATATTTTTTTCACCAGTTATTAAGTGCACTACTATTAGGGTCATACTTGTATTAGTTGTACATTTTGATTGGGAATTTGAACAACTTGATGTAAAAACTATTTTTTTACATAGTGAATTTGATGAGTAGATCTTTATGAATTAACCAAGAGATTTTAAAGACAAATTAAAACCTGATCATGTGTGTTTATTTAAAAGGTCTTTATATGGCTTAAAATAGTCACCTAGATAGTGATATAAAATATTTGACTCTTTTGTACTCACTATAGGGTTTCAAAGAAGTAAGTTTGATCGTTGTCTATATTTTCAACATGATGATGCTAATAATGACTATATGTTTTTATTACTCTATGTTGATGATATACACTTAGTTGGTTCATCACCTAAATGGATAAGTAAGATAAAAAAAAAGTTGAATGGTGAATTTGACATGAAATATCTAGGTAAAGCTAAGAGAATCATAGGTATGAAAATTGAAAGAGATATGTCAAATTCTGCATTGTTTTTGCATCAGTATTCTTATGTTTCAAAGGTAATGAAAAGATTTGGTATGCATGATTGCAAACCTATTACATTACATTTAGCTAATCACTTTGTGTTACCTAAAGATCAGGCTCCATGTAATGAAAAGGAAATAGAATACATTAGTAGGATTCCATATTCTAATGTGAGTGGATCTATTATGTATTTGATGGTTTACACTAGATTGGATTTAACTTTTGCTGTTAGTACTCTTAGTACGTACATATTTAATCCGGGTCCCGAGCATTGGGAATCCTTAAAGTGGATGTTAAGGTATTTGAAGGGGACTAGTAACGTAGTTCTAAAGTTTGGTGTTAGTAAAGGAATGAAACTGAATGGTATTGTAAATGCGGACTATGTGGGTATAGGGATAATAGGAAATAGGCTTCATCCTATATGTTTACTTTGTCTAACTCTTCCGTTAGTTGAAAATCACAGTTACAATATATAGTTGCACTATCCACAACACAAATCAAAATATATTACTACCACTGAGGTAATTAAAGATGTTTTGTGGCTTAGAGGTTTGCTTCATGAATTTTGTATTTTAAATGATTATGTTGTAGTATATTCAAATAGTCATTTTTCTATACATCTATGCAAAAATCCTATTTTTCACGCACCAACCATATTGATATTAAGACTTGAAAAAGTCCAGACACAGTATAACCCCTTGTCAAGATCTAACTTTAAATTTTGTAATTATTGCAGGAAAAATGACACTTGGTAAACAATTGTTAAAGTTGCATAATAAATCAAAGACAACTACAAATCAACAATAAGAAACTTCAGGAGAGCAAGTATTACAGAAAATCTTAACAGTGATAGAGAGCTTCTACTTATGTCTGACTACAACTTCAAACCTGATGAGACTTGAATTTTGATACAACTTGCAATTTTCATAGGTCAGCCAATCGGAAATTATTTTCAACATATGAAGAAGTTTCTAAAGGTGTTGTGATGACCGGTAATTACACACCTTGTCAGATAGCTGCTATTGGTTGGATCAGAATAAAGACGTTTTATGGAACGTTTATAACACTTGATACAGTAAAACATGTTCCAAATCTAAAAAAAAATCTTATCTCCTTAAGTACTCTTGATTCAAAAGGGTACATGTAGACTGTTGAATGTGGAGTTCTGAAAGTTATCAAAGGAGCACGTGTTGTATTGATGGAATATAGAAAATATCATTTATATATCTTGTAGGATGATACACAATTTTTGAGTAATCAGCATATTTTAAGAACTCTAGTGGATTTAGAGTTGGCTTGTGTACCTTTGAAGTCTAATTCGATGTTTTCTTTTGTGAATACATCTCAGTTTAACTTTGAAGATATAGGTAAATTTGTCTTGCCACCATTATTGACGGTGTCATCGTAATCAATTGCTAGAAATATACCCATTTTTCCCATAATATTCCACATAGGTACAATTCTGCTGATTTTGTTGATTGTTAGAATGCGATTAAGGATGTTGATTCTAGCCAAGATCCTCTTTTGATGTATTTAGTTGTGATTCTGTTACAAGTCTTGTTTTGAACTTTTTCATTGAAGAGTTCAAGTTGGTTCCTTGCAGTGGAATTTGTCTCCATGTGAAGAATTTACAGTGTAATTATTGATGGAGAAGTTCGTTTGTCTTTTTTAAATTGAAGAGTTCAAGTTTTGTTCATTGCAGTGGAGTTCGTGTCAATGTGAAGATTGTTAGAATTTAGGTATGACCCGAATTCCATGTTGAAAATAATTGATAATTCTAATTAAAGTGCACATTAAGAAAAATTATATTTGGAATACTATTGTAAAATCCTATTCAAGTGTACTTGGCAAATTCTAATTGAAGTTCTACTTGGAAGGTCATTGGTAGTAGGAATTTGTGTTTGACATGAAGAGGCTATTGAGATAAAGAAAATCAAGATTTTTGGAGTAAAGGACCTGAGAGTGGGCGCCGCAAAGCCATCGTTGCGGGCCACGCAGATTTTGGCCCGACGCCACCTGTTCTATTTTCTGCCATGTGCGATTTTTTCTCATCTACTTCGTTTTGGCTCCATTTTTTGCAAAATTACATTGTTCTTGTATTCAATTAGTTTATATTGTGGCTTAGGCCCTGTTTGGAAGGGATTTTGATTTTTCTATAGTAAATCAATTCTCATTTTCAACCACACATTCTTCAATAAAATAATATTTTCCATCACATCAATAATTTTTTTTTCTTTTTCAACCACACATTTCCCATCATATCACTATTCAAAATCAATTCTTCCCCCAAAAATCCCTCCCAAACAAGCTCTGAATCTCTTATTTTCTCACAACAAACTCATATCAGAGCATTCTAGTCCACAACATATTCTAAGTAGCTTCCTTCAGTAATTCTTTTACAAATAGGAGTCCCGTCAAACTTCCGTTAATTCGTTTTACGCCTATATACATTGTACAACTATATTTTGTTGGAGATAATAATTAAATGGTTTACATTTGTTCATATCTAAATGTTTAAGTTTTTAGATCAAGTCATATTACATGATAAAGAGTTGGCTGGGTTCAAATCTTGCGCCGAATATTTATACAAAAATTGTCCATGTGTAAAGCTTTGATGAGAAGAAATAGATCTCGCCTAGATGAAAGGGACAAGTTGAAATTAATATTTAAACGATATTCATTTGGCCTTATCTAAGAGCATAAATTTCTTCATCTTCAACTTATTTTAAAACTTGGATTGACAAGAGAAGGTGGGATACTTGACACACATAATAGACGCTCATTCATATGGCATGAAAAGAATTAAACCAGTGCAAAAATAATTAATGTCATTACAAATCGCTTAACGAAGGATTGCTGCTAGGATATATCATATCAGTATACAAACTATCTTGTCCAGAAGTTGTAAATTCTTGACCTGTTAATGTGATATCATATAGGTCTGATTGTTCACTCAACAACGCCATGTTTTCTTTAGCATTTCCTTGTTGATGCCAAGCATGTTTCATATATTTCCTTAAACCTTCCAACTCCATTGCCACTTCTTTCATTGTTGGTCTTTCATCGCTCTTCAAGTTGAGGCATCTTTTGATTAACTCACCAACATCTTGCAGTTGTTCCAAACTACCTTCCCTCAAAATTCGAGGCTCGAGAATTTGAAAAAATCCGTTTTCTTTAATGGACATTATGAAATATGTAGCCAAGTTTCTCTCTTCTTCCGATTTTGTAGGTGGAAGAGGTTTCTTTCCTGTCAAAAGTTCGGCAAGAACCACTCCGAAGCTATAGACATCACTTTTCTTGGTTAGTTCGCTCGTGTGGAAGTACTCGGGATCTAAATAACCTAGAGTACCTTGAACTAGTGTTGTTACTTGTGTTTGGTCTAAGGGCACCAATCTCGAAGCTCCAAAATCTGATATTTTGGCAGTATACATGTTGTCTAATAATATCTTGCTCGACTTGACATCACGATGAATAATAGGCATAGAAGCGGCTGAGTGAAGATAGGCTAATGCACCAGCAGCTTCAGCAGCAATTTTTAACCGATTTTCCCAAGAAAACCAAGGCATTTCCCCACCATTATGTAAATGGTGAAAGAGTGTACCATTTGAAATATTTTTATATACTAGAAGAGGAACTTCAGCCTCCAAACAACATCCCAACAATTTCACCACATTTCGATGGTTAACCTGAGTAAGAATAACAGCCTATGGAAAACAAAAATTTGAATAAATAAATTTGTTCGCCTTCAATAGCATAAATTTCAAACAAGGTAGTTCAATATGGTCTCTAAGTGTCAAAGATTATATGTTTCAAGTCTTGCGGTGTATGAAAATTGTGTACGTGACCTTTGATGAGAAATGAATATGAACTACAAGTGTGGAGCGTGGTATGTACTAACCTGAAGATACAAATTTAAATACATTAATCTGTTTTTATGTAACTTGAGGATAGAAATTTAAATAAATTAACTTGTTTTTACATAAGTTGAACATTACCTCATTAATGAATTGCTCGATTTGGCCCTGATCCATTATTCTCGACTTCTTGATTGCGACTACACGTTCATTAGATAGAATTCCTTTATAGACTGTACCATAGCCACCTCTGCCAAGAATCCGATCTTCAGCATACTTGTTGGTGGCCTTTTCAAGTTCTTTGGCTGAAAATATTTTGGTTGATTCTACTCCAGTTTCATTTGAAGAAATTTGCTGCTTCAAAAGCATCCCACCATTTTGGTTAAAGAATTTTTCTCTTATTCTAACAAGCTTCCTTCTTTGAATGCTAAAATATAGCCATGTCATAGCAATGACTATAGACACGAAGACCGTGCTGAAACCTGAAAGCATTACATAAAATATTGGATAACGAACAAAATGTCATTCAGATTTAAGAGTATCCATGTTTGATTACACAATAGAACATGAAAGGGGCATATGTGTTGGATAATTGCCTCAAAAGTCAAAAGTTTGAAGACTCCTATTGCAAATAATAAAAGGTGTTTATTATATAGAAGACTTCTAATTTAAGTTGATGGCAAAATCCTGTTAGAATTTGGTCTCCAATTTATAGTCGACTTTGGAGTCATTATTTGAGTTTGAATTAAACTCTTCTACTTGGTTATTCGGTCCTATAAATAATGGAAGGATTCCATTATTTTGGTACGTGACCTGTGACAGAAAAAAGAAAGAAAAATAGGCGGTTGGAGAATGAAAAGGGCTGCCAGGTGTTGAACTATATATACAAGAAAGTCAAAGGTTGGCTGCTGTGGACATTATATATATTTGCAATTGGTTGCTGAAATATTATAATCACACGCACAGGAGATTGTATATGCAAACACAGAATTGGCAGTAGCTTTGAGGCACAAAAGTGGGTGCAGTAAAGTTCGAGTCTAATTTTTCTTTTGTAACTTTTTGGGATTGGGTTGGTGAGTGAAATTCTATATGGTTGTAATAATTTTTCATATAGTGAAAAAGCTTTGACGGTCCGTTTAAATTTGTGCGTTGTATTCTTTATTTTTCTTGTTTGCTAATATTCTCCTGAACAATAAAAGATCCTGCGGGTTAAGTAGAAAAGGGGAATTGGTGTGAAATTTCCCAACAATATGCTTTATAATTAGAAGAAGAATGACCTAGTGAGAACTTGATTACTGGGAACTGGGAGTTCTCAGCAATACAACCCCGGCCATCTTTTTCACCATCGCCAGAGTATCCATGTTTGCAATGACAGCTGAAGCTGCCCGGAGTATTTGTACAATTCCCATTTTCATCGCATGGATTGCTCTTACATTCATCAATATCTGTCAAACCAAGTGCAATATTAAGATTATATATACATTTACGTGTTCAATAGAAACCAAAAACTAAATTAACTCTGTTGTGAATTTAACTTGTGTTTGATTAGTTCTTCACTTCCATATCTTCAAATTTTTTTTACTGAGATTTAATAAATCACTTGAAATATTTATTAGGGAGGTGTAACTTAATATACTTGTTACCTTGTATAATTTGTCCAGTCTAAATAACCAAATAATTTATAAACGTCTTCCGTTCTATTTGGCATTTCGTTGATTAGTAAAAGATCCGTAAAATAGTATTCAATCCATCAATATATAGAGAAAAATGATATATTAAGCACTGATGATATGACATATCTTGTAAATAATTTAATTTTTGGACTTATCATGAATTTATTCATCAATTAATTGATATGTCATGTTACTATATCCAAACTAAGGTTGAACATGCCACCTAGAGTGGCTTGCTGAAAAACTATGGTTGAAAATAGTGTATACTACATGTAGATTTACATGGAATATAGGATTAATGAAGAGAAAATTTTATTTAATCAAGGTTAGTTACGGCAAGAAATGAATACTTTTCAATGACAAGGACCTCATATCTACTTATCCCATTTTTCCAAAATTTTCACAAGAAAACAGAAAATTCTCACCAATTATTATTGGACAATACTGCCTGACATTAGTCAAAAAAAAGAAAAACATTACCAACAAGTTTAACAAGATATTACAAAAGAATGTTGATTTTCGACAATTTATCTCTATAATATAAGTGTAAGGTCCTTTTTTACTGTTTATTGATGAATGTACGAACGATAACGTTTTTCAAAGTTCAACGATTAACCAGCATGTTTGGCCATGCGCGAAACCGGCTTTTCTCAACTTATTTTCTCCGCCCTCCATACATGATTAAAACCCACTTTTAAGCATGGCGAGAATTTTCTACAGAATTTGCTGAGATAATTTTCATAACTAATCAACAAAAAACTAACCTGTGCAGCCTGGACTTAGATACGGATTGCCCTCATATCCTGTCGAGCAATTACAGAGGTATCTGTTAGGGTATTATTGAGAGAAATTACCCAAGGTCCAAGCCCACTCCACCAGTCCCAAGTGAGGTTCCATCCCAAAACCAATTGGTAATGGGTGGAGTAGCCCACTTAGGTTATATGGTGGATTTTTTTTTTCCCACAACCGATGTGGGACTTGTTTGCCCCAACAATCCTTCTCTCAAACAAGGCTCACGAGGTAAATCACCACTCATCGAGATAATCCATCGTAGCCTGCACCCACTACGTTACCATGGATCTACCATCTCATGAGAATTTTCCACCATCTCGATTTATCTAACCACACAACCTGGGCTCTGATACCACTGTTAGGGAATTATTGAAAGCAATTACCCAAGGCCCAAGCCCACTCCACCAGGCCCAAATGAGGTTCCATCCCAAAACCAATTGGTAATGGGTGGAGTAGCCCAATTTTCTTCCCACAATCGATGTGGGACTTGTTTGCCCCGACAGTATCCATCAAGACTCGTGTCATAATAAACACAAACACTGTTCTGAAGACAAGCATAATCAGCAAACTTCTTGGCCTCACTGCAACTCTGATTCCCAATAGGCTAATCAATCACTATCGGAACGTGTTCAATTGTTCTATTCTGAAACTTTTCATCAGAAAAATTGGACGTCCGGAATTTAAAGATATCCTGATCTCCAAGAAAAGCATAACCACAGGGATCAAAGGACCAGACTTTAGTATGATTTTTGACGCTTCCAAGTGCACAAGAAAAATCCTTTAGGCCTTTTGGTATAGGAGTCTGGCAACAACCAATACCTGTAAACAGTTTGTTCTTTAGATGAAATAACATTGTACTTCAAAATCTGTACTATGTTTATTAGTTTTTATTTAATAAAATATATATGCTACTTATAGTGGTTTCGTTATCAAAAATATATACCTGTACAAGATCCATCAATCAAATCTTCCATTTCGGAACAAATAGAGAAGCAGCCAATGGTGAAATTTCGGCCATGTTGGGTTTTTTGATACCCAATAAATCTGGGCTATGATGTTAAACCGTTTTGTTGGAATTATACTTTATAGGCTTCGGCCGATGAGTGAAGTGAATATCGACACCACGATTGTTCGAATCGAACCCACAACCTTTTTTGGGCCATTGGAAACAGTCTAATTAGTTAGAGTTGCTCATGGCCCAACCTGATACCTTGGAAGGCTTTTTGGTGGATAGCCCACTAACTTGTTACCGATTGGGCCTCTAATTGTGTTAACCTAAAAGCTCATCTCTTCCACATATATGCTACCCGGTTTCTAGTGTGTGATGGTGAGAGAAGTGTAGTAGTCGTGAGTTTTGGGAGGTAGGAGTGTGGCTTTGTGCTCTCGGGTCTTGCTTTGTGCCTGACCTTTTTTCTTCTCCTTCTCCTAGGCTTGGTGGCTGATTATTGAGGCTATTATACTATCTACACCCTGCCCTTTGTGGGCAGTCAAGAAGCAACCGGATTGGGAAGGTTGGATTGGGATTTCTTGGTGTCGATTGCGGTGTCGGTTTGGTGAAGCTGAGCCCGATTTAGTGTTGATTGGAGCCTCAAATTTCTACAAATGGTATCAGAACGAGGTTGAGGAGGATTTTAGGCCAGAAATCAGCAGAAAAATCGAGCAGAAACACAGCAGATCGAAGCAGAAGAAGCTATCCAGATTTTTCAATTTTCTGCCGGATATGTTTTTGCGTTTTTCGGACAAACCAGAAGTCGAATGGAGAAACGGACACCACCATTGGACTCAGCAGGTGGAGAAGATCTCGGAAGGATCACATGCCGCCGGCGCGTGGAAACTCCGGAGAGGGCGTGGCCGGTGCATCGCGGGAATCCGGCGAAGGTGTCAAAAGACAGAATTTTCCTAACAACGAGACAGACCCTTGACGGATTTCAGTTTGGGGCACTACGGTGAAAGTTGGACGATTTTGCCCCTTGGACGCTAAGGTATCAGGTGTCGTTTCGTGTTGCCGCGGTTGCTGGAGACTTTAGGACGGATGATGACGGTCCTAAAGTGATGAATTCGCATCTCTCGATATTTATGGACCTTCAGACGTGGTTCGCTTGGTATCGTGTTCTTTGCCTTTTATTACTACAGTTAAAATTATTGTGTATGTTAATTTAATTTTCGCATTAGAAGTCACTATGTGGGATGACATTAAGATTGGGGTTACCGTGAAGGGGTAACCATTGCCTGTTGTTAGATTTAGGAATTACTTGTTAATTATTTGCCTTGAATTCTAAGTGAATTAGTTGCCGATTAAATTTTTTCATTATTAGAATTGCACGTGGCCTTAGGAAAGTTTACTTGACTATTCTGTGTGAATTGTGTCGGTACTTTAATTGTGGTCGTTGTTGGTTGCATTTTGTGTTCTGTGCATTTTTGGGTAAAATAACGACATATTCTGAGTTGTGCATGTTTTAATGAAAATTATGATTTTTAATTTGGCAAAGCGAAAATGTTTTTTATAAAACTTTTTGATGGCAAATGTGGTCTAAGGCAAGTACGAAAAGTAAGATGTGTTTTAACTGCAGTTATTTTGACATGGTTGAAATAGACTGTCCTAGGGATGATAAAAGGGAAGATTAGGAGAGTGGTGAGACGAATTCTGTCTTTGGGTCGAGTGATGACCCGTGTGAGGTTTATTGAGTGTAAACCTGGTTACTGCATTTGCATCCGTGTGTAATCCTTTTTTTGCATGTGTGTGATTGTTCGTTTCCCCTGCATGGCTATATATTGCATTTCAATGTGTTTGATATGTGCATTGACATGAATTGGATTGATCTTATTACTTGGTGTAATGTGTTTGCATGCATAGTGGGTTGATATCTATGGCATACTCTGTTTTGCTCTGTGAGAGGGTGTGGTAGTGAGAAGTTAGGGGGCATCCATTTTCTCCTTCATCTTTGTGAGCCTGTGTGGTTTGTTAGATTATGTGAGGCAACCTTTGAGGGTTATCTTCGTTCTCTGTGCGAGTCTCTTTTGTGAGTGTTGTGAAGTAACCAACTCTTTATTCTATTCTCTTTATGAGTACCACCTTCACCCTTCCCTTTGTGGGATTAATTCTTTATGAATTTGTAAGAGCATTGGTGTTGGAGTAACATTGTAGTGCGTGGGTCAATTTAAATTGAGGCCTAACCTTTGTGGTCGTCGAAAGGTGTTTTTTTTATCATAGTGGATTTGGGATGCATTAGCTGTGTGTGCGTATGTGTGAGTATGTCTTTTGGTAAGGTGGAGTATAGATGCCTAGGGGTACATTGTGGTTTGTACCGTGGGACGTGGAGTGTGACATTTGGATCACGGTGGAGATGTGATCAAATTTTTGGAATCCTTTATCTGTGAAGAGACCCTGATCAGGTGGAGTGCAAGTGAGGCACTTCTATCACTTCTATTAGGTGGAGACCCATTATCCACGTTGGTTGGAAGAAGTGATGTGGTGAGAAAGGATTATCCCTATAACTTAGGATCTATAGAAGCTTACCAGTTAGACATGAGTTGAGTGATTAGTCTAGTGAGCTCTGTGGGCGATGATGTGAGATATGTGTTCTTGAGGTGTGAGCAACACGGAATGGGATATGATAAGTATGGTGAGATCTTCTTCGTGAGGTCATTTATGTATTTGTTGCATATTTGTTGGCATGTTGATTGACTGGGTGTTAATCTGTTGTTCTGCGTAAACATGTTTGAAAAGATCTGTGTTATCCTATATGATATCTCCATCGCATGTTTATTTGCTCTTGATTGATTGCTGTGAGTATTTGCTTCTACTTGGGTGTTCTTGACCTTAGCCTTGGTGAGTATATGGAGTAGGTATAGTATGTGTTTCAGGTGGAGACACGAGGTAAGGTCTCTGATACCAATTTTATTGGTTACCTTGATTGTGCAAGTATAAACTGTGTTTTGTTTGCTTGCAGATTTATTGGGATTATGGTGGAGATTTGTTGGGTTTTTTAATACCCAATAAATTCGGGTTATGATGTTAAACCGTTTTGTGGAATTATACTTCATAGGCTTCGGCCGATGAGTAAAGTGAATATCGACACCACGATTGTTCGGACCGAACCCACAACCTTTTTTGGGCCATTGGAAACAGTCTAATTAGTTAGAGTTACTCATGGCCCAACCCGATACCTTGGAAGGCTTTTTGGTGGATAACCCACTAACTTGTTACCTATTGGGCCTCTAATTGTGTTAACCTAAAAGCCCATCTCTTCCACATATATGCTACCCGGTTTCTAGTGTGTGATGGTGAGAGAAGTGTAGTAGTCGTGAGTTTTAGGAGGTAGGAGTGTGGCTTTGTGCTCTCGGGTCTTGCTTTGTGCTTGACCTTTTTTCTTCTCCCTCTCCTAGCCTTGGTGGCTGATTATTGAGGCTATTATACTATCTACACCCTGCCCTTTGTGGGCAGTCAAGAAGCAGCCGGATTGGGAAGGTTGGATTGGGATTTCTTGGTGTCGATTGTGGTGCCGGTTTGGTGAAGCTGAGTCCGGTTTGGTGTTGATTGGAGCTTCAAATTTCTATAGGCCACTTGAGCCGAAAATCACTGCCAGATCGTCGCAGCCCACCACCGTGAACTTGTTGGAACATCAAAGGAGTTCCGGTGAAGTTGATAGCTACGGAGTTTTGGCGGGTTATGTTACCAGTTTGGTTATAGCAATTGGCCGCCACCCAATTCTTTACACGTAAGTTTCCGTTGGATAGGTCGATATCGATAATTTCGAGGTCATGAAGATCAAAATTCAACTATGATCAGAAGTTGAGCTTGAAAAAGAACTTGTGGTTGGTGAAAATACCTTTGGAGACATCAAACCCGAAAGACGGGCACCACAACCCCAAGAAGAAAAAATGGGGCAGTAACCCCGGCGCCTGGCGAGCACCTTGTTGGGGGAAAACAAATTCGGTGACGCGGCGCCCCCGACACCGTAATATTTCCTTTATTTTTTCGCTTTATCCGGATTTTGGGACTTCTTCTTTATCTTGGACTCCAATAAAAGGGTTTATATATATTTCCACATTGTATCTCCATATTATAACATTCTCATTATATTCTCTACACATTCAACAACATAGTAAGAGATTGAGAGTTTAGATTTCAATTGAGATTATTGAAATCTTGATATCGTAAATACAAAACTATTGATTGTAGTGAATTGTTCTCCTCTGCTCGTGGTCTTTTTCCCGAATTAGGATTTTACGTAAATTCTTGTATTCTTATTTTCTTCTTCATTATCTTGTGATCCGTTTCATAATAGAGTAAAAATCTTGAAATAAAACTTGGGACCTTCTATTATCATGAATATGTAATTTCTATTACTTCAAATCATCAAAATTTTCAAAAGTGTACTAGGCAAATATTCAACCCATCATCTAACGAGAAAACTGAAAGCTAATATAGAAACAACTTTGTGGGCTACCTTATTCCCTTGCGAGGAATAAAGACTATTCCCTATGTCTAAACATAAAGAAACAATTTCACTTAAAATTAGGGGTGGGCAAAAAAATCGAAAAACCGACCAAACTGACCGAACCAAACCGACTCGGGTCGGTTTGGGTCGGTTTGACATAGTTATTGGTTTGGTTTGGTTTTATTTTAAACAAAACCATGGTGGTTCGGTTTGGTCATGGTTTAAAGCCTTAAACCACTGGTTAATCGACCCAACCCACTTATACATGTTTCTTTTTTTTTTTTTTTTGAAAAAAGAAAAGTCAAAATCAAAACTTTTGGAATTTGGATTTTACTTTCCTGCATATTTATTTTCCTAAAATCTAGACATTGTG
The DNA here is from genome assembly GCA_035079005.1 of Fraxinus americana. NCBI lineage: Eukaryota > Viridiplantae > Streptophyta > Magnoliopsida > Lamiales > Oleaceae > Fraxinus > Fraxinus americana. The sequence continues at coordinate 21,028,085 of CM068726.1, forward strand.
CTTGAGTTTCTTTCTTGTAACATAAATTTTATTTTCTTACTCTTGAATTTAGATTATGCTTAGTTCTAGTTATTTTCTTAGTCTTGATTTTGGATTATGCTTAGTTCTGGTTATTTTCAATTGTGATCATATCCTGCCTTCTATTGAGATGGAAGAAAGAAATAATTGTGATATGTTTAGCAGTTCATATTTAATTAAGTGCAGTAAACGTAATTTGGCATCTCTTTTATTCTTATGGATATCCACCACATATCCAGGTTGATGAAGATGAACTATTGGGATGGAAAAAAAGCTTGATGAAGATTCGATTTTGTTATGATTATGTGTTGGTTCTTGGTTGCGTCAGTGTGAGTAGTTAAATTGAATGACATACATTATTTTTTGCATGACTTTTCATTTTTTATGATGCAATATTATTTAAAAGTCTAAACCGACTAACCGAACCAAACCAAACCAAACCGATTTGGTTTGGGTTGGTTCGGTTTAAGAGTTAGAGTTGGTTGGTTTGGGTCGAAATTTTTCCAAACCGACTAATTTGGTTTTGGTTTCGGGTTGGGTCGAAACCAATCCAAACCGAACCGCGCCCACCCCTACTTAAAATAACCCCACGAGGGATAAATTAAGTTGAAATCCTTCTGGAGGCACTGTACTACCTTGAGCTAATTGGTCTCCACTACACTGGTTTGGAAGTAGCATTCCTTGGAAAAGATAAAAGACCATGCCCTCTCGAACAACAATGGTATCAGTGGTCTCAACAGGAAACAAGCCTAGCAAACTCTTAAACTGCACCGGGATCACCACACCATATTCGTCTTATCACAGCTCCGACACCAATGAGTTCTTCTTCCTTGTGTATCACCGAATCAATGTTCAAGTTAAGGAGCTCACTACCTGTAGGTACCCATTTGACTGGAGTTCTTGACTGTCTCCCTTCAAGTAGGTGGTCTGATTATGTGTTAGTTCATTTTTCCTATCCATCCACGTTGTCAATTAGCATCCCGCCTCCCTAAACGTGGACGACAATATTTTGTTCCCCCTCAAATCTCCCACATTGCACATCCAATTTGGCTTAGTTAATCTCTCGTGAATAATTTCGAGATTGCAAATAAGGCATCCCGACCTAACATCATTGTCCAACCAGTAACCCTTAATAACTTGCAACCACCCCATCTCCGTTCAAACATTCTTGGCAGCCATACTCATGAATATAGCATGACCCTTTCTCTCCGGTAACTTATACCTCCCACACCTCTCATCCACCATCATTGAATATTGTCCATTTGCCGCATTATGGAAAATTAATTTAGAGAGCCGATATTTCCATCCACCATTATTATATATCCATCCCACCCTATATCTATCCCAGTCAAATTCTTAAAATTTGAAAAAAAATAAAGGAGGGAGCCAGGAATTAAAGTTATTGGGGGCAAAAAAATTTAAAAATTTAATGTACGAATAAAATTCATATATAACAAAAAAAATCGTAATATAATATTACCTACCACAGATTCGACGTTTCTACTTTCCACATTATTTACTCTGACCCTCCAAAAATTTTGGTTGATAAGGTTCCGCCTTTATATAAACCCGTCTAATCTTATTGCGTTCATTAAATAGATATTCACATATTTACTTTCTTTTTCCTAGATCCCATTTAATATAATCAATTTTTTCCAAATTTCCAAATCAAGAATGAAAGATGAAGGCCTAGTTTAAAGACTGGTGGGTGAAAATATTTAGGGTTTATAGATTTGAGAATTTTTTCAATTTGATTTTGAAAAGTTTCATGTCCCTGTGGTCGAGTTTTGAAGAAAAAAGAAGGAAAGGAATCAAATTAAGTAGGATGGACTATGGACCAAAAGTTAAACAGGTTAGTTTTAAAAATTGAGCCTAATTTTTTTTAAAAAAAAAAATAGTTTTAGAATTGACAGCTAGCCAAGTGATATGGATTGTTAATGGGCTATAGATTAAAATTAAAACCAATTTTCATCGAGGAAATTACATGTAATACCTATATTATTATAATAATTCAAATAATACATTATACCTTTTTTAATTCAATTTTTACTGCATTTTCCCATCCTCCGACATGAAACCATCGATCAAACACTAACCTGAAGAACTATGAGTTCTTCATTTAATCCAGTGGAGATGAATCGATACCAACTATTGAGAGCTGTTGTAGAATCACAAATTCAGAAGGATCAAGGTGAGGTACCAAGAGTTTGGATCTGACGTCAAGAGCACGCAGTCCACGAGGACTAAGGTATAAATCAGGAATCAAAATTTATTTTGAAGGATCACACCTCGAGTAGGATCAAGGGAGAGTATAGGAATTGAGGTCAAAAGTTCCATAGATCATGACATCAAACTTGAAAAAGAAAAAGCACCTCTAATTAAGACGTGAGCAACACAATTTGCGTACGACACACAAATAAACAAATAAATGATGGAACAAAAATGTTAGACTCAAGAAAAAATTACACAAGGATTAAATGAGTGGACAAAGAATTAATCTCATTACAAGCCAATTATTGCTAGGATATATCATATGACTAAACAAACTATCTTGTCCAGAATTCATTTCAGTAGTTACTTGTTGACTTGTTATTGTGATATCATATCACTGACCAATGCCATATTTTCTTGTGCATTTCCTCGTTGATTCCAAGGATGTTTTGTATATTTCCTTAATCCTTCCCACTCCATTGCCACATCTTTCTTTGTTGAAATTTCATCGCTCTTTAAGTTGGGGCATTTTTTACTAACTCACCAAGTTCCTCTCTTTTTCGGATTTCTTAGGTGAAAGAGGTTTCATTCTTGTCATAAGTTCGGCAAGAACCACCCCAAAATTATAAACATTACTTTTCCTAGTTAATTGGCTAGTGTGGAAGTACTGGAGGTCTAAATAACCTAGAGTGCCTTGAACTAGTGTTGTTACTTGTGTTTGGTCTAAGGTAGGCCTAGGCATCGGGTGTGTAGATCTGGGTATTTCAATACCCGAAACCAATCATTATACTTCGTGTATGTGGTAAAAACATTCGGGTCCTTGTAATTATTGGAACAAAACCCGAACCATCGGTTCGGGTTCCGTTCTACCCATAATATTTTTTTTATATAACGTTTAGTGAATATTTTCATATAAGCTCTTTCAGTATATATATCTAAAACACTACTACTCGACAATATTTGTGTGAGAGAAAAATTCAGCTACGAAATCTCCATGAAGCAAATAGTGGAGACTATAAATCACGAAAGAAGAGATAATTAAAATTTAAAAAATTAAATTACAATTTGAGAAGAAATTATTTTTTCTTAATAAATCTTATTTGATCCATAAATAAGGCATGCTAGAACTTATAATTTAATTATGAACATTGCTTAAGTTCTTTTACTCTTAAACGAAATGACATAAAAAAAAAAAAAATACTAATTAGATACATAACTATAGAGTATCAAGAAATTACGGTTTAAATATTGAACTCGCTCTGTATGAATATAAAAGGAAAGATTATATTTCAAAAAAGATCCACGAACTCATGATAACCAAAAAGGTGCACTACAACCCAAGCTATGAATAAGTTCAATTGCCATGTGTTATAAAAAAATGAAAAAATGATTTTAGTTAGTAAACAATGAAAGAAAGTAAAAATTTCGGATTGCAAATAATGAATGCTTTGAATCATGAACTCATACCAGATTGAATGTTTTGACTCATAGAGAGCCTTAATGCAAATATCAACATGTAGTAACCTCTGAAATGCAACAATATGGTTTGAGGAGAGAGGCAAAAAAGTCGAAGGCAGTTTTAATTGCTTAGGATTAAAGTCTAGAGTTTTAAACTAATTACTACCTAAATTGGGTTGTAATTTTTTATTTTATTTTTTTAACCCAGCTTATAAATTGTAAACAAAAAATTATAAAAAAATTGGTTCCATTTGAGTAAACGATGTTCTGGTTTAGGCTCATGAACCAAGAATCGACCTGGACCCAATTGGTTATTGGTTCTGATTCCTAATTTATCTTTTCAGGAACTGGACTAGAACCTTTGGTTTCGGTTCAGTTCTGGTTTCAATTAAAATGCCCAGGCCTAATCTAAGGGCACCAATCTCGACGCTCCAAAATGTAATATCTTAGTAGTATATAAATTGTCTAACAATATGTTGTTTGACTTGAAGTCTCAATGAATAATAGACATAGAAGCTGCTGAATGAAGATAGGCTAATGCAGTAGTAGCTTCAACATCAATTTTTAACCTATTTTCCAAAGAAAACCAAGGCATTTCACCACTATTGTGTAAATGGTGAAATAGTTTACCTTTTGAAACAAATTCATACACCAGAAAAGGAACATCCAACTCCAAACAGCATTGCAACAATTTCACTACATTTCAATGGTTAACTTGAGTAAGAATAATTACGTGTCGAATACAAAAATCTAATTAGTAAGTTTTTAAAGAAGGTTTCGAAATATTGAAGTTCATTTTCTCTGTTAATACTTCCGTCTGGGCTTTTAAAGCTAATAATGTATCAATATTTTGAAGCCCTATTATTTTCTCTGACATCTCCCTTTAGAATGACCACATAACTTGATTTTGTGCTATTCTTTCATATAGCTTGTACGTATCATCCACTAGAATCTTCATTATTGATCCAACTTGTTGAGGCATCTGTTAAGGAATATATATCCCACATCGATAAATGATGTTGACACAGACCAATTAATAAAGATTTTGGGCTACTCCTCTTAATAAGGTTGACCTTTGAAGATGGACCCCCAAATCTTAACATGGTATCAGAGTTAGGCCCAATTATGCAATGTTGAGTGCTACCCAATATCGATTTGTTCACAGTTGTTTGGCATGGTCTACGCTGTGCGTGAGGGAGCGTATTAGAATCCCACATTGTTTGGGAAAATATAAATGATCCACTTAATAAGGTGAGGGCAATCCTCCCTTAATAAGCCGATTTTATTAGGTGGAGTTAGGCCCAATATTCCTAACATAATCCTCCCCTAATAAGCCGGTTTTATTAGGTGGAGTTAGGCCCAATATTCCTAACATGGTATTAGAGCCCATTATGCTCCAACGAGCGATTCGATCCCGTTAAGACTCCAAAAGTGAGCACGTGGATTTCAAGATTGGTCTGCTCAAATGAGCCACCATCTTGCGGGAGCGTGTTAAGGGATATATATCCCACATCGATAAATGATGTTGACACAGACCAATTAATAAAGATCTTGGGCTACTCCTCTTAATAAGGTTGACCTTTTAAGATGGACCCCCAAATCTTAACAGCATCAACCATGTTACAATATTCAAGCAGTAAGCCTGAATAGAAATATTAGACCTGACCTGTTTAGGAACATCAAGTTTGGGACATTTCTGAAATAGATCCTTGAAAGTTTCCCATGCAGCTGAATAATTCTCAAGTTCCTTTTATTTTAATATATGTATTTTGTTTTTGATATGATGGACTCGAGATATTGAAAATAATTAATGAATGCAGCCAATATCTTGAGCTATCCTTCAAGGTATGAGGGAATAAATTGATTCCAAAGGTATTTGCTAACATCCTTTCATAACTGATGACCTCACATAAAAGTAGGAAAGCCTGGATGTGATAGTGTGGATTTTCATATGCTTTCCCATGGTACTTGATGTCCCGATGATTTTAGAATAAATTTATGACATTTGTCGAAGATGATAGTTAGCGTGCCCGACCGAAGGGTATATGATACTGGACCATGTAGGTCTCGAATGGAGATCATATAATCTCTGACTAACATGTAGCCTTCATGGGCGACTAGCTGTACTAATGAAACTGGTGGTAAGTGATTTTGAATCTAATTCTGATTCAGATTTTCGACCATTTCTATTTCCCTTTCTATTCTATGTTCTCTTCTTTATCTAAAAATTCTTTCGATCTCGAGATCTAACGGTAGGAACTTGAGATCATCAAGATCATGCATATACTATTGAATAGTACCTAAAACGAACATAAAAGAGATCGTGATTATTATGAACAACCAAAACAATAATTTTTCGAATCCAAATATCAATTAATGAATTCACTTTAGAAACTTTATCCCCCAACAACGACATCAAAAACTTGTTCGACGAAATCGAGCAAGCTTACGAGATCGTTGAGAAATAATAATGTAGTAAAAAATAGTATAGTCTCCACGAGAAATAAATCTTAAATTGAATAGTATTATTCCATTATCAAATTTTAATGTAAATTTAACAAAAGAGATTTAGGTATTTATGTCTAAATTATTTATTAATTATCTAAGATGGTTAATTTTGATAATGAGATGTGTTGGAATTCCGAATCCACCTTTCATAATCAAATATATTTTAAGTACGACTCGGTCATATCCTCATTTCGAATTCATATGCAAAATAACCCATTAAATCTCACGATTATGTGGTTGTACACGACATATATGTTATTCCTAAAATATATTGTTCGCATGTTAAAATTTCAAAGTTCTAAACCTATCACGAAGCTTCCGAAAACATAATAAGCAACTAATTACTTAAATAGTGCGCAAGTACATAAATAGTTTAATAAAACATACAAGATCAATTAAGAATATAAATTAACTAAACTATTTGGTCTTTGAATTAAAAATAATCAATTAATAAGGTTCATCTTCATTCAACACAAGAAAGATCTAGCATAGCACGTTTCAATGAAATTACAAAAAGAAAATTGGAAAATTATCAATCGTATTGCATAGATACAAGAACGAGATGTGGATCTATTTTTTTTTCTTAATCTTCAATCACAAGTTTTGATTTTTCAAGTTATTAATGTTTCTTACCTTTAAACGCATGCTAGACTTGTTCTTCTCTTCCAATTAGGGTACATTAGCCTTCCTTAATTGTAAGATATATATGATTCCTTAATTGTAAGATATGTATGATATGAACGAAATGAGAGGGGTATCTTCTATGTTTGCCCACCTTTTGTAGAGGTCGAAATTATGTCAAGAATCGCATTAAAATTGATTTCCAAAAGAATTTAGCTGAATTGGCCTCGTGTTTGCCAAGAACGTGCCTTGTGATTGCATGAAGTTTACTTCATGCAATCACACGAAGTACACACTTCTGCGATTGCCCAATTTAGTCCCCAGCTTTCTTTATTCGTTCAATTCAAGTCATTTCTTCATGAATATTTTGTCCTTCATCTTCAAATTATATCCAATTGATCTTGTGTAGTCTTCAATCAATGTTCTTTGTTCTGAATCAACTTTGGGATATTTACAATTTGTTCCTTGTACTTTGGGATTCTTCTTCTTTAGTTCCTTTTTCGTTCCATTCTTCTAGATTAACTTTCAAGCATCGATTTTCACCTAATAAGCAATAAACAGATGAGATTAAGCTATTATGCATCAAAATTACTTCCAACTACCCATATTTAACGGCTTAGATAAGTGCATAAAATACACATATCAAGACAGTCTTTAACTATGCAATTTATTTAATTCTATTTTTGACAAAGAGATAGCTTGAGAATTAGTGGAAAACTTGTAATAATCAGTGAAAGTTTCTTATAACGTGACCATATATGAATATGCCTAATTGGAATAAAGTAAGAGTGATAATTTCACATAATTTAACTTGTGTTTATATTTCAAAACAAGCCTGTAATCTAATTCATCAAGACAACATTACAACGTTGTCAATAAAGTTAGGGAATTCCCTGAACCATGACATCGAACTTGAAAAAGAAAAAAGCACCCCTCGTTAAGACATGAGCAACATAATATGCTTTAAGATACACAAAGGAACAAATTATAGAAGGAACGAAAAATTTACACAAGAAAAAATTACACACAGCTTACAAGAATTAAAAGAGCATAGACAAGAATTAATCTCAATACAAACCACTTAACGAGGATTATTGATAGGATATATCATATGACTAAACAAACCATCTTGTGCAGAATTCATTTCAGTAGTTACTCATTGACTTGTTATTGTGATATCATATAGGTCTGAATATTGTTCACTCAGCAATGCCATATTTTCTTGTGCATTTCCTTGTTGAATCCAAGGATGTTTTGTATATTTCCTTAATCCTTCCAACTCCATTGCTAATCTTTCATTGTTGGTCTTTCATCACTCTTCAAGTTGAGGCATCTTTTTACTAATTCACCAATAGCTTGCAGTTGTTCCAAACTACCTTCCCTCAAAATCCAAGGTTCGAGAATTCGAAACAATCTATTTTCTTTAATGGAAATTATGAAAAATGTAGCCAAGTTCCTCTCTTCTTCGGATTTTGTAGGTGAAAGAGGTTTCATTCCTGTCATAAGTTCGGCAAGAACCACCCCGAAACTATAAATTGGCTCGAGTGGAAGTACTCGGGGGTCTAAATAACCTAGAGTACCTTGAACTAGTATTGTTACTTGTGTTTGGTCTAACGGCACCAATCTCGACACTCCAAAATCTGATATTTTAGCAGTATATAAATCATTGAGGAATATGTTGCTTGACTTGATGTCTCGATGAATAACAAGCATAGAAGCTGCTGAATGAAGATAGGCTAATGCACCAGCAGCGATTTTTAACCTATTTTCCCAAGAAAACCAAGGCATTTCACCACTATTGTGTATGTGGTGAAAGAGTGTACCTTGTGAAACAAATTCATATACCAGAAGAGGAACTTCACTCCAAACAACGTCCCAACATTTTCACAATGTTTCGATGGTTAACTTGAGTAAGAATAATTACCTGTTGAATACAAAAATCTAAATTAATAATATTTTAAACGAGGTAGTGAAATGTTGAATCATATAGCAATGATGTGTATTCAAGCCATCACACATTTATGAAAATTATGCATATCACTTCTTTGATGAAGAGTGAATCTGGATTTTACGTGATGGGAAGTGGGACATGTTGACAGAAATTTAAATATTTAATTTGTTATATGGAACAAATTAAGTTTTAGATATGGCTGTAAGCAAAAACCGCTAAATCGAAACCGCATTTTAGAAACTGATGGTTTGGTGCCACGTGGACCCGTCAACGAAATGATTTTGAACCAAACTAAAAATGGTTTGGTTTGGGTTTCAGAATTTTAATTGTGGTTTAAAACCAAATCGAACCGGGGAAAAAATATATAAAAATAAAAAAATGAAAATTTTTGAAAAATCCAAATATGTAAAATTCAATTGTTTTGTCATGTGTGTGTATTTTTATCAATTTCCAATTTTCTATTACATATATATTATTATTACCTAATAATCCTAATTTATATATAATAATCTCAAGACTAACCTAATTTATCAAAAGCCCTTATCCTCTTCAGAATTCAGATGAACTTCAGCCGACACCCGACACAGCCTTGAGCCACCAGCACCACACAAAATCGGAGACAGAGATCATGGGTCTTCGATGATAATATTTGTTACGAATAAAGTTTCAGATCAATAATTTTTTTGAGCAAACTGAGGTAAGAAATCTGAAATTATATGGGTTTCGCATTTCTATCAACTATTGGATGAATGTGAAATAAATTTATTCACTTTGATGGAAAGAGTTTATCTACTATGTACATGATTCTATCCTATTTGTGTGGTCATACTCTTGTTTTGTGACTGAATTAAACATGGTAAAATATGTTAATAGAAGTTAAAAAGTATTCATGTGCAATTTCATATGTGGATGAGCTCTTTAATAAGTTAAAAGAAACCAACAATGACTCCAGTTGTAACTATACATGCATCAATTTAATTGTTATGTTTTATTGTATGTTTAGATATTTTGTTAAACTATTTCTTTAAGTATTTTGAATTAATAAGGATGATATCTATTCAGTTAGCATATAAAAGTCTTGGATTTTGATCCAGTAGGCATAACGTTTATCATTTAAAGTGTTGTCTTATTGATGTCTCAGTAACTGTATTATGGAACTATATGCTTTTAAATAAATATTTAGGATACGTTTGATTGCAAATGTGGAAAATTGGTGGAAAGAAAATGAATTCTAGAGAAAATAATTGTCTAAAAATTGTTTTGTACAGAATTGTTAATTAAGTGTGTTTGATTAATTAGTATAAATTTTGTGTTTGTTTGGCTTTGTTTTACATGAAAATTGTCCATTAAAGTGAAATTTTTTTCCACAATTGGTTATAAAATTTGTTTCCATCACCAAAAAGTTAAAAAAAACAAAATTTTTTTTCCTAAAAAATAAATTTTTCATCAAAGTTTAGTGTTCGTTTGACTTTATTTTACATAGAAATTGTCCATTAAAGTGATTTTTTTTTTTTTTTACAATTGGTTATGAAATTTGTTTCCATTAAAAAAAAAAAAAAAAAAGTGGAATTGCATTTTCCCACCAAAATGGTGGGAAAATGCTTTCCCTGAAATCAAGGCAAAAGGGCGCGTAGGAGTGGGAAAATATTTTACCTAAAAAATATTGCATATCAAATAAGCTAAAAGCAAGAAAATTGAATTTTTTTTCCAACTTTCATGGAAAAAATGACTTATCAAATGGGGCCTTAGTTTATAGGTTAGTTTATTAAACTTATATTGTAACGTTATCGTAACGTCTTAACCTAAAATGGGTGGACAAAAAACTATTATTATGATTTCTCTTGAATTTAGTTGGTATTTAAATTTATAGTAGATATATTTAGTTGTTTTAAATTTATTGCTAGTAAGATATAAATATATATTGAATTCAATGAATTAATGACATAAAAGTAAAATGACAAAAAAATATACGACGAAATCAGCGGTTTTAAACCGGACCAAACTGTTCAAAATGATTTAGTTTAGGTTTGAATTTTTCTCAAACCAGTTTAAACGATTTGGTTTGAAAATCTGTCAAAAATCGGTAAAACCGGACTGCTTACACCCCTAGTTTTAGATGAGGTAGTTGAATGTTACCTCGTTTACGAATTGCTCAATTTGGCTCTGATCCATTACTCTAGACTTCTTGATTACGAATACAAAGTAATCAGATAGAATTCCTTTATAAACTGTACCAAAGCCACCTCTGCCAAGAATCCGATCTTCAGCATACTTGTTGGTGGCCTTTTCAAGTTCTTCAGCAGAAAAGATTTTGGCTGATTCTACACCACCATCATTTGAAGAAGTTTGTTGCTTCAAAAGTAACCCACCATTCTGATGGAAGAATCATTCTCTCATTCTAACAAGCTTCCTTCTCTTGATGCCAAAGTATAGCCATGTCATAGCAATGATTATTGACACGAAGATCGTGCTGAAACCTGAAATATTACGTAAAATATATAATGAAAAAAATTTCAACTAAGAAACTATAACATGAAATGATACATTGCAATATTAAACCTTCTAATAGTGACAAAAAGAAGTTTGTTGTGTTGCTTGAAATCTTTTGACATAAACTCAATAACATCCAGAACCTTTTACCCTATTGTACCCTTAATATTAATTTACAAGAAAAGAAAAAAAATAGCTTTCTTAAAATGCAACTATATATTTAAGATTATGTAAATTGGTTTTAAAATAAGTTTTTTCTCTTCAAGATAGAAGAAGAAAGGGGTACATAAGCTTAATAATTAGAAAAATAATTACCTAGCGAGAACTTGATTACTGGGAAAGGGGAATTCTTGGTAATGCAACGACGGCCTTCTTTTGTACCATCACCAATGTATCCATGTTTGCAGGAACAGCCAAAGCTAGGAGGAGTACTTGTACAAATCCCATTTTCGTCGCATGGATTGTTCTTACATTCATCAATATCTGTCAAACCAAGAACAACATTAAGAATATAATATCGTTATATATTCAACGGCAACCAAAAACTAAGTAAACTTTGTTAATTTGTTCTACACTTTCCGTCTTCAAACTTTTTGTACTGACTCTACTGAGATTGCCTAAATAAGAGGAGTCTCTAATGGAATAACACAAATCACTTGAAATAATTTATTGGGAAGATGCAACTTTAGATTCCTATTATATTGTACAATTTTGTCCAATCTAATTTGCAAATAATTTATTTTCATTTTCAGTGCTATTTGGTATTTTGTTGATTAATAAACGATCTGTAGAATAGTATTGATGTAGCGACCTAGGCCCACAGTGACTACTAGACTCACTTGGATATTTTTTTAATTTGATTGAATTCTTAATGTTTTCGATTTCTAAGCCAACGTGCCTTTCCTTCTTCTAGTGGTGAAGTTTCAGAGAAGTCCACCGAGATTCCTTCAACATTGTTCATCGTGTCTTTCTATTTTACATTGCACCAAGTATTCAATCCATCAATTAATACTGCAGATATATAGACCAAATTTATAAGGATGAAAATAGTGTATATTATAACGTGTTGTTAGAATTTGGGTGTGACCCGAATTCCTTTGTTGAAGTATTTGAGATATTGAAGAATTCTAATTGAAGTGAATGTCAAGGAGAATTCAAATTGGAATGCTATTGGAATTTTATGTCAAATTGAAGTTCTATTTTGAAAACTCATTGAGAGTTTAAAATTGGTATTGGATTTGAAAAAGAGTTTGAGATGGAGAAAACAATTTGAAAAAAAAAAAAAGTGGTCGAGACCTAGCGCCAAGGTGCCAGCCTGACACCGAAGCACCCGGGGTGCGCTGCCTATTCTGTTCGGGTTTTTTCTGCATTTTTCATTCCTACTTCGTTCTGGACTTGGTTTTTTAACATTTTATTTCATCAACAACTCTACCAAGAGGGTTTGGACGTCCCCTATATGTTCCCTATAAATACTAAGCTCTTCTATACAATTTTGTAATGTGAGGAAATAGATCACTAGAATTATAGGATCTATTGTAATTTTCTCTCTTCTCCATTATTCTTGGCCAATAAAATCTCTTAATTCTTCAATCATATTTATTGTCTTCTTTTATTCTTTTGCTTGTGTTCATTTACTTCATTATTGTGCCATATAATTTCAACATCTCAAACCGGTAGTTGGTTTCATAACATGTTGTAACGACCCGGGTCCCACTTGACGGGCTGTCCTGGCCGTTAGATCGATGACGTACTGTCCTCACTGTACCAACATGGGTCTTTTCAGCATATTTTGTCCTCACTCGCACGCTCCCCGAGAAAACTTCTCAGGGGGATCACCCATCATAGAATTGCTCCAAGCCAAGCACGCTTAACTGTGGAGTTTCCAACGATGGACTTCCGGAAAAAAAGGTGCACCTTGTGGTATGAGTAGTACTTATCAAATCTCTTAAACTTTCTTGGTTTGGGGTATTACAATCACCCCCCGTTAGACTCGCGACGTCCTCGTCGCGCTTGATCCATCTGAGGATCCGTTGCCAGGCGTTGGGATTCTAGAGGTGGCTCCTACGGGTTCAAGAGGTGGCTCCCGTCCTATGGCGTAGCACTTTGTCCCGCATAGCACTTAGTTCCCGATTTCCGGCTGGCAAACGGCTCTGATACCATTTGTAACGACCCGGGTCCCACTTAACGGGCTGTCCTGGCCGTTAGATCGACGACGTACTGTCCTCACTGTACCAACATGGGTCTTTTCAGCATACTTTGTCCTCACTCGCATGCTCCCCGAGAAAACTTCCCAGGGGGGTCACCCATCATAGAATTGCTCCAAGCCAAGCACGCTTAACTGTGGAGTTTCCAACGATGGACTTCCGGAAAAGAAGGTGCACCTTGTGGTAAGAGTAGTACTTATCAAATCTCTTAAACTTTCTTGGTTTGGGGTATTACACATGTGTTTATAATTTACATGGAATATAGGATTGATGATGAGAAAGTTGTATAATCGAGGTTATTATGGAAATAAATGAATATTTGTATCATTCTTCCGATTCAACAATGAAACAGAAAATATCCACCGCTTATTATACTGGGAATACTACCTATAAGATTATCCAAAAGGAAAAAAATTACTACTGACATTTCAATGAGATATTACAAAACAAGGTTATTGTTTTGACAATTTATGGGTAGATTTTTTAGTGCCTATTGATTGAATACAAAAATGATTTCATTTTTCACGAGTTCAATGATAACCAGCATGTTTGGCTGTGTTGAAAACCGGCTTTCTCAGCTTCTTTTCTCCACAATCCAAACATGCTTAGAAACGCTAAAGTGGTGAACTTTGAAAATAGTTACTTAGGTAATTTTCGTAAATAAGTAAATAACCAACAAAAAACTAACTTGTGCAGCCTGGACTTAGATACGGACTGCCCTCGTACCCGGTCCAGCAATTATAGCGATATCCACCATGACCCGTGTCTGAATCAACACAAACACTATTATGAAGACAAGCATAATTGTCAACTTGACCCATATGGTCTTTTGGTTGGTAATTTTGATGTCGGAAATTCGAGTATCTCAATCGAAAAAATAAATAAAATAAACAGAAAATGAAATGTAGTAGATGAAACGAGGTATGCTTAAGCAAATCTCCTTAAGACAGATTTCACCCTCCAATAAAGTGCAAACATGATTATAAACGTCTGTCTCCCAAGATACAATGCTCATTCCAAAGTCGATACTGCACAATACCAACTTTGTTGATCGAACCAAAGAATGATCGTACTCGAACGGAATAATCACAAATATATTTGAAAGAATTTTTGTAAATATAATTTGGAGAGAGAATGAATTTAGAAATCAATTGTATTTTAATTGATTTGGTGTGTCGAAAAATGAATCTAGAGATTGAAGTGTTTCATTGAATGGGTGTATGACATTTCATGAATTGGTGCACCCCTTGGTTTGATTCGTCTTAGCCATTGAATCGCATCATTTCATGATCTGACGGCCTAGATAAAACCATGAAGTGTAGTATCATCATACCTATTCACCAATTTCTGAATAGTCACCAGCCATGTAGATGTCACGCGTACATCTAACTAAACCAATTGCCATGCAGGACGAAGTGACGCCACCTGTTACATGTGTGCCACCTAGGATGTCAACTCATCGAGCCTCCCGTTGCCATGTTATCGAACCATGAGTCCATTTTCGAAAACAATAAGTGCAAAGTGCTCCTCTAAAGCATCCAATGTGAATTTTGCGACGTGCGTGGGCCGGGACCGGGCTGGGGCCGTGGCATGACGCACTAGTGGTGCCTAGTTCACTAGCCTTTGGCTAACCAAAATTAGTCAAGTTGTAGGTCACTTATTAAATTATAGATTGTTCACAAATCCCACTATATAAACAAGTATTTTTTTCTTGTAAACTTTCGATGCGGGATTCCTAACCATATATAAGACAATTAAAATGGGTTTATGAACTTATAGGCCTATATTGGAGACTTTTCTAATTCACCCAAATTAATTGCAATGACCCACATCATTAAATATCACATTTAATGATTTAGCCCAATTAATTTCAACAAATTTTACCATGTTTTGTATAGCATGCTACGACTACCCAATTCTTGATATGTATTTTGTCGTCAAATATTTTGACAATTTCCATGTTGGTGTCTGAAATGAAGGGCTTTGGAGGGTTGAAAGTGTTGTTGTGCTTTACATCAAACCATGAGCCTATTGAACAATTTGTTCCAAGTCCAATTCCAAAAGGGTAGGGGACAGTTAAGTCTCCACACTTTGATTGGCAGCCCGATTTTACTGTGGCTCCAGGGGTGGCAGTAGTGGTAGAGAAGGAGAAAAGGGCTGCCAGTAAAACCAATAAGAAAATATTGATCCTATTTGCTTGTCGAAGAACTGGATTTGGTTGGCCTTTTATAGTATGTAAGTAGACTTGAGCAAAGTCTGGGGCTTCAGAAGGGTTCAAATTATAAGCAACTAAGTCGTTCCCAATTTGCCATGTTAATTTTGTTAAATAATTGTTTAAAAATAGGTTGAATAGTGGGTCAACGATGACTTCATTAAAAACTCAGCATATCAGTTCTCCATCGATTTCCACTTAGTTGAATTCAGGACCAGCCCTCAGGCGCGAGTGGGGGCCCTCATTATTTGGCCTCCCCCTTTTTTTATATTGGTCAAGCCCAGCCCAAAATCAGAGGGCCTTACTCAATTTTGGCCTAATTAATTTTATGAGAAAATTACACCCACAAAGGTTTTTAAGTTACCATATTTTTCAAAAATACAGAATCAACTTTAATAATACATAAATCAGGTTTTAATTAATAGTTTTTAAATTATTTTTTATTTAAATCAATCCTACACAAAATCAAACCCTAATTTTTTCATTTGCCTCATCTCTCTCTCTCTCTCTCTCTCTCTCGCCATTCCAACCGACCATCACCACCACCTCTCTTCTCCCTCAAACCGACTGCATCTCGTCAATCGCTGAAGAGGTGCCCACGACGGCATACCTGAAGAGGCGCCCACGATAGCATCTCGCCATTCGCTGTCGCAGCGGCATACGGTTTCAGAGACGATGCATTCGGATACAAATCGCGATGATGTATGTGGAGGTGGTAGCAGCGCCGCCCCCTGGAAAGAGATTGCTGGTGTAATTGATCCTAAAATCGCGATGTTGGTGGTTGAGAGCGGCGAAGATGCTGAGTAATTAGGGTTTGTGTTTTCGATCTGCCTTCTTTGTCTTCTCTCTTTTCGACACAGCTGCGTTTTGGTAGTTGTGGTGGCGCAGGCGCCGGTTTTTTGTTGTGGTAGTGGTGGTGTTACACCAGCGATTTTGTTGGTGGTGCGGGCGGTAATGGTGGTAGTTCTAGTGCGACCGCAGCGTCGCGATTGTTGGTGGCTATGGTGAGGTTGTGGGGATGGTGTATTGTTAGTGTTGTTGTTGGTGTTTATTTTGTTGCTGGGAAGTGGCGGCGGCGGTGGTGTGGCTGTTGGTGGTGCGTTTCTGTGGTGGTGTTATTGGCGCGGTGTTGTGGTTTCTGTGGTGTTGGTGTTGGTGGCGGAGACGACAGTGGTGTTTTGTTGATGGTGGTCACAAACGATTTGTTGATTGTGACCAATAAATTGGTTGGTGTGGACCAATAAATAATAAACTGTGACCTAGAAATAATTTGTGACCTACAAATTTATTAATTTGTGACCAATAAAAGTAATATGTGACCTATAATTTGATGTTCTGTGACCATAAAATAAGTTGTGTGACTTATAAATTTTGTGATTCGTGCCCGATGAACAATTGTGACTTTAAAATTTTTAATTTGTGACCGATGAACGAACCGTGACCTATAAAATTTTTGATTTGTGACCTTAAAATTTTTGAATTGTGACCAAATTGTGACTTTTAAATTTTTAAGTTATGACCGATGAACAAATTGTAACCTATGAAAATTTTGAATTGTGACCAAATTGTATAGATCTGTGACCTTAACATATTCGCCGGAATCGGATTAGTTGTCAGAAAAGTTGTCGGAACAGTCGCCGGAGAAGAGTGGTGACTGGAAAGGTCGCCGGAATATCCTCGGAGTTGTAGGAGTGGTGGAGGTGGGGGTGGGTTAATTATTTTATAGTAGAATTAAATATTAATAATAAATTAATTTAATAATTATTATTTCATAATTAAAAATTTAAAGAAACCTGATTTTTGAAATTTGAAACATGTTTTGGTATTTTAGAAACTTCCCGAACCGTATAAAAGAAAGAAGAAGACAACGAAGATGACCCCAACAAAATTCACTCTCAAACAGAGAATATGTAATTTACTTTTTCTTAGATTAGGTTCAATTATTTCAATTCCCTTGTACTTGTGTGCTTGCGCCCCTTGGAGGCATCTTGTTCGCGTCCAAACTGTAATCTTCATATTCAATAAACACCCCTTTTTGGGACTTTGTTCCAAGAGGTTTGTCCATTACACAATCGTCTGATCCCTTTTTAATTGTTAACGAGTAAACGCGCGAAACACTAACAATTTAATTTAATTGCACAAATTAACTAGAGCAGAAGACCAATTGTCGCCCAAAAATGCTGAATCGCCCAGAGTCCCAACGATGACTAAAGCTTGTTGTTATCCAAAGTCACGATTTAATAGGGTTTGAGCACATCACAATTACGCCATATGATTTGAGAAAGTTGGTGACAAGCAGTTATGAAGAAGACGTGGTGATAGGAGTTGCACACGGTATTTATTGGCCAAGTCGGCCATTATGAAAGAAATAGGTAGTTACAAACAGTTTCTAAACGATTAGAAACTGCCCAAACCGTATAAAAGAAAGAAGAAGACAACGAAGATGACCCCGACAAAATTCACTCTCAAACAGAGAATTTGTAATTTACTTTTTCTTAGATTAGCTTCAATTATTTCAATTCCCTTGTACTTGTGTGCTTGCGCCCCTTGGAGGCATCTTGTTCGCGTCCAAACTGTAATCTTCATATTCAATAAACACCCCTTTTTGGGACTTTGTTCCAAGAGGTTTTTCCATTACACAATCGTCTGATCCCTTTTTAATTGTTAACGAGTAAATGCGCGAAACACTAACAATTTAATTTAATTGCACAAATTAACTAGAGCAGAAGACCAATTGTCGCCCAAAAAAGCTGAATCGCCCAGAGTCCCAACGATGACTAAAACTTGTTGTTATCCAAAGTCACGATTTAATAGGGTTTGAGCACATCACAATTACGCCATACGATTTGAGAAAGTTGGTGACAAGCAATTATAAAGAAGACGTGGTGATAGGAGTTGCACACTGTATTTATTGGCCAAGTCGGCCATTATGAAAGAAATAGGTAGTTACAAACAATTTCTAAACGATTAGAAACTGCCCAAATCGTATAAAAGAAAGAAGAAGACAACAAAGATGACCCCGACAAAATTCACTCTCAAACAGAGAATTTGTAATTTACTTTTTCTTAGATTAGTTTCAATTATTTCAATTCCCTTGTACTTGTGTGCCTGCGCCCCTTGGAGGCATCTTGTTCGCGTCCAAACTGTAATCTTCATATTCAATAAACACCCCTTTTTGGGACTTTGTTCCAAGAGGTTTGTCCATTACACAATCGTCTGATCCCTTTTTAATTGTTAACGAGTAAACGCGCGAAACACTAACAATTTAATTTAATTGCACAAATTAACTAGAGCAGAAGACCAATTGTCGCCCAAAAATGCTGAATCGCCCAGAGTCCCAACGATGACTAAAGCTTGTTGTTATCCAAAGTCACGATTTAATAGGGTTTGAGCACATCACAATTACGCCATACGATTTGAGAAAGTTGGTGACAAGCAGTTATGAAGAAGACGTGGTGATAGGAGTTACACACGGTATTTATTGGCCAAGTCGGCCATTATGAAAGAAATAGGTAGTTACAAACAGTTTCTAAACGATTAGAAACTGCCCAAACCGTATAAAAGAAAGAAGAAGACAACGAAGATGACCCCGACAAAATTCACTCTCAAACAGAGAATTTGTAATTTACTTTTTCTTAGATTAACTTCAATTATTTCAATTCCCTTGTACTTGTGTGCTTGCGCCCCTTGGAGGCATCTTGTTCGCGTCCAAATTGTAATCTTCATATTCAATAAACACCCCTTTTTGGGACTTTGTTCCAAGAGGTTTGTCCATTACACAATCGTCTGATCCCTTTTTAATTGTTAACGAGTAAACGCGCGAAACACTAACAATTTAATTTAATTGCACAAATTAACTAGAGCAGAAGACCAATTGTCGCCCAAAAAAGCTGAATCGCCCAGAGTCCCAACGATGACTAAAGCTTGTTGTTATCCAAAGTCACGATTTAATAGGGTTTGAGCACATCACAATTACGCCATACGATTTGAGAAAGTTGGTGACAAGCAATTATAAAGAAGACGTGGTGATAGGAGTTGCACACGGTATTTATTGGCCAAGTCGGCCATTATGAAAGAAATAGGTAGTTACAAACAATTTCTAAACGATTAGAAACTGCCCAAACCGTATAAAAGAAAGAAGAAGACAACAAAGATGACCCCGACAAAATTCACTCTCAAACAGAGAATTTGTAATTTACTTTTTCTTAGATTAGTTTCAATTATTTCAATTCCCTTGTACTTGTGTGCCTGCGCCCCTTGGAGGCATCTTGTTCGCGTCCAAACTGTAATCTTCATATTCAATAAACACCCCTTTTTGGGACTTTGTTCCAAGAGGTTTGTCCATTACACAATCGTCTGATCCCTTTTTAATTGTTAACGAGTAAATGAGCGAAACACTAACAATTTAATTTAATTGCAAAAATTAACTAACGGATTAAAACAGGAACACAAGATATAACATGGTAAACCCTAAAGAAAAACATTCATGGCTCCCATGCCATGGGTCAAACAATTCACTAAATCAAACAATTAGAAATAAAATAGTCCCAGTTTTGTAATTTCATAAAAAAAAAACAATAAAAAGAAATCTCAGAACAACTCCCTTGTTTTATTGTACTTTTCACTTGGTGTAAAAGTGGAATCAAAACCCCCGATCTTGACTTTATTGTTACTTCACTATTGTACTCGATTGTAATCACCACATGGATTAAGAATCAATATTCTTAACTTACGTCAAGCAATTTGATCAATCAATAGGATTGTACATTAACGCTATTGTTTGTTTTCTTCAAATAAGGCTGAAGAAGAACGGTTGGCTTTGAAAGTTTTCAATTATGCATCGCACTTGTTGAAAGATGGTAGAATGTACAATGGCTAGGTCACCGGACGTGGAAAGATTTTCAAACCTATTCAAGTTCACGCGTGTGCGTGCATTAGCT
Organism: Fraxinus americana; assembly: GCA_035079005.1. Classification (NCBI taxonomy): domain Eukaryota; kingdom Viridiplantae; phylum Streptophyta; class Magnoliopsida; order Lamiales; family Oleaceae; genus Fraxinus; species Fraxinus americana. The sequence goes on from CM068726.1 coordinate 21,048,698, forward strand.
CACGAGACATGCATGAACATTTCAGACTATTTGGAATCATAGAACCACCCAAATAGTCAAAAACCTGTCAAGAGCCATCTAGTACACGAGACACCTATTCAATTTCATCTCTGTGCGTGCATTAGTGCACATATGCACTGTTGTTCTAACCTCCCAGTAGGTTCGCGTGCACATGCTGGCCTTCTGTCCAGCATGTGGGATGGACATATTTTCACTCATATGGCTAGTTTTTAGTGTGCTATTGATTTCAACGTCTTCTCATCGAAGATGGATCAAACCAATACAACACTAATTTTGAAAATGTTCTAACAATCCCCCAATATTTTTCGGATTGAATAAAGTTTTTAATCTCTTTTAAAGACTTCTCGAATTTTAATGCATAAATTAATGTGTCTTTTGGACTTCAACCTTCACGTAGTGAAAATGTTTCAAAGGTCAAGGAGCCGCATAGTTCTCAAACTATCACCTTGAGTACAACGTGAATTTTGGGAGCACGGTGTTGAGAGGCTCCAATATTATTTACGTTAGATGCATAGAATTTTGTAATGTTTATTATGTTATTTAAATTATTCAGCAACGTTATTTAATTTGGGAATGTTTTGGAATGCAATTTCAGCCAGAATATGAATTATAACAGGGGAGGGAAGTGCAGTGATTCATACAGCTTGCTAGAGAGAAACGTAGGGAGAGCGGCCGGTCTCAAAAACCTACCAAGCTTTTATTTCCATTCCATTTTTATTCAGTAATTCGGCAAAAAAGACATCGAAATGCTGGAAATTATAACAGAAACGTCTAAAAAGCATTCAATACATCAAGAAGGATTAAGTATGAAAGAACTACAAAAGGATCAAAGTTGATGTGAAGATGCCTAGATCTACTAGCAGAGTACTTCCATCGATGTGAACATGTAGCACATAGTACAACTCAATTATTTGTAATACGGTTGTGTTATTGATGGTGTTAGAAACTGATTCTTGGGTCATTCTTGTGGAATCTATTGAAAACTTAAAGTAACCACTCTTTTACGAAAATGGTGATTTAAGGCTGAAAATATGATGGAAAATTGTCAAGGAAAATGCGCAATAGTTAGGACTTGAAAGCCATCGTGAACAAACCTTGTAAAAATTGGCCCTTTTCAACTTAATTGAGTTCTTGATTATAAAAGTACATTAAATTTCAGAACTAGATTGAAAATGACAAGTGGTTCAAGTACAAAAGTTTTGAGGATTCAACCTGCAAACTAGGAAATTTTTTACACACCTTTTATTTTATGCTTTCTATCGTGACAGACACGATATATGTTAGACTAAAGAACATAGCAAACTAATAGAATCACAAAATCATCATATACACAGAGAACACATTGCGTTATGCTCTTAACCAAAACTCTGGAATATTAAGGCTGCCCTTTTGTGTCATGGTAATATGCGAGGATCTCATATCTGATCTTCTTCAATGCTACAACAACTTCTTTCATATTCACCCTCTCATTTGCACTTTCCATGGAGTAATTTAAAGCTAGTTCCATCATAGATGACAAACATTTCAACTTTTCTGTGTAATATTCTTCTTCTGGAGCCAACAAGTTCGAATCTATAATTTGAGTAATAGCATTGGGCACAGAATCATTCATCCAGCTCCTGAGGCTTAATTCCCCAAAAAACTTTTCACTGCTTGGTTTCCTACTGGTAAATATTTCCACTGTAGGAAAATATGATAATGAGGGAACAAATACCAGATCAACACCGAATTTGTTAATCTGAATTATTGGTTTTAGAAACAGAATTAAAGCAGAAAACAGAACAATAATATAAAGTACAAAACGTAGGCTCTTCTAAGGGGCCAATTTTTGGTCAATCTGGTTCGACATTCGTGTACGCACACCAGGCCCGATGCTTATTTCGGTCCGTGATTTGCACCCCCATACTATACTATACATGATTGCACTATTTTAAAGTGCAATCTTTTATAAAATGGTTTTAGTTTTCATCCACTTCCTATGTGGGACAAACTTATTTTTAGTTTTCCCACCAACATAAGCTCCTTTCACATGGCATACATTGAGCTTCAATTTCTCATTCACCCGAGCATCATTTTTGACAAGTATATGATTTCGATGTACTCACGAAGGAGAACACAAATCAAATTTCATCTTCCAAAATATCCAAACGGGTCCACCTCAAAATTTGTGCCAAAGTCACCCACAAACTCAATTTTTCCAACATAAACATCTGATCTTATTGACACCGATCCTTCCAATCCATACTCTACACAAACATTGATAAATGTATGAGTTATGTCATGTTTGAAGCTATATTGTATAAGAAATATAGTATATTTTACAAAATAGTTTTTTTGTGTAAATATTAATGCTGCTAAGCAGATGACAAAAACCCATCCCAGGGAATTGTTTTGGACAATTGAGGACGAAAATTATAGAGATAAGCAGATATTGAATCCTTCATGGGAAATTGTTCCTCATGCCATTTACTATATTTTAAGTCTAATCCACCTTCAACTCATGTTCCCACACTAACTATCTTAATACAAGGACCTATTTAGCCAAGAAAAAATAAACGTGCTGGACTAAACTTAACTCTTATTTTTTATTTTTTATTTATACCAAACGTACCTAAAAGTTCAAGAGAAAAGATAGAAGCTTTACCTGGTGCAATGTAACCCAATGTTCCCAGGGTTGTAGTATGTGTATTGCTTTCTCCCTCACCCAGTAACTTGGCAATTCCAAAATCACACAAGTGGGCAACCATTTCGTCATCCAGCAGTACATTACCTGGCTTTAAATCACAATGAACAATCTGTGTTGGATAACCGTAATGCAGTATTCCAATGCACATGCTATGTCTATCATTATGTTAATTCTCTGCAAGCTATCCAAGACATAGCTGTCTGAATATAACCACTTCTCGAGGCCTTGAAATCTGGATTGGAGCAAGTACTAATGACTTTGCACAAATTTCGATGTCAAAGGTTGTGCAAGACATCACTTTCTACATCAAAACTCTTGAATGCATTTTGGTGTTGCAAATTGAACACCTTCACTGCCACATCCCTTCCATTATTAAGAGTCCCTCTATAGACAGAGCCAAAAGTCTCAGATCCAAGTAAATGACTTTCACTATGCCCTTCAGTTGCTTGCATAAGCTCATAATATGAGACCCTCGATAGAGTTGTGGGAGGTGCAAAGTCCGTTATACTTTCCCCCAAATTTTTCCTTCTGTACCTTTTAACTGCACATGCCAAGGCCATGGCAACTATAATTACTGCTATAGTACCCGACAAAGCAAATACAACTCCAAGCATCACTTTTCGTCTCCTTTGTCTACCATTTCCAATAGTATGACATGGTGGGAAACCATATAAAGGATCACCACGTAGTCCTTTATTAGACACGAAGAATTGACTTGGAAAGGTTTTGAAAGGAGCACCAGAGGAACTTCACCACTTAAATCATTGAATGAAACATCGAAGTATGTGAGATAATTAAGTGTCTCCAAGGACTTAGAAATTTTACCAAAAAGATTGTTGTGATTTAGATCGAGTCGCTCCAAGTTCAGCAGCTTGCCCATTGACTCAGGAATAAACCCTTGCAGGTGTTATGTGCTAAGGAAAGATTGACTAAGCTCTGTAAATCTCCAATTGTGGTTGGAATGCTACCTGAGAACTGATTCATTACAACCTTCAGATTCCCTATTTCTTGAGGGAGATGGCCACTAAAAAAATTTGAAGATAGATTCAACTCCGGAAGATCTTTCCAGAGCCACAGGCTCGGAGGTATGATGGAGATCAATCTGTTGGAATCTATATATAGAGAGTAGAGACCTTACTGTAGTAATATTCCCCATGCAGTCTGGAATGGCACCTGTTATTAGATTATGAGACAACAACAATCCATTTAAATTGTGAAGCTCACAAAGAGTATCCGGTATATATCCACTTATTTTGTTGCGGGAAAGAGCTAATCCTTGAAGCTTTTGCAAATCCACCATGCTTGCTGGTATTGATCCTGTCAACTGATGGCCATACAAACTTAGCACTATCAAACTGCTGAGATTTCCAATTTCATTTGGAATGCTACCTCTAAGATGACAATTATAACCATAAATATATTGAAGAGAAGTGGAAAGATTTCCAACTGAAACTGGAAGAATGCCATTAAAGGGATTATCATCAAAACCCAACTTTATTAAAAATCTACAGTTCGTGAATGAAGTGATGAAGCTCAATTCTGGAGATTCACTAATAAAATTGTTGCCACCCAAGTATGCAACTTCAAGTAATCTTAAATCTCCAATGAAGTTGGGAATTGGTCCAGTAAAATTGTTGAACGAAAGGTTTATTATAGTTAGTTCAGAAGAATTTGCAGTAGAATTTGGTATTCTTCCATAGAAATTATTTTGGTTCAAGTAGAGTTCTTCAAGATTAGGAAGCTCATAACCCAAAATCAACCTATCAAGATTGACCGAAAGCTGATTTTCTGAAACTGAAATCATTAGTAATGTTGAGATATTTAAAATTCTTGGTGGAACAGAACGGTTTAAGATATTGACACCAAAATAAAGATACTCCAAGTTGTAAAGATTTCCGATCTTGTGGGATTATACCTACAAAATTATGAAGAGCTCAAACTTTAGCACGACAACTTTCTTTAAATTGATGTATGAAAATACCATGGACAAACGCAAAAGTAATGTTATAGAAAGTCGTACATGTCAACTTGTTATATCCAACATATAGCTTCCTAAGCATGGTTAAATTCCCAAGCCCTTGTGGTATTGATCCACTAAACTATTGTAGGATAACGACAAAATCTGAAGTGCTGAGCATTCATTTATTCGTGTTGGAAGAGGGCCAATTAATTCATTCACATGCAAATAAACCTCTTCAAGTTGGGTACGAGGAGAGCAAATATTTGCCGGGAGTGTACCAGATAGGTTGAACTGAGCAATGTTAATTTATTGCAATGATGAAATGTTAAAGATACTGGCTGGTATAGAGCCTGTAAGGAAATTATCTCCCATGCCTAACTCAACGAGGTTCTCGAGGTTACCCATCTCTTCTGGAATTTCACCTGTCAAATCGTGAAATAAGAATCAAAGCGATCATTTTCAACACGTTGATTTAGATAACAATAAAATCAATATTTGGCTATCAAATATCTTTTAAATAAGAATTTGAAGTACTAACACAACATCAAAGATCATTCAAATACCTGACAAATCATTTGTACCAAGATATAAAGTCTGAAGCGTACTTATGCGCCCAATTTCTCTTGGAATGGATCCGCTAAATTTGTTGTCCGACAAGGAAAGAAGCTGAAGTTGTGAACATTCCGATAGATCTGAAGGAATTTCACCATCCAATTCATTTGAAGATAGATAAAGCCCTGTGAGATACGTCAACAGGGAGATTACCAGGCAAACTATTCCCTGTCAAAGCAAGACTTTCCATTGTGGAGATATTGAATATTGTCAACAGTATTATACCAGTGAGCCTGTTGTATTGTAATTTGAAAGTTTTCAAGAAAGATTTCAAATCTCTTCCGGGATTTTCCCAGGTAGAGGATTGAAAGACAAATCCAAATCCTGTAGAGTGGATATGTTAAATAGTGAAGGTGGGATAAAACCTATAGAACTGTTATTTCTAACATTCATAACTTTAAGTTCGGGCAAGAAGCCAAACCAAGACGGAATTTGTCCACTGAAATTGTTGAAACTAATATCAACTGTTCTTAGTCGAGGCAATTGCTGAGTTTTCAGGCAGAATATTATAAAAATTATTGCGACTTACATTGAGATAAACAAGAAAAGAGAGATTTCCCAATTCAGGCTGTATATTTCCAGTAAGATTCATACAAGAAATATCTAGTGCAGTCACTCTTTGGTTGAGAGAACTACAAGTAACTCCAATCCAGTCACAAATCGAGGCAGAAGAAGACCAGTTTTTCGACAGAATTCCTGAAGGATCTAAACTGATGTGTGCTTTCAAGGTCAAAAGAGAAGCTTGATCTGTAGTAACATTGGTTTCCGACATGGCCAAACACACCATTAGAGTGACTATCAAAAGAATTGCAGCAGGAAAGTATTGAGATTTCTCCATGATTGTGTCTAGTTTGTGAAATCTGGATTACTGGTCTGCGTAAGAAGAACTGGATCACTCCAAGAAAACAAAACATGCTTTCTTTGCCTTTGGATTATAAAAATGAAGAATTACGTGACAACCTTTGACTAAAACAAAAGACAACTTGTACATATAAAAGGTATTATCTGCGGATGAAGGTGACGAATAGAACATTTAGTCTCGTTTGGTTTAAATAAAAATAATAATTTTCAATTTTTTATAAAAGTTGATAAAATAGTGAATTTTATTAAATATATAATTGAAAATGAATTTTAGTTTTTTTTTTTCTTAAAAAACTTAATTTTAAAAAAGTGGGAACCAAACAAAACTTAAATAAAATAGAAAAAAAATAATAAACACCTAGGCTGGTTGCTTATTATTATAAATTTATGATAGGGACTTTGTATGAGTGTTATGCCCTAAGTTCAATCAACTTTGGACATAAATACTATATATATATATATATATATATATATATATATATATATATATATATATATATAATCGATACATATTTATGAAAATATCTATTATTTAATTGAATTAATATTCTAATAAATTAAATAATAGAATCCATAAATTCAAGTTTTGGTGATTTGTTAATCACAATGAATTGTGATTGTGAGATATAAATTACATATGATTGAATCTTAAATCGTCTGTGGTCGAAATAATTATGAGATACAGATATCGTTATTACGGATAGACCATCACATGTGGCATTCTTAGGTGCGAAGTAAGTAGCTGATCTCACAAGTTAAAGTGTGGTGACACTTGAATGAACACGTGGATGTTTTGTTATAGAAAAAAACATTGGAGACCCGCTGGGAGATTCCACATGGATAATTATCTGAATGTCAGTGGTTAATCTCTAACGTTCGGTAGTGGAATTGGTCCTTTGACTTGAGGTCATCATAGTGCCTTATATGAGGACAGTCATACTTTGGTGATGTTGGACGTTACTCTGCCAAAGGTCGCTAATACAGTATCATTCGGGTATGTTAAGAATCATATGAAGGTTGTGAATGATCAATAGAGGATTCATCACTCTTAGATAGTAAGAGATTATGATCTATATTTTATCCAGTTAAGCTGATAATGAAATAATTGGCTAAGGTGAACTCATAAGTCGAAAAAGAGTTTTCAACTTACATTGACTTAACAGTGCGATAAAAGATATGATCGATAATTGAGATTGAGACATATCCATATTTCATAATTGATCATATCATATTGACGAAAGGATTATAGTTTCATAGTAAACGAACTAGTTTGGTTTTGTCATATCACTGACATTTTCCTTCACATGTATTGCCCGACACCTTGCTAAATGTCAATTTGGTATAACAGATGTGAGTTGATAATAAATTAAAAGAGGTATTTTAATTTATCAATTTTGATTAGATCAAAATAATAATTGAAATTTGATTTATTTTTCGCTGTGCATGTTAAGTAAATTCCCAACAGTGGTATCAGAGCCTACTTTGTGTTTATTCGAAATTGTTTTGCATCATGTAACAATCAAAAGTTGATTGTTGTTGTTTTCTTATTTCTAGCATTTTGAAAAATTGTTTTTCATCTGTAAAATTTATTTTGAGAATTTAATAAATAAATAAATAATTTGGTATCGAGAGGTTTTGCCTGCAACAACAAATGCCGTCGGCGAAGGCTAGCAGGGTGAAGCAACAGCTTTGCTCCAAGCGGCGACGGAGCCACTGCGGGCACCACTGTTTATTTTACAGCCAGTGCTGTTGCTAAACGTTGCATGTCGAGCTATAATGCACCGTGTGCTACGTTGTCGGCGATGTGTCGTCGCTGTTTGACAGCGACAACACTCACTGGTAAACGCCGCTCAGAGTTAAGGAGAAGAATTTTCTAGGGTTTCCTCTGGGTGGATTTTGATTTGGGGATGGGGACCTCCCCTGAAATTTCTAAAATTTTGGGGACCTATTTGCAATTTTTTAAATGAATGACCCTGTCACGCAAATTTCAAATTTGAAGGGCTTGCTTTGAATTTAAAACTTGGGTAAAGTTGCATTATTCAAAAGTGTTTTTGAATTTAAAAATTAAAATGGTTTTAAATTTTATTTTCAAATGGTTTGACCTTAAAATTTTAATTTTGACCCAAATTTAAATTTTATTTAAAATTGACGACTTTTATTTTTTCGTTAAACTTGGTTTTAACTTAAATATTAAATTTTGACCCTAAATGGAATTTTATTTTATTTACATGTTTTATCATAAATTAAAATGTTAATTCATTTGAATTAGAGTTTGACTATAGTCTAATATTTAATTAAAATATGATTTTAATTAAATTATAAACCCTAGTATATTGTTGAAATTAGAGTTAGACTCTAACTTGAAATTTAAGTGAAATTGGATTTTAATTAAATTGTTTCACCCTAAATTTTTTCTTGAAATTAGAGTTGGACTCTAATTTGGTATTTAATTAAAATTTGATTTTAATTAAATAATTCGTCATAATTTCTTAGAATTAGAGTTTGACTCTAATTTGATATTTAATTAATATTTGATTTTAATTAAATAAGCCGTCCTAATATCTTGGAATTAGAGTTGGACTCTAATTTTTGTATTTTAATTAAAATTTAATTTTAATTAAATTCAACTGTCTTAAGTTTTAAAATTAGAGTTGGACTCTAATTTAATATTTAATTAAAATTTGATTTTAATTAATTATAATTGTGTAGTTAAATAAATCCGCCTTTGAAAGGACATCGCATTATTTGTTCAAGGAAGATAGTGACGTTGGTTTCCGACATGGCCAAACACACAATTAGAGCGGCTATCAAAAAAATTGCAGCAGGAAAGGAAAGTATTGAGATTTCTTCATGATTGTGTCTAGTTTGTGACATCTGGATTACTGATCTCTCTGTGTAACAAGAACTGGATCACTACGAGAACACAAAATTAAAGATGAAGAATTATGTGACAGCCATTGAATAAAAATAAAGATAACATGGGTATGGATTTTACTACTTGAACAAGGTTACATGGGTGGCGCCCCACTGTAGGTGGGGGCCTGTAAACGCAATTAAAAGTGAAATACAATGGAACCAATTAATCGATAAAGCACTGCGCAGAGGAAATGAGCAAGTTCATGGATACTGTATTGCCAGTTTTGATAACAAGGCAGAAAATAGCACAATCAACATCACTTCACTACTCTCAAATGAGCGAGTTCGTGGATTATATTTTTTTGTACTCTTGACATTTATACTAGGGAAGAATACATAAATAAGGTATTTACTTTTACCCATTTCAAAAATACCAAAACATGTTTCAACTTTCAAAAATCAGGTTTCTTTAAATTTTTAATTATGAAATAATAATTATTAAATTAATTTATTATTAATATTTAATTCTACTATAAAATAATTAACGCACCCCCACCTCCACCACCCCTACAACTCCGGGGATATCCCGGCGACCTTTCCGATCACCACTCTTCTCCGGCGACTTTTCCGACGACTGATCCGATTCCGGCGAATTTGTTAAGGTCACAAGTCTATACAATTAGGTCACAATTCAAAATTTTTTAGGTCACAATTCAAAATTTTCATAGGTCACAACTTAAAAATTTGAAAGTCACAATTTTTTCATCGGTCACAAAATCACAAAATTTGTAAGTCACAATACTTATTTACGGTCACAAACATCCCATTAATTGAATACAAATTTTATTTAGGTCACAATTTATCAAATTATTGGTCACAAATTAATATTTTTTAGGTCACACATCATGTATTAGTCACATTTTATCCAATTCATTAGTCACATATCGTTTATGGATAGCCAACCAACCAAATTAATGGTCACAAACAACTAAATTATTTGTGACTACCACTTCGCCACTGCCTCCACCAGTGGCACCATCAACATCTCAAAAACCAACACCACACCCTCCCCAACACCACTATCACCACCCCCTAGACCCCATCACCACTATCACCACCGAAGTCAGGTTTCTTTGTTGCACAGTGACGTTGAAAAGAAGCTGGTTCCTAGTGAAGAAAGCAACACAAGTCGAGACAAAAGCAAACTGGAACCTGTAGAACCTGTGAAAAAGAATTCAAGCACAGATGGCAGAACTATTTTGAACAGTTCCTTCACGTCTGTACCAATGACTCAATTGATCAATCCCTAAATTTTTAAGGACTTGATTCAGACAAAGATACCGACAATTCTATGGATGGAAAAATTGAAAATATATGCTCTGAAATTTTTTCAATGAGCATTGATAGACCTCAACGGTTGCAGAATGGCTATGATGAGCACACTTGGGAAACATTGACATCTCAAACCTCGGCCCACTCCACTTTCGGCCACCATACCAGTCGGAACCACCTACTGGCCAACAGATCTCATCGTGATATTTCCAATCAAACCATCAAACCACCCTTCGCCGTCTTCTGGAGGTCCGATTGCATAAGGAGCTTGCCGGGATTGAACAAAGGATCGCAACATTGATGGAAAGGAGATTATGGAGAGAGTCGACGGGAGTAGCGAGTCAGAAGCTGAGAGGTGTAAAGAAGAGGAGAAATGGAGGTAATGGCGTAGACAGGAAGCTCGTGGGAGGTGGGGTTGGGAGTGACCACTGCCGCCGCCGCCGTAGAGCAAGAGACGGGAGAAGAGGGATGAGAGTTGAGAATTGATTTTAGGGTTTGATTGGGGTAAATAGGGTAGGGAAGTATATATAATTAAAAATAAAAAAAAATGTTTTAAAATTTTTAATTAAAACCTGATTTTTGCATTATGAAACTTGATTCAAGATTTATGAAAATGGAATGTTAAAACCAGGTCTAGGTGTAATTTCCTCTTTATACTATATTAGTTTTTGTTGACACACAAAATGTGCAGCCCAATTCAAATGGCCCAAGAGAAGAAACTCATTTAGAGAGATCAGGGTAAAAGTCCAACCAAGAATGTTATTAAATATGATGAAAGCCCAAAAACAAAGGTACGTCGTCGCCCAAACCTGCAGAACGCCCAAATGTTGAGCGAATGAAGTATCCTATAATCGCCCAGAGCAGAAGACCAATTGTCGCCCAAAAATGTTGAGTCGCCCTGAGTCCCAGCAATGACTAAAACTTGTTGTTATCCAAAGTCACAATTTAAGGTGGTTTGAGCATATCAGAATTACGCTCCACGATTTGAAAAAGTTGGTGACAAGCAGTTATGAAGAAGACGTAATTATAGGAGTTACACACGGTAGTTATTAGCCAATCGGCCATTATGAAAGAAATTGGTAGTTACAAACAGTTTCTAAACGATTAAAAACTGCACAAGCCGTATAAAAGAAAGAAGAAGACAACGAAAAGCCCCCCGACAAAATTTACTCTCAAACAGAAAATATGTAATTTACTTTTTCTTAAATTAACTTTAATTACTTCAATCTTTTTGTACTTGTGTGCTTGCGCTCCTTGGAGGCATCTTGTTCGCGTCCAAACTGTAATCTTCATATTCGATAAACACCCCTTTTTGGGACTTTATTCCAAGAGGTTTCTCCCTTACACAATTGTCTGATCCATTTTTAATTGTTAGCGAGTAACCGCGTGAAACAATTTGGCACGTCCGGTAGGACAGTTGGTGTTTGAAGATGCAAAAGGAAAACATTATGCCTCATAAAAGTTCTGATAAAGTACCAGCAAGTCACGGAGTAGTCCAATCTGTGATCGAGCGATACGAGGAGCAGCAACATTCTCCTCGGACGGAAGGGCAGATTCCAAGCAGTCACAATCGTTATGAACCAATGACAGAATTGAGTCCTCGAACCATGCGTGCATTGCTTGGAGAACTCACACAAGATGTCGTCGAACAGGTAAATTTACGAAATGTCCATAATATGGAAAAATTTACCCAGAATGGAAATGTTCACTATGATAATATGGCCAAACAATTAAGTGTTTTGAATGATCTTATTAGCAAATTAGTAGGCCAAGTATGTCAACCAACCATACCCATAGAAAGTTATTTCCAAACTAGGACGATTGTGGGACATACTTCACCACACAAATCCCCTGGTTTGAACCCAGGTCCAGGTCTAGAAACATTTTTCGGCCCTTCCACCTCAAATCAGGGGGTTAATGGAGCGCCAAATTTGAATGGTGATAATGTGACTACCAACCTGGGGGGTAATCCAAACATAAGAGATAATGTCTTGAATGGTGGACATAATTTACCTCGTGTTAATGAGGGAATAAATACTCAATATAATGGGTATAATGGTCTGAACCATGGCGCCTTCCCTGCCAATCAAGGACCAAATGTCAGGCCGCCTCAAGTGAACCAACAAGTAAACCAACCCATACGAGTTCCATATGATCCAAATGTTTTGTTGAGGAATCAAATTACAGAAATAGTACAAGACCAAATGGCTGTTGGGGTACGTCCTGTCATTAGGCCGACTTACACTAAACCATATCCTGATTGGGTAGATCAAGCATATCCATGGCCTAGAGGGTGTAAAGTGCCCGAATTCTCGTTGTTCACTGGTTTAGGAGAAGTATCTACTCTAGATCATATAGGACGATTCACATTACAGAGTGGTGAGGTGACCGACTACCATAAAATGAGACTATTCCATAGTTCATTAACAGGAGTAGCCTTTTCTTGGTTTATTAACTTGCCAACAAATTTCGTTCAGACATGGCAACAAATGGAACAGTTGTTCCATGCTCAGTTTTATAAAACAGAATCTGCGGTTACACTGGCCGATTTGGCGAACTTACGTCAAATGCCAAATGAATGGGCAGAAGGTTTCGTTTAAAGGTTCAAAACAACCAGGAGTAAATGTTTTGTACCCCTACCTGCAAAAGAATTTGTCAAAATCGCTCAAAACTGTTTAAGTTTTGATTTAAAGAAAAAGTTCCAGGATAGGGAGTTCCCTGACCTGTTCCAACTTAGCGCGAACGTAATTAGGTACGAACGTTTGATAAGAGAAGAAGAGCAAGTAAAAAATTCTAGTAAAGGGACTTATTACAAAGACACAAACTTTGGCGTTCATACTATAAACGATGAATTTTACGATCAAACTGAAATATGTTTGGCTGAACTAACCAAGGGGGATGCGTATACTTGTCCCATAATGGCTAAACCTAGAGATTTAACCAGAGATGTGCCTATGAAAGGAGAAAACAAAAAGGGCAGAACGTTCTCGTTCGATGTAACTAAGGCTGACCTTATATTCGATAAATTGTATAAGGATAAGCAGATAAAATTGAGCAATAAACATAAATTGCCAAGCCCTGAGCAAATTAAGGGTAAAAAATATTGTAAATGGCATAATGCATGGCCACATATGACTAATTATTGCCTGGTTTTCCGTCATGTTTTACAAGACGCTATTGAATCAGGACGAATCACGTTCGAAAACAAAAAGAAAATAGCAGTGGATGAAAATCCTTTCCCACAGCCACTTGAAGTGAATATGGTGACGACCAATCTTAAAAATAAGTTGCCAAGATTCAAGTTGGTTATCGACGATGAAGAAGACCCTGAGAGACATGCCAGCGTGTTCGAACGTATTAGAGGAAAAGAACCCATGAAGAACGAAGAAGTCTTGTGTGCCAGATGTAAAGGAGAAGTGAGAGCAAATACTGGGAAACCAGAAGTATGGCAGAATCACCATCACCCTGAGTTTGTTCCAAAAAGGAGGCAAGGCACATCGTTCTATAAAGGACCCTCCTCTGGAAAGGCAATTCAGGCCAGCAAGGCATGAGAGATCGTTCAGACCACGGCCTCGCCAGCCTAATGTGTGGCACTCATATCAGTATAATGCAAGACGTGTTGTGCCTTGTAATGAAATGACCAAGACTCAGCAAAGACGATTTCAACGGAATTATGGATGAATGATGAGGCAGCAACAAGAAATGCCACGTCCTAAAGCACCAAGAGTACTGGAAATAGTTAATCAAAATGCTCTCGAAGATAGTGAAGAGACTGGCACTGGGGAATCAATGGGAGAAATGCCAGAAATTTCTTCTGGGAGGTCGAAGTTTAATCGAAGCAAAAGAGACGAAGAAGATACAGAACCACCCCTTACTATCCAATTCGGCACATTACCTCCCGTCATGGCTAATAATTATCTGTTGGCCTATGAATTCAAGAATAAGGAGGAAGAAGGAGGAGATGAAGAAGAAGCTTGTGTGTTGGAATGTGAAGGTCGTCAGATGTCTCAAGAAATACAAGGCGAAGAGGATGATGGTATGATTGATATTGAGGAAGAAATTGATTTAGAAGAAGAAAGGAGAAAGAGAGGAGTATCGCATAACACTTTGCTGAAACAATTGCATCGGGAAGGGGTTCGTGAAGTAGATTTGTTGGGAGAACCATCGGGCGTTCTTTCGATTTCTACGTGCTATATGGAACACCCAAGAGGAAGAAAAGGGTACCTCGTTCTGAGAAATACGGATCTCCTACAAGGATACTGCCTCCCCCAACGGGCTGGGTAGCTACTGGAGAAATACTGGAGGATGAAGATAGTGTCCCATAGACAAATACTCAGCCTGAGGTATTGTAAGTTGATTTATCACAAAGGGATAAGTCGACAGGGGACAAACGGGAAGTAGAAATTGATGCAGCAGAAAAAGTCGTCTTCAAAAAACCCACCATGAAACTGACCAAGCATTTAAGGCCACTTTATGTGAAGGCCTTGGTCGATGGCATACCCATAATGTAGGTGCTCATTGATAATGGGGCAGCCATAAATACTATCCCATTAAGGATGATGAGGAAATTCGCGAAGATAGAGGATGACATGATCCCAACGGAAGTCATTCTCACAAGCTTTAATGGGGGAGCAACTTCGGCCAAGGGAGTAATGCCACTAGGTATAACCGTGGGAACAACTACTAGGACCATAGTCTTCTTTGTCATTGATGGTCCTACTAGTTACAACATACTAATAGGGCGAGACTGGGTCCACGGAAGTCGTGTATACCATCATCGCTCTATCAGTGCTTAGTTTTCTGGAATGACCAAGGTAAAGCAGAAGTGGTACATGCAGATCATAGGCCTTTTGTTGCAGAAGCTAACTCGGTGGAAAGATTCATGTATGAGGGAAACTATGGACCTGTCAGGATAATCCAAGATGGAGAAGAAACTCAAATCGTCGCACGGAGTGAAGAACTATTTTCGATAGAAGCACTCGCTGAAATGTTCAATCAAATGAGGCCAAACATAGTGGCCCTAGAAGAGCCAATGATTGGCAAAAGGACGATCAAAGAATATTGATGAGTTGGCAACCAAAAGAGCATGTGGCCGAGATCCAGGCCTTTAAAGCCAGACTAGTGGCTTTCAATAAAGAATGTCAAGAGAAAATCAAAAAAGAAGTAGCATTGAAAACATTGGGAGACAAATTGGCAGTATTCAAATTGGAGCAAAGTGTTGACCAAGAAGTCAACAAGGTGGATTGCCTAGAAGAAGAAGTGCCTACAAGGGACATTGATGATAAAGTAATGAGGATCAACAAGCCTGGGAACGCTCAAGCACAAGACCCTTTGGTCAAAGTAAACATTGGGGATGTGGGAGAAGATCGCCCAACATTTATCAGCAAGATGCTTAGTCAAGAGGTTAGTACAGCACTAATCTCTTTATTAAAAGAATATAAAGATTGTTTTGCTTGGGAGTATGAACATATGCCTGGTTTAGATAAAAATTTAGTGGAACATAGATTGCTAACTAAATTAAATTTTAAGCCCCATAAACAGCCTCCTAGACGTTTTGCTCCTAACGTGTTACCTGAAATTAAGATAGAGATTGAGCGATTATTAAGAGCAGGCTTCATCAGGACAGCTAGATATGTTGAATGGTTATCTAATATTGTGCCAGTGTTAAAAAAGAATGGTAAATTAAGGGTGTGCATAAACTTTAGAAATCTGAATTTAGCGACACCTAAAGATGAGTATCCAATGCCCACGGTAGATTCTTTAGTTGATTCTACTGCCGGACATGTCATGTATTCCTTTATGGACGGGTATTCAGGATATAACCAAATATATATAGCTAAAAAAGACATACACAAAACTGCCTTTAGATGTCCTGGGGCCTTAGGGTGTTACGAATGGGTAGTTATGCATTTCGGCCTGAAAAATGCGAGAACGACTTATCAAAGGGCAATGAATCTAATCTTTCATGACATGATAGGCAAGTTTGTTGAAGTATATATGGATGATATTGTGGTCAAATCTGTTAAAGAGGAAGATCATTTCGAACAACTGAAACGCTCATTTGAGCGAATGAGACAATATAAGTTGAAATTGAATCCTTTGAAATGTGCATTTGGTGTCAATGCCGGGAATTTCCTTGGCTTTCTAGTACACCAAAGGGGAATCGAACTTGATAAGAATAAAACAAAGGCCATTTTAGAGGACAAACCGCCTAACAACAAAAAAGAATTGCAACGATTTCTAGGTCAAGTAAATTTCTTAAAGCGTTTTATCTCTAATTGTGCAGGGCGAACAAAAACTTTTTCTCCTTTCCTAAAGTTGAAAAACCAGGACGAACTCGTCTGGAAAGAAGAATATCAAAAGGCTTTTGATAGCCTAAAGATGTATTTATCAAATCCACCAGTGTTGGTGTCACCTACTCAAGAACGGCCAATGAAGGTGTATATATCGGCTGAACAAGAATCTATAGCTGGAATGGTCGCGCAAGAAGACCAATTTGGTGAAGAAATGGCAATATATTATTTAAGTAGACGTTTGACAAAATGTGAATGTAATTATTCTGTCATTGAGAAACTATGTCTCGCTTTGTATTTCACATGTACTAAGTTAAGGGCTTATTTACGGCCTGTAACAGTTTATCTAATTTCTAAAGTGAATCTAGTGAAGTACATGTTTTCTCGCCCTGTTTTACACCAGAGGATAGGCCTTTGGACTTTGGCATTATCCGAGTTTGAAATACAATATGTGCCACAAAAGGCAGTAAAAAATCAAGCATTGGCTAATTTCTTGGCCGATCACCCATGCCTTGATATGCCTGAAGAAATTAAATTAGAAATAGACTCATTCGAGTTAAAACCATGGATCTTATATTTCAATGGATCAAAAACTTTTAAAGGTGCAGGGGTAGGAATAGCCTTGATAAATCCTCTAGGAGTTTGTTATAAATTCACTTTCACATTGGACAGAATGTGCACCAATAATCAGGCCGAGTACGAAGCATTGATTGTCGGCCTAAAGTTATTGATTGAAATGGAAGTAAAAAACGTGATTGTTAGGGGCGATTCCCAGTTAGTGATTTACCAACTTACTGGCGATTTTAAATGTCAAAGTAAATCCATCATAAGCCAGTATGAAGTCTCCCAAGAATTGCTAGATGAGTTCGACCAAGTGGAACTTCAATATGTCAATAGAATATACAATGACATAGCGAACAAACTAGCCCAAACGGCCTCAGGTTACTTTAAAATTCTAGCTATGAAACCCACTTGTGAATATGGAACAATATTGCCCGTTGTACAAAGGAGGGCAAATAGGATTGGAGTTCATTGCATACAGGAAGGAGATGCAATGGATTGGAGGATAGAGATAAAAGAGTTCTTGAAAGAACCAGGTAAAAAGAACAGTAGAAAGATAAGGCTACGATCGTTGAATTACACATTGATCGAAGGCGAATTACTTAAGAAACGCCCAGATGGGGTGTTGTTAAAATGTGTAAGTTTACAAGAAGTTAAGGTAATTATGGCTGAAATACATGAAGGAATTCGTGGAGCCCACCAATCTGGCCAAAGGATGAGGTGGTTAATTATTAGGAATGGATATTTTTGACCTAAGATGGGAGAAATGTGTGTCCAATATGCAAAAGGTTGTCTGACATGTCAAAAGCATGGGCCAATTCAGTGAGCGCCAGCTAGAGAAATGGCACCTATCATTAAGCCATGGCCGTTTAGAGGTTGGGCGATAGATTTAATAGGGAAGATTTATCCACCATTGTCCAAGCAACATACGTTCATTATAGTGGCAATAGATTTCTTCACCAAGTGGGTAGAGGCAATACCTCTAAAAGAGATATCTCAGAAGAGTGTTATAGAGTTCATTCGCGATCATATCATTTATAGGTTTGGGATCCCACAAACCCTGATGGTGGATCATGGGACTTCCTTGAATGGGGATCAAGTGAAGGAATTTTTGAACGAATTTGGGGTCAAGTTGGTAAATTCAACACCTTATTACGCTCAATCCAATGGTCAGGCTGAATCCTCTAACAAGATTCTGAAGAATATTGTAAGAAAGATGATAAGTGAAAACGCCAGAGATTGGCATGAGTGTTTGAATCAAGTTTTGTGGGCCTATAGAACGTCGCCACGCACAAGCATTAAAGTTACCCCTTTTCAGCTAACATACGGGCAAGACGCAGTGCTACCCATGGAAATCAACGTCCAGTCAATGAGAGTATGTTCACAAAACAATCTGGACGACAATGAACGTGCAGAGTTACTTATCCAAAATTTGTTGGAATTGGACGAATTAAGGTTGGACGTCCTGGATAGATTGCAAATCCAGAAACAAAAAATGGCTAAGTTTTACAACAAAAAGGTCGTAGCCAAGTCCTTCAGTTTGGGCGATTTAGTTTGGAAAACAATACTCCCTTTGGATAGTAAAGACCCAAAGTACGGCAAATGGTCACCAAATTGGGAAGGACCATACAAGGTGAAAAGTGTGTTGCCTAATGGAGCCTACCATTTAGAAAATTTAGATGGTACTAATCACGTAAGGTTCATCAATGGCAAATATTTGAAGAAATATGTTCCTTCCTTATTGGAAGACCAAATAAAAACTTAAGCATGTAAGTTCTATTGAGTGATGATAGCCAGATAAAATAAAGAACGAAATACGTTCAAGCAAAACTTTTATTAAATAAATGCTGGTTACATCCATGGAATACAAAAGTACGAAGTATCCTATGAACAAAAGTATAAAACTCCTACGAGTTACAACTAGGGATGAACAATTATGGTCTTTCTGGCAGCACGGTGAAAATTGTAGACTGGGACCAGCCGCCTTCCTGAGTGCGTCGCTGCAATGGCGAGCGAAAAAGGGCTGAGAAACATTCTCAACAAACAAAGTGGCCCAGAAGTATCCCCTCCCACCATTGATGGATGGGAAGAATTTTGCAGCGGCCAAGAAACATTTCCTGTATCTCCCATACCAACAAACGTGTTAAATTGGACAACACACAGGATGGATCAACTGACCCATTTCTACGAAAAAGTGGAATTGGAGAAAGTATTGAGATGCTGGACGATGGCAGCAAGATAATTCTTGGAGAAGAACTATGAATGGGGATGATAACTGCTGAAAGCACGAACGCATTTATAAGGAAACGAATATGAAAAGTCAGAATATGAAAGACCACGTACATTAAATGGCCCAAAATTTGAAGGGTGAGGAAATTGATATGCATGAATTTTCGCACAAAAATAATCAAGTGCTTGGGGAGTTGACGATTTAAAAGAGGAACGTCAATTAATACACGAACATACAAAACAATTGTTCATTAAAGGCAAATACTGCTGTTACAGTTGAAAAGTGACTATGATGATTAGTTCATGAAATTACAAAGAAAAGGACATCAAATGTCTCAATTACAGTTCACCCCAAACAGATCGCATCTGTTCCCTAAGCTTCGCCCAATCCTCATCCTGCCTTGAAGAAGCAGTGTCTATATCGGTCACAATCTCGTCGTCAACCTTCAGCTGTTGGTAACGCTCAACTAAGGACTTGGTCCGCTCTACCTCTTGGGAAGCATTACGCTCTTTAGCAGCCATCCTGGCCTTGCAATCGTCCATCCTTGCTTGAAGCTCCTTCATCTCTGCAGCCAAGGTCATCATTAGGGAATCTTCAGCCTTAATTTCAGAAGAGATTTCATTCAATCCAGTCTTGGCTTTGTTGATCTCCTGAAGCAAAGATTCCTTTTCAGAAGAGGCACGAAGATACTGAGTACTTTTGGCCTTCAACTCGACACATCTAGCCAACAGAGAAAGGACTTCAGAATGAATGGCCCTCAACGTCGCCTTGAATTTAGGAGAAACATTGAGCGACGGAAGCGTAAGTGCTTGTGCCAACTTCGTGCTCAAAAGATCAAATTTATCCTTCTGTGTGGCAGCACTGGCCGTGCAAACATCCATATCCATGAAGGCAACATACTCAAGCATTGATTGTCTGAGAATCTCCATGTTTGCCCCTGAGGAGTCAGAAGGATGGCCGGAAGAAGGGCAGGACGTTTCCATTTATTCCCAAGAGGAAAGCAAGTCTTGGATGGAGCGCACAACAGTATTAGTGCACTGAAAGAAAATGTCAATGTTAAAATGTCACTACAACAAATCAAGCAAAGCAAAGAGTGAAGGAAGAACATGAGCTACCTCATCAGTGACCTTCGGATGTTCGGGATCATCATCAATTGGCCCCAACATTCGCGAGGACTTCCCTTTCTCTGAATAGAACGAACTTATTGCAACGGGCAGGCCTGTAGAAACACCTAATATACACAGATAAAAACAAGTCAAAGACTGCTAAGTCAACAAGTAGAGTGAAAGCTCCAGAGACACCCTACCTGCTGGTTCAGTAATTGGGAGATAGACGTCCTGGGAAGTCGGCAATGCCTTAGGGGGTGGTGATGAAGTTTCTGGCACCAAAGGTTGCTCTTTGGGTGGAATCCCTTCATCAGATGATCCTATTGAGACAGTTACAACAGCAGGAATTGGAGCAGGAGAGGCTGTGACCAAGGCTTCTGAATGAGAAGATGAGCCCTTCTGAAACCATCAAATGAAACAATCAAATGAAGCATCAATTCATAAAAGTCAATAGGTCATGGTTAAACAAAGTCATTACCTTTCTTTTGTGGATGAGGGGAACATCAACATCATCACCACCATCATCTTCAGCGTCATCTTGCAGAACTGGAGAAGCTGTGGCTGGCCGTTTCTCGCTGGAAGCACCTTTGGCAGCAATAGCCTGGGTAGTTGGGGAAGCAGATGGATGACTTGAACGTTTGTGGGAAGCTGACGGTGATTTGGAAGGGCCCTTAATAGACAGGGGAGTAGCAAGAATAGGGAAAGAAGGGAGAGTCTCTGAGCGATCCAACTAGTGAAAGGCACGATTAGCGTTGACTGAAAAGAGCCTACGCTTCACAGACGGCCACAGTTGGTCGAAAAGAGGATGTGTAACAGTAGTAGAATTGAAAGGAACAAAAGAAAAGCCGCTGGTCAAGCGTTTATTACGAGCATCAATAGCCCCAGCCTCAGCCTTATTAATAAGGTGAAAACGCTCTGCGATATTCTTGGAATAACAAGGAGGAACAGGCCAAGTTTGGCCAAAACCAAGCGACGAGCAAAGAAATGAGGAGCGTATATCTCGACTCTAGCTTTAGCATTTGTCCCTATAACGATATCATGAAACAATTCTCTCCCAACCAAAAATTCAACCCACATGGATAAAGATGTGTTCGCTTCATCCGTGGTGGAAGGAGGACGAACAAAAATAGGAATCTGATGAGTAAGAAAAGGAAATAATGAAGGGATTGAATTCAAATTATAAAAGAAAGTGAAGACATCCCTGGTAGACATATTTACAAGGCTCAATTGATGAATGAATAACCCATAGTAGGCAACCGACCTAGGAGGAGAAGGTACAGCACTAAGTTGTGGGAAATACGCCATCAACCATAATTCGGCTAACCAAAGAGGTCCGCTGCCTATAGGGGAGGCACCATTCTTTAGTTGGAATTGGAGGGAGGCCATGCCTCTATAAAGGGCAGCCAAAAAGAATGAACATAAATTCAGAGATCGGCCACATGCTAGTTCATGTGATATGGGCAGATAGCTCGTAGAAGGTTTCAGGCTGGGGACACAAAGGACATATTTACACAGCCAAACATGAAGGAAAGCTACACAGTCACCATGACTAGGTTCAAAAACAGAAGAAGTATAAAGGCTTTGCATGCTCGAATAAGACTCAGTAATTTTCTTATCAAACTTCGGAGCAGCACCAGTAACCAAGATACCAGGAAATATGGTATCGCCCAGAGGTGGGAGGTTTACTAAAGCCCCTACGTCCCTCAGAGTAATAGACATCGGGCCAAGAGGAAAAACAAAAGTATTATACTCTGAAGACCAAAAACTTAGTGCGATTGGAAAAAGTACTGAATCGTAAATTGGGGGATGGAGGGTAATCTCTAACAAATCAGAAATCCGTGCACGATCAAAAAGTGCTTTTGTGGGACCATGTTTCACCAGACGTGCATGCCAAAAACGAAAAGAAGAATCAGCCTTAGGCCAAGTACGAATACCTCGCTCCTGGATGGGCTTCAACGGTAGCGAGTTCAGAAAAGGGAGGTTTTCCGTGCAAGGGTACACTTGGCCCACCGCCACTTTCTCTATAGATGCAGCATCATTGAACATTGGACCAAGATAAAACTCATTCAGGTCTGGATTAGCCGGTGCAAGGTAAGAAGGGTTTACATACGACCTGGTAAGGAGGTTTTGGAAGTCTTCGAAACCAAAAGGGTTCTCCGAACGGGTTTGAGAGGTCGCCATTGAATGCAAAATACGAGTTTATCTGAGTTTGCTTGAAAAACGTAGAGGAGAAGCAAGACGATGAACAATAAAATAGTGGGGAGAAGACGCGAAGTATGGAGATGTGGTTTAGTGGTGCAATGAAATGGCGCGATTCTTGGGCTTATAAGGGTTGTAACGTCACACCTTTCCAGACAATCAGAAGAAAGTGATGATTGAAAATCTTTGGGAATTTCAAATGTTGCTGGAAGACACAAAGATGAATATGGTGAGAATTAAATTTAATTCTGCCATATTGGGGGGTAATTGTTGACACACAAAATGTGCAGCCCAATTCAAATGGTCCAAGAGAAGAAACACATTTAGAGAGATCAGGGTAAAAGCCCAACCAAGAATGTTATTAAATATGATGAATGCCAAAAAACAAAGGTACGTCGTCGCCCAAGTCTGCAGAACGCTCAAATGTTGAGCGAATGAAGTATCCTATAATCGCCCAGAGCAGAAGACCAATTGTCGTCCAAAAATGCTGAGTCGCCCAAAGTCCCAGCGATGACTAAAGCTTGTTGTTATCCAGAGTCACGATTTAAGGTGGTTTGAGCACATCACAATTACGCCCCACGATTTGAGAAAGTTGGTGACAAGCAGTTATGAAGAAGACGTGGTGATAGGAGTTACACACGATAGTTATTGGCCAGTCGGCCATTATGAAAGAAATAAGTTACAAACAGTTTCTAAACGATTAAAAACTGTCCAAACCGTATAAAAGAAAGAAGAAAACAACGAAGAGCCCCCGACAAAATTCACTCTCAAATAGAGAATATGTAATTTACTTTTTCTTAGATTAACTTTAATTACTTCAATCTTCTTGTACTTGTGTGCTTGCACCCCTTGGAGGCATCTTGTTCGTGTCCAAACTGTAATTTTCATATTCGATAAACATCCCTTTTTGGGACTTTGTTCCAAGAGGTTTGTCCCTTACACAATCGTCTGATTCTTTTTTAATTGTTAGCGAGTAAACGCGCGAAATAGTTTTATAAAAAAAAATATAGTAATATTACGCTAAAACATTAATAATGACTATCCGTCAGTGTCTCTAAATAGATATGGAAAAGGAAAAGGACTTTTTCAGCTTGCAATCCACTAACACACCCTACAAGGAACCAGAGGTTTACCTACCAGTTTTCCTCTACCAACCAAATATTAATCGACAAAAATACCACTTTACTGATGAATAAAAAAATTTAGTCAGGTATACCTTTGTCGATCAGTTTCTCCCGACCAAATAGAAATAGTCAATGAAAATCATCTTTATCAACCAATTTCTCCCGACCAATCTAAAATTAGTCATCGAAAACAATATGTACAAACCAGAAATATTACTAACAGGCCTAAACTATACATATTTGTCGACCACAATGAAATGAGTAGCTGGATATCTTAATTTTTGTTCCAAATGACTTGGCGCCTTCACATTTACTAACCAAGATAAACTAGCAGTCGACCTAGATAATACACGTGCTGACAGTATGACAAAAGTCAGTGAGTGCCTTATTTTTGGCCCAACTTTTTTGGAGGGGAGATTCGATGCTTTGATATTCATCGACCAAAAAAATTATTAGTCGGTTTTGACGAGATAAAATTGTCGACCATATAAAATGAGTCAGTAAAATATTTTTTGGGCCAAAATTTCTGATGGGACCAATACATTTACCGTCCCTACGGATTTAGGGAAGAAATTTAAAAAATAAAAAGAATATTTTAAAATCCATAAACATTTCAAAAACATAAAAAGCATTTATATAACAAGAAAGATTGTGAAGAATGGGAAAATAACAAAAATATTACGTAAATTGTGATAACGTGTAGAATGTCTTGGACACCGTAAATTTTACGTTTAACAATCAATTTCTATATTGTACAAGATAATGTTGAGTTTTTTTTATCTTCTAGAATTTTGACAAAAAAAAATTGTTCAAATGGCAAAAAATTGAACGATTTTGGTTTGGTCTAATCCCGTTATTTATACGTCAAAAATAAATTATAGAATAGGAAAGTGCAAACTATTATGTAAATTAATATTTATCAAGCATATTGAATTGAACTAAAAGTATCGATTGTTATGAATGCCCATTGATACTACCAAAAATTTGCACCTCTAAATTCTCAAGCTTGATGACTCGGGGTGATCATGAACAATATCTCAGGTTCCTGAAATAAATGCGTAAATGTGTGGTCTCATAGTCCATCCGATACTTAAGTTTTTTTTTTTTTTTTGCCTTGCGTAAATTAATAAGCTGAAAATTATGTAAAACCATACCTAAATAATGACCAGAAGTTAAGTATTTATAGAGATAGGTAGGACAATCTTGGTAGGATTGAGACACTTGATACCTGATCTTTTTGAGAGTCAAGGAAGGCGTTAGTCCTGTAAGAGTTGGACAACAGAGTCCTATTGAAGCTGTGATATTATTGTACTTGGATAAGCTTGATATTGTGGAAGTAGAATCCTACTGTGTCTAGTAACCTTGCTGGAGTTTGAGCTAGGACAGCAACTCGAAGACAATCAAACCCGATCTCTAAACCTAACAATTGTTTTCTTGACAAGTATATGACCCGAGAAGGCTCAAAGTGGAAACCCATGACTCGGCCTTCGCCATGCCCGGGCAACCACTCGTGATCGAGATTGACCAATGTTATCCAGATCACCTATTATTTCATGTACGGTCATAAAAATTAATTCGCGTAAAATTCATAAAAATAATGAAAATAAACACAATTATTTAAAATATTAATAAAAATTTTAAATAAATCTTATAAAATTATGAAATATCAACAAATTTCATTCTATGGAAAGAAAATCAAGAAATGGAAAAAATAAATAAAGAGTAGAACGAAGGAAATAACTATATTCGATTAACTTATTAATGCATTTGATCTATTTGTTGAACCTATTCACCGTAACTCTATCTAAACTTCTCACATTTTGTAAGCTCGATATTTAGTCCCAAACATGGCAAACCTTGACCTATTAGAGAGGGTAGAGGCTCTGGACATGAAGATAAAACATGTGTAACAAAGTCGTCCTATTGTAAGATCGATAAATTATAAAAAAAATAATGTAGGCACCCAAATACACGCATTGGACTTAAAGTTCGTCAAGGAAATACATATGCATTGAATCTGTTGATCCTAGGACTTATCTTAGTGGATGTGTTGAGGTTGAATCTACGAACTTTAAAAAATGCAATATCAGACTATGGTGGTATGATCGGTTTTTCCCAAATATTGGAGTTAGCTTGTGAATCATGTATAACTCAGATATTAGCATGGGATGAGGATTTATTGGGATGTTGAGTGATCGCTCCTACCAAATGAATCTAGGTGAACACTGACTGACACCATAAATAATTTAGCAGTCAATCTAACGATAGTTGTGTAATCTATAATTATCTCTACTACACAATCACTAACTTCAAATAATTCAATAGCAACCTTTTTATATAAAAATTATTTCAATTAATGAAGTATTTTTATTAGAAATTTATTAAATTCTTTAAAAAAAATTATATACAAACTTCAAGGAATTAGATTTCGCCCTTGTTTGAGCTTCATTATTTGAATAAAAAAAAAAATTGATTTTGGAATAGTATTTTTGGGAGAATATGCGGTTAAAAAGTAAGAAGAATTTTTGAATTTATGTACAATATTTGAAAAAAAAATTGATTTTGGAATAGTATTTTTGGGAGAATGTGCGGTTAAAAAGTAAGAAGAGTTTTTGAATTTACGTACAATATTATTTTGCTGAGAGAATGTGTGAATGATAAAAAGAGGAAGAAAAATAAATTAAAATTTAATGAGGCTAAATAAGGTCTTCTTCTAAGTCTTTTTTTTAATTGTTGTCAAACATATCTAGGGATTGGCAACGGGACAAGAATGGGACGGGTTAGCCATTTTCATCCCCATTTCATCGAGTATTTTTGTCATCTTATCTCATCCCCATATTTGATTAAAGCAGGACGGACGGTTCGGGATCGAGGCGGGGCGAGGCGGTCCTTATCCCATTTATCGCCCTATTTATTTTTTTATTTTTATTTTTTATATCTTTAATTAGTAAATATTATTTTTTTTTTCAATTTATTAAAAACAATTTATATTCTCTTTAAAAATAGTGATAAATCTATTATTTAGGGTGTGTTTAAGTCACATTTTGAAAAATGTATTTTTGAATAGTAGATTGATGGAAAATGTATGGTTGAAAAAGAAGGAAAAATTATTGATGTAATGGAAAATATTATTTTATTGAAGAATGTGTGATTGAAAATGAGTAGAAGAATGAGAATGAAAATGTTAATGTAGATCAAACAAGGGTTTAATAAAAAAATTAAATTTAAAATTAACATTAAACTTGGCAGGTAGCGAGGTGAGGACTATATTTCTCGTAACTGCTTCGTGGCAATGACCCACGTCCCCATTCCTGTCCCATTCATCTGGTTAGGCGGGTAATCTCCCTCCCATTCGGGACAGGACTTTCATGAATATTAGGTTGAACAAATTTTTTTTATCATCCCTAGACTTGTCTAAATTCCATTCCACACCACCATAATATTTCTATTCCCGCTTATAGTTTTATTACTCTCTAAAAACTTCCATTTTTCCTCATCATGACATCATCCCCCCACTCCCACACACAGACACACAACTTATATGTTCAAATGCTAACCTAATCTTCATGGCTTCCTGTCTCTCACCCTCAATCCTTCTTTTTTTGCACATCTCAATACACTTTCTCATCCCCCAATGTTCACAGATGATAGAAATAGAGATTCAACTACTGATGCTTGATGGCGTAATCGTGGGTTGTTGTCTTCATCTACTTTGTTTTTTTGAAATCCGAAATTCTCCCTAAATGGTAACTCTTTTCTCTCTTTTATTTATTTATTATTGGGCATTTTGAATGAATTTCTGAAAAAAAAAAATTGAAATTTCAATTTAGGGTGAATTTCTTTTTCCATGATTTCTGTTGATGTGAACTTTATAATTTCATCTCCTTCTCTTTTAGTTTATGCTTTAGATTTAAAGGTTATTGTCCCTTTGAACTTTTTCTGGGCTACTAAGAAAGGGTATCTTTTGCCACAGCTTGAATGCCCTTTACTGGTTTCGTTTATGTTCATATGCAAAACTGTTAGGTCAGCAATGGTGTATAAAGATTGGAAGGGTTCTTAACAACACTTCGATGCTTGAAATGGATTTCAATTTCTTTACATGTCACTGATGATCAAAAGGAACGGATAGCGAATAGATTGGTGTCTGTTATTGAGCATTATTGGCGTTGAAATTGAAGCTTTTTTCCAAATGGGACGACTTTCAGATTGATGGTAACGTAACTGTACAATGAGCCAACATATCCCCTGCCCGTGAACCTTTTTCTCTAAGCCCACAGTCTTTTCTTATATATATATATATATATATATATTTTTTTTTTTTTTTTTTTTTGTTGGTTGTGTGAGGGACTGAGGGTCAAGTTGCTCTCAAAGTTCTGAATTCTTGGTTATGTATTGTACTCGTGCAGTATCATCATATTCAAGTAAACATATCTGAACCATAGCACCTTATGAACACTTTTCTGAGTTCACAGAACAATAGCATATCCAGATAGTATACACTATACAGGATAACCCAGTTGCTAATGGCTCTGGGCAATAGGTGTCTGAAAGTTAGCTAAAATTTATTCATTTAGTTACCAAATATTATTAAACCTGTAAATTGTCCAAGGCAGATGATAGGACCTTAGCACTTAATTATTTCTGTTGGGTATTGACACTTTGTTGTCAATCAAATTAAATATTGTAATTGTGGTTTCTAAATGTAAGTCTAGTTTGGTTCAAAACCAACTAAGACATGTAATGAAATGATTTAAAATATTAGGTAACTTGTCCTTAAATCAAGGGGAGCATGGTGTTAGGTTGACTACCATATCTTTCTATATATATGGCTCCTTTAGTGGGCTTATAACACACGAGAACAATACACAAGAAAATCTATTGAAAGAAAGACTCTCAAAATGTAGTCTCTCAAGTTCTCTGCCTCTCCTCTGTCCTGGTCTTAAACCAGCAGAGTGAATGCTTTGTTTTATTTATGTTTTATACTTGTTTTATGTTATGTTTTATGTTGATTACCATTGCCATCTTCCCCACATCAAACCACGTTTTATTGAGGTGTTAAACACCATTTTGTTGAGCCTTGATCAGCTCCTGCATCTCCCTCGATCTGACTTGTTCTTCACCATGAAGATGGTCATCCTGTAGAAGGATGAACCTCTCATTTCTTCACACCATCGAGCACAATATTCCGCACAAATGGAAGAGCTTCGACTCTTCCAGATTCTACAATTGGTATCAGAGCATAAATTATCTTAAGGGCCAGAAAAAAAAAACGTTTTCAAAATGCTGCAGAATCTGAACAAAAATGATTTTCAAAACCCCTTAGTTTGTGTTTGATTTTTCATTTTCTGTGCACTCTTAAAGAGAGTTGCCATTGTTGTTGTTTTAGCTCAGTGTTGGGAAGATCCTTGAGATCAGGCCCTGTATTGGCTGACTATTTTCGAGCTCTTTGAAGCTTTGTTGTTGGGATCAGAGCAGCCTCTTGAAACCTTGTAGAGAAAGCCCTCTTAACAATGGCTCAAGTACTCTTGGATAAAACCAGTTTAAAGGCACTGCGTTTCAAGTGGTGCAAATGGCTCATTGGAACCTCGTAGACAGCCTTAAAGTGGCTTAACTCTTGGACAAAACCAGGTGAAGGATCCTGTGTTTCAATGTTGCAAATGCTGGAAAAACTGAGGCGTACCAGCAGCTTTCTTTATTGTTAAATGGCTGATCATTTTTCAAAGAAAACAAAAACAAAACAAAACAAACTGAGAATCAAACAAGGGAGGTTGATATTTAATTAAGAAGCTGAAAAAATGCCGTGAAAAGGAGCAGTAAAACGGATTGAAAAGAAGAGAAAAAAAAAACAGAGTTTTTCCTTGTTTCTAGCAAATCCGGTGAGTTGTATGCATATACGGTGAGCATGATGCATATATGGTAACTTCAGTTTTTTATTGCAAAACCGATATTCTCTCTTTCATATCCCGTAAGCAAGTAGTATATACGGTGTTTGTGATGTAAATCCGATTAGTTTAGTGCAATAACGGTATGCCATCTAGTGTTGAAATCCAGTATGCAAAGTGAATTCAGCAAGCATTCAGCAGCAGCAAATGGCCAAGAAAAAGAAGAAAAGTTGAAGAAATTGAAGAAAAACTGATGAAGATGGATCGAGAATTTTGAAGACTTTGACACACAAAAATTTGATTTCCAAGCAAAGTGTCAAATGGGAGTTTGTTGGGTATTGACACTTTGTTGTCAATCAAATTAAATATTGTAATTGTGGTTTCTAAATGTAAGTCTAGTTTGGTTCAAAACCAACTAAGACATGTGATGAAATGATTTAAAATATTAGGTAACTTGTCCTTAAATCAAGGGGAGTATGGTGTTAGGTTGACTACCATATCTTTCTATATATATGGCTCCTTTAGTGGGCTTGTAACACACGAGTACAATACACAAGAAAATCTATTGAAAGAAAGACTCTCAAAATGTAGTCTCTCAAGTTCTCTGCCTCTCCTCTGTTCTGGTGAAAACCAGCAGAGTGAATGCCTTGTTTTATTTATGTTTTATACTTGTTTTATGTTATGTTTTATGTTGATTACCACCCACATTTTCCCCACATCAAACCACGTTTTATTGAGGTGTTAAACACCATTTTGTTGAGCCTTGATCAGCTCCTGCATCTCTCTCGATCTGACTTGTTCTTCACCATAAAGATGGTCATCCTGTAGAAGGATAAACCTCTCATTTCTTCACACCATCGAGCACAATATTCCGCACAAATGGAAGAGCTTCGACTCTTCCAGATTCTACAATTTCGAGAATGCAAGTTAAGGTTTTTTCTCGCATGAAGAAACTTGCAACCATGTGCAAAAATAGTTTCAGGAGAAACTCATAAAAGCTTCTACAACTCACTTGGCGCCCTGAGGCATAGCATTCAGAATACAAATGAATATGGAACAGAGAACAAGAAACTTAGCTTCGATATAAATGGATGTAATACTCTCATAGTTAGGAGCTGTCTATTCATAGTTAATCTGGCAGAAGTATGCTAGGACATTTTCTTTCTACTTCATATTTAATTTGGAACTTCTATCTTTAAGCAGATCAGGTGGATAGTTCTGATTTTGTTGAAGAGAGTGCATTTTGAAATATTTGAGTTGAAATATAGTCAAGTTCACACATAGGAAGCTGGAAATCATTAATGAAGACACTGATGGGCAACCTACAGGTCCTAATCCTAGTCGGTTTGTTTCTAAGATAGGAGGAGCTGGTGTCCGAATATTTGCACCTCTCCAAAAGGTCGTTTGGAAAGGTGTGATTGAATCCGAAAAGTCCCCTTTTTATGACAAAGTGAAGGTAACGTTAAAACAAAACTTAAACTACATTCATATACGTTTAGGTTTCTTATAAAGAGAACTTCTTGAACTATATGAAAGCAAACTAATTTGCATTCATTTATATTCATTTCATTTAATTAATAAGTTGCATATTGAATATACTAGCATAAGGTTGCTATTTTGGTAACATTTTTTGAGCATTTTAACACTTTGTCAACTAAACATAAAATAAAATGTAACCTAAATAATGAACGGAAGTCAAGTGTTTATAGAGATAGGTAAGACAATCTTGGTAGCATTGTGTCAATTGATACCCTATCTTTTGAAAAGTCATGGAAGGCGTTGGACAATAGAGTCCTATTGAAGCTATGATATTATTGTACTTGGGTAAGCTTGTTATTGTGGAAGTAGAATCCTACCGTGTCAAGTTACCTGGCTTGAGTTTTAGCTAGGATAGCACCTTGAAGACAATCAAACCCGATCTCTAAACCTAACACTTGTTTTCTCGACGAGTATCATGACCTGAGGAGGTTCAAAGTCGAAACCCATGACTTGACCTTCACCATGCTCGGGCAACCACTCGTGATCGAGATTGACCAATTTTATCCAGATTGCCTCTTATTTCATGTAAATTCATAAAAATTAATTCGTGTAAAATTCATAAAAATAATGAAATAAACACAATTAATTAAAATATTAATAAAAAATTTAAATAAATATTATAAAATTAATGAAATATCATCAAATTTCATTCTATGGAAAGAAATATGCGACAATTAATATAAAATATGTTGTCACAAATAACGTAACCAACAAAAATAAAAAATTTCCGTTTGAAATAGATTCAACACCTTACAAATTTGTATGATCAACTTTATTATTGTGACCAAAACTTTAATTCGAACTTTTAGGAAGTGCAGTGGCGACTTATTAATGTAACCCAAATCATTTTTGAGTTCTTCAAGAAGTTCTCTTTATAAGCAACCTAAACATATGAATGTAGTTTAAGAAGTTTTGTTTTGACATTACCTCCCCTTTGTAAGGACTTTTTATAGTCAATCACATCTTTCCAAAAGACCTTATGGAGAGGTGCAAATATTCAGACACTAGCTCCTATCTCATACACAAACCGATTAGGATTAGGACCAGTAGTTTGCTCATTACTGTCTTCATAAATGATTTCCAGCTTCCTATGACTGACTTGACTATATGGGATGAGCCAATTCCACGAGTACGATCGTGATGCCTATGCCTGAGTGGTGGCACCACGTGTTAAAAGAATCTTATACTATATTAAAGGAGGATAGCTCTGCAACAATGTTCCCGCCTAATTTTCCGCCAAGGAAGGGAAAAAAAATAAAGAAAACGAAAAGAAAGAAAAAAATATCCCGCCCAAGAATCTTCAAACTCCTTAGCCTTCAAAATCTTCCACACAGCCATGCTTCTCCCAACCACCCACTCCTCTTCCATTTTCTCACCCAACCTCTGTTGCAAACTTCACCTTCCTTCCTTTCCACTTGCAAGGCAAATGTAGTCAAAAATAGATTTTTTTCCTCCTAGAAGAATTTGGTAAACTCGTGCAGTTGGAACTTGTGTTTTGATTCAAGAAATGGAGGAGACAATACTGGAAAATCAAAAGCCCAAGGGTAATGAAAGAAATTTTAAACGACATAAGAAGAAATACCAAGTTAGTGAGTCAGACGATGATGCTCATTCACATAAAGTGAATGATGAAAATGGCTACTGTAATGGTGTCCTCAAAGAGAATAAAGACCAGGAAGTTGTTGCAAAGTAAGGACCAGATCTTCGTGAGAGAAATAAAACTTACCAGCCATCAAATGTGTAAGAAACTCTGCAAATTTTTGGTTTTTCCACACCCACTGGAATTTTGTCCATTTTCTGTTTGTATTGTGATGAAGAAACATTATTTGCAAATTTTTGGGTTTACTACTATGACTTGGTTGTGTCAACCCACCAGAAAGATTTTGGTTTACATTGACATGAAAAATGAAAGCTGATCGCAAGGTGTTTGATAGAAGTCTTGAGTGACTTCGCATCTGTTTCTTCCATTTTTTTGTATAAAGGTTTGTTCCAAGAATATAAAATATCATTGACTTATTTAATCAAATTTGTTCCAAGATTTTGGACGTAATATTGATTACTAAGCTTTAAAATGTGAACCCAGTGGGCATGGGCATTCGGCGGCCAAATAGAAGTCAAAACTCGAATGGGCATTTGGCGACCAGATCCTCCGCGTGCGGAGGCTGCGGAGGAAAGTGCGGAGGCACTGGTGCCTCCGCAAACGGAGGCACCAGATCTCCGCAGTCTGCTGGTGCCTCCGCCAGATCTCCGCGTGCGGAGGTTGCGGAGGTTTGGAACCTCCGTTAATTTAAACATGCAAAACAAAGTAAAAGTCACGCAAAATAAGAAAATTACATACATGCTTGGTGCCTCCGCTTGATCTCCACGTGCGGAGGTTGCGGAGGTTTGGAACCTCCGTTAATTTAAACATGCAAAACAAAGTAAAAGTCACGCAAAATAAGCAAATTACATACATGCAAATACTGAAATACATTAACAGAGTTACGCAAATTAAGCAACAAAACAAAAAGGAATAATTAATTCAGGAACCCACCTTTACTATGAAAGCTTTTCCTTTAAAAGGCCACTTTCGGAGTTGGGTTATAAGTACTCAAAAATTCCTCCCTAAAAGTGGTGAAAATTCTCACAGCTTTCTCATTCAATTTTACCCAAAAAAACAAGATTTCAATTTTCTTTGAGCAAAACAGAGCAAGATTCTAAATGGGTTTTCTCTATCACTCTCTCTCTCTCTCTCTCTCTCTCTCTCTCTCTCTCTCTCTGTTTCTCCTTTTCTGCAGATCCAAGAAAGAAAATGTGAATGATCAAAGATTGGGTTTGAAAAATAAAAGTATTAATGATTGTAAAGAAAAACCAAAAACATCTTCATATAATGTTACATATACCAAAATTACATATGCATGTGTATTTCTAAGGTTGAAGTGTATATACACACTGATGAATATGTATGTATATGCATATATGTATTTAGCAGTGTGTCAACAGTTTGTGTGGGGGAGAGAGAGAAGAGAGAGAGTTCATTATTTGGAACGAAATAGGTGGAGAAAGTAAAGGAATATTGGTATTAATTTAATAAAAATAGCATATTAAACCACATTTGTATGTTAATTTAATTTGTGTATTTATATATTGGCAATGTTCCAATAAAGTCACCAAATTTTAGTTTTATTTCAAATCCAGACATTCGGTTAGATGGCGTTAATAAATGATAGGATTTGTCTGTGTATGTTAAAATTAGACGGAATGCCACATCTATTCTATTTACTATATTAAAAAAGGATAGTTCCGCAACAGTGTTCCTGCCCATAATTCTGACCTCCATCCCGTTCAAGATAAAAAAAAAAAAATTGTTACATCTCGACTCCCGCCCAAATGTTTTTAATTGAATACCGCCCAGAATTTTGAATTCAATCCCGCCCAACCAAAAGGCTTACTCCGTTTGCAGAGCTACTGTAAATAATTACTAATATGCAAGTTTCTGTGGATTAATATTTGTCAAGTTCTGGATGAATAACAAAAGAATGTCGGCGATTCTTGGAAGACTGTGCAAGCTGATAACACTGGAGATGGTATTGATTTAAATGATGCTCTAACTAAATTTCAGGTATATAAGGTCTCTGTTATGTTATTAGGTTAGAAAATGGATATGTTTTCACCTGTCAACTTAATTTGTTTATGCTTCGACTCTTCAAGACGGTAAGGGCAACAACTCAAGCGCATCTCAAAACCTGGAAGAAAACCAAAGCCTTCTTGATGGTAAGCGATACAACTTGCTTCAGAATTATCCGGTGATGAAAATTCACATTTGGGCTAAGTATCCTGACTTATTTGTCCTTTTGTTCATTTTCTTTGAAGTGGATATTTCATTTTTGTCGCTCATGTCCATGTTGTAAAAGAGAACATGTCCCCAAAAAAAAAAATATCATCAAAAAATAAATGGATTTCATAGGTCTTATCCTAATTAACATAATAATCTCATGCTAGATATGACTGGGATGCTGAAATAGCAACTAACTCTCAATTAGCATATGTTCACTTAATATAAATTTGTGCATCGCACGGGTGAAAGACTAGTATGATGTTAATACAGAAAAAGAAAGAATTTAGAATTGAATAAATAGAATTACCTGTCTCCGTGGGCGCAGCGGCTGGTGTAGGCTGGGTGGAAATTGCAGGCTGCATTATAGGTTCAGGCTCAGTTCTAGGTACAGTGATCAATTGCATGATAGGACTAGTCATATGGCTTGGGAGCGGTGGCTTCTTCTCTGGTGGCATTGGAATAACCTCTGAAGCACTGACACTTCAATTATGATAGCGTGTCCGTATCCGACACGTGTCGAACAGGAGTCGATACCGACACTTCTCGGACACTTTACCGTAATCATTTTTCTTTTTATATTAGAAATATTATATATTGTTAATTCAAAATTATTAGCAAGTAACAAATATGTACTCATATTTAAAAGATTTCAACAAAAAAATTAATAACAAGTATAAAACTAAATTTATACTATATAAATGAAATTTTTTTAAGAATTTAATCAACGTGTCGTTGACGTATCGTATCTGTACTTTTTTTAAAAATCACGTGTCGACATGTCCAATACGTATCGTGTCTACACACGTATCTGTGTCAGTGCATCATAAGGAATAACCAACTAGTTATTCAAAATAATATTAAAGAAGCAAAATTTCATAATGCATGTACAAAACAATTTCCAACTCAAATATTTCAAAACGTTAATAAATTTTTACACACTATCTTCAACAAAAACAGAAGTATCCACCTGACCTGGTTAAAGACAGAAGTTCCAAATTAAATATGAAGCGGAAAGAAAATGTACGAGCATACTTCTGCCAATTAACTATGAATAGAAAGCTCCTAACTATGAGAATATTACATCCATTTATATCGAATCTTGTTCTCTGTTTCACATTCATTTGTATTTTGAATGTGGTGCCTTGGGGCGCCAAGTGAGTTGTAGAAGCTTTTATGAGTTTCTCTTGAAGCTATTTTTGTATATCTTCGCAAGTTTCTTCATACGAGAAAATTAACTTGCATTCCCGCTATAATTAAGTACTGAGGTCCTTATCATCTGCCGTGGACAATTTAAAAGTTTAATAACATTCGGTAATTGAATGAGTAAATTTGAGCCGCCTTTCAGACACCTATTGCCCAAAGCCATTAGCAATTGGGTTTTCCTCTATACTATCTGGATGAGTTATTGTTCCGTGAACTTAGAAAATTGTTCATAAGGTGCTATGGTACATATTTTTTTTACTTGAATACGAAGATACAACATGAGTACGAAGATACAACATGAGTACAACACATAACCAATAATTTAGAACTTTGAGAGCAACTCGACACTCAGTCCCTTGCACAACCAACAAAAAAAAGAAAAATATAAGAGAAAAGACTGGACTTAGAGAAAAAGGTTCATGGGCAGGGGATATGTTGGCTCATTGCATAGCTACACTACCATCCATCTGAAAGTGGCCTCATTTGGAAAAAAAAACATCAATTTCAATGCCAATAAGGCTCAATAACACACACCAATCTATTGCACTATCCGTTCCTTTTGACCATCAGGAACATGATGACATGTAAAAAATCGGAACCCATTTCAAGCTTGTTGTTAAGAACTCTTCCAATTCTTTATCCATTGTTGCTGACCTAAGAGTTTGGCATATGAACATAAGTGAAACCAGTAAAGAAACATTCCAGCTGTGGCAAAAGATACCCTTCCCAGAACAAAGTTAAAAGGGACGATAGCCTTTCAATCTAAAGAAGAAACTAAAAGAAAAGGAGTTGAAATTATAAAGCTCCCATCAGAAGAAATCACCCTAAATTAAACTTCTAAATAATTTTATTTTTTCTTTATCAGAAATCAATTCAAAATGCCCAATAAATACATAAAAGCGAGAAAAGAGTTACCTTTTAGGGAGAAATGCAGATTTCCCAAAAAAAAAAAGAAAAGGAAATGAGATAAAGACAACAACCCACGATATACGCCATCAAGCAACATTATTTGAACCTCTATTTCTATCAACTGTTAAACAATAATTGAGAGATGAGAAAGTGAGGAAATGTATTGAGTTGTGCAAAGAAAGAAGGATTGAGGGACAGAGACAAGAGGCGATGTAGATTAGGTTAGCATTTGAAAGGAAAAACTTTGTGCGCGTGTGTGTGGGAGTGGAGGGATGACGAGGAAAAATGGACATTTTTAGAGGTAGGGAAATCATAAGCGGGAATTGAAATATTAAGGTGGCGTGGAATGAAATTTAGACCTTATTTGACAACCATTAAAAAAAAGACTTGGATGAAATATGATTATTTGAAGTTTGTATATAGCCCTTGTTTGATCCCACATTTTTCAAAATGTATTTTTCTCTCTTCTTTTCAATTACACATTATTTAATAAAATAATTCCCCACTCAAAATCACATCACTCACTGCTACACACCCTTCCATAGGAAAATGGGCTCTCTCCTTATGGGTCGGCACCAACATCTTAATACTGTCCGGAATTCTATACCTCTCCCTAAAACCCTCGAGCTCACTCTCTTTTATGTCTGTTGGCCACAAAGAAGTCCCCACCCTAATACTAAAATTTATGGGACTCTCTAGCATCATCCATACATTATGAAGGCCCACATGGCCTCCATAATCATTTCAGTGAGGATTATAGGGGCCATACCCGCCTCGGCACAAATCAATGTCATGTCTACTTTGGAAGGTTCCTCAGACGCCTTCTTTGAAGTGGGGGGCCATTTTATGCGAACAAATTGGAAAATCTGAAAATATTTAGATACTTAGGCAGGTCTTCGATGCCGAAAAGTAGCGGAGCTGCTCGCCGGATAGGGAACGGTGGAGGTTTTAAAAGATTCAAAAGTTCTCAACACTGTTTTAACTTTTGATTTTCGTAAAGTAGGAGAAAAAGGAAGGGAATAGGTTTTGGGCCATTTATACATGCAAAATGAAAATAACTCTCACAGTTGGATCTTCTCCTATTGAAATCTAAGTAGTGCATCTGTAGTCTTATCTATTGTATTAAAATCAAAAGGCACTAGTCCAATATTTAAATCAAGGACCAGGATGAAATCGTGAATTACACTTACTTTAGATTCACGTAAGCCTCGCTATCTGTAAAGCACGCCATCATTATTGCGCATTAAATGCACACGCAATGTAAATCTTGGAAACCCTACCACAGCTGTTTTTATTACGAATTAACGTATCTTTCAAATCATTAGAGCACGCCACCTAGGAGGCTTCAGTTGTTAAAGTGGCTTGACATCTACTCCAAGGGCCTCGCCGCGTAGCATTCAGCCTTATCACAGGCTTTAGTTATTAAAGAGGCTCGACATCTGCTCCAAGGGCCTCGCCTCGTAACACTTGGCCTTATCACAGACTTCGGTTATCAAAGAGGCTCGACAACTGCTCCAAGGTCCTCACCTCGTAACACTTGGCCTTATCACAGACTTCGGTTATCAAAGAGGCTCGACAACTGCTCCAAGGTCCTCACCTCGTAACACTCAGCCTTATCACAGGCTTCGATTATCAAAGAGGCTGACATTTGTTCCAAGGGTCTCACCTTGTAACACTCAGCCTTATCACATGTTTTGGTTATCAAAGAGGCTCAGCATCTGCTCCAAGGGCCTCGCCTCGTAGCATTCAGCCTTATCACAAGCTTCGGTTATTAAGGAGCCTCGACATCTACTCCAAGGGCCTCACCTCAAGTCACTAGCTTCTGTTATTAAAGAGGCTCTTCATCTGCCCCAAGGACCTCGCTTCGCGTCATTCAGCCTTGTCGTAGGCCTCAGCTATCAAAGAGGCTCAATACCCGTTCCAAGTTTTTTTGCCAACTCGAAAGTCCACGCATTATATGAATAATCATACCTGGACTTCAGGGAGTGTTGTTACACCTTAAAAACTAAGACCTAAGAAGGGGCCCAATTAGCCTGCGTGGCGAACAGTTTGGGGGCTCATGCCTCACACGCTGAAATAGGGCAGCCCAGCTAGATGCAGGCGAATTGATTCATGCACGAATGACCCGTTTATCCACATAAAACACCTGGGCGAACCCCTTTACATCCAGACCTCATTGACAGAGCCAACCCAAGATGAGGCCGTGGCAAGACCTCGAATGGATCTCACACCATGTGAGTTGATTAGATAATTATATTACATAGTACAAAATTGAATTACAATCCCTGTGTGTTCGAAACACTAACTCCATTACTATATTACAAAACTTGACACCGTATACTTGTGGTATAAATCACATTATAGAAAACTCGTGGCAATTTATATGATAAGAAAGGGAAGCCATTTGGATAAGGCCACATGCACTATCATCCAATGGACTCCATTCATTTTGCCCAAGTATAAAAGCTTACACTTAGTGCCATTCAAAGGTAATGCAAGTTTAGACTCTCAAAACTTTATTCTTGCTACACACATTTTAACCATTCATCCCCAAGCTGACCACTATTTTTTCTTATTGGGGGCTCACGTTCAAAGCTCTCCCACACTCTAAACTATTTCTTTAACTGACTTGACTGTAGGAGTGCACGGGGCCAACTCCATCCCCTCCGGAGAAGGCCACGTGTGGCTAACGATTTCTCCAAGTGTGCAGGAATTCAGGTTGCGTAGGCGTGAAAGGCCTTGGGATCTGTTGGCCACATCACATGTACATTTTTTGGGGTCTACAATATCAGTAGTTTCATATTATGGCAATCAAATAAAAACTCATACGACATTTATGAACATAGATTTTTTATTACAAGATGAAATTAAGTAAACGCGAGATGCTAGACTTGAATGTATCTTGGTATCAAATTTTTGAAGTTGTAAGGAACTTAGACGCTGCAACATGCTATGAAATTTGTGTGCATCATTCAATTATGAAATAGACAATAATTTTTGACAATCTGTACTGGAAATTTTGGTCATTTTCATTCAGTTTCATTACGGTGACTTACTGAGATTATACACTTTTTAGCATTTAAGGTAAATTATATAGTTGATTATTGGTTGACTTTAATACCCACTTGGATTAGAGAAACACGAGGAAATGTACAATAATATCAGAAGAAAATTGTAGCCTCCGCCCCCAACATCAGTGACGGACCCAGCACCCTGCGACGGGGGGCCACCGCTCGTGCTGGGATCCGCCGGAACAGTGGGCTGTGGCCTGTGGAAGGAAGAGGGAGAGGAAGAACTGAAGGAAGAAGACGACCGGAATCCTTCTGATTTTTTTTTCTTTTAAGTTTGGGCTTTTTCTTCCAGCTATGGCATGTGGGTCTTTTTAAAAATAACCAGGCCCAATTGATCATTGAGTCTTTGATCCATTACCAATTTAATGATCCCTGAATTTTGTCCACTGCGAAAGAGACGAAGATGAGAAGAAGGAGAATGCAACTGATTTCTTCTGGTTCAATTTCAGTTAATGATCACAGCTTTGGCCTACTTCCAACCTACAAGCCAAAATTCTTATATGGAGAAGATGAGGAGAAGGAAGAAGATGGGGGAAATGAATTCGGGGGTGATTCAAATAGTGTTTAGGGTTTATGGAGAAGGAAAAATTGGGGGAAGGGAGATGGGGAGATTGGCAAAGGCACTATAGAAGTTTGGAGATATATATGATAGGGTGGAAACTGGAAAGCATGAAGCGCAGATGGTGAAGATGGAGAAGCCAATTTTGTGATAAATTTGGGGAAAATTGATTTTTCAAGAATTTGGTTTTGGTTTCAGAGCTGTTGCTTTGGTCAGTTGGAATTTGATTTCCAGTTTCTGAGTTTTTTTTTTATTATTATTTTTTAAAATGTTAAAAAATGTTAAAGAATTTGGTTTTGGTTTCAGGGTGACTTTGTTTCATTTTTGAGTTTCCCACAGAGCCTAAAAGAGAGTGAATTTGGTTGACCTGATTAAAAGTAAAAACTCCGCAACTTTTTTGAATTATAGATTTTGAAATCTGCTTGTAGATAAGTTTGCTTTTTCTTGATGTATACTCATTAGGTGGATCAATCAGAAGAATTAGGATGGAAAGCAGTGAATAATGAGTCCATTCTTAATAGGGATAGTTTGAAAATGTCAAATGGATAATACACACTAGATAATTATGTCTTATTTTTTATATTTTAGTGCGTTTACGTATATATTGAATAATTTTTAATATTATTTAATTAAATATTAATAAACGACATCGCTCTTACGATCGTTGATTGTCGACGTTCAATGGTCAACGTCTGCCCAGGCTGAACTTTTTGGCTGGGTCCGTCCCTGCGTGTGTGTACGTATTTATATATAATGGGGCTTGGAAATGGAAAATTTCTAGGTTGTGTTTGAACTTAAAGAAGTGGCAATGGTGCCTCGCCTCGGGTTTTCAGTATTCGGTCTCACACTATTCAAGCATTTCTCGTTTATCAACTCAAAGCAATTTTTTTACTCTTTCTTTTCGGTAGGCATTTGGTAATTTCGCTCTTTGTCACTCAGTTTTATTGTGATAATTTGATCTGATTATTAATTGGAGTAGTGAGGTAAATTCAATCGTACAAACCAGAAATTAGTACTCCACTGAGACCTAATGACTAGAAAAAGAAAACTATCATTTGTTTTTAATACAGATTAGTACTCTCAAATTCGAATTATTTCTTTTACATTGTTAGATCTTGTTTCTTTACTTCAGACAAGCTTTTAATCATGAGAGATTTCTATTTTTTATTGGGATTGAAATGTTCATTAAACCCACTTATCGGTTATCTAAATGTTCATTAAGAATTAGAATGATTTTATAAATTAGCATTCTTCAGTTTCAGTTTGTTATATCCTCTTGGTCAACTTTCAAGGATTTACATTTCGTAATTAGAAATAAGGTCTTTGGATGACATTTTATTCCTTAAATAGTTGGACACTTGCCTACAAAAATATATGATAATGTCAACCATATTAACCGTACTTTTCCTTACCTCGTCCCCCGCACCTCAAAAGTAAATGATTCTCTAGTCTAGTTCCAATCCACCATTGTCAACTGCAGCAAGAAAAATCATCATGCTTATTCTAACTAATTAGTTGGATGATATTTAATTCCTTAAATAGTTGGACATGCGCTTTGATCAATTGAAAACCCGCAAGTGCACGAGATCGTGGTCAATTAAAAAAGTAATGAATAGAGTGTTTAACTCATGTATATATTTGATCGAGTTAAAATTAATTGCGATTTTAATCGAATAGCAAACAAATTTTGTAATTTTTCTATACTAATACCTAAATTATCAATTAAACTAATGCAAGTAAGTAAATGTGTTTTTTAAATATGTGAGATGCATTGTTAAGATGTCGAATCCCCCTCGTTATTCTATTTTTAATGTAACAATTAAAATGACAATTTGAAATCATTCATGTTGGTCATTCCTAATTTAATTGAAAGTTTCTCTCGATAGCAATCAAATCTATTCCACTCATGTGACTCTTCTATCTCTCAATGAAAGATGCAAATATAATAAATGCATCAACATGTGCTAGAACACCTATTAAAACCATATAAAACATAAAGTTATATATAAAACCATAGAGTTATATCAGATGATTTTAAGGCACCAGATTGTAAATACCCAAACATGCTTAATAACTCGAGTAATAAAGGCTACAAAGAGATGCCTTTTATATATTTTTCTACCCTAATTAGTGCAATGTCCCTCATTAAACACATATCTAATCAAATCGACCTCTAACTTAAGACTTTTGCCCAATTTTATCCTATTAGTCTAAGACAATCCACATATAAAATTTCACACATGGAATCCTAGTTTACATCCGTATCTTCCTACAACCATAAAATCACCCTCAAACTATGCTAAATGTGGTCTTAAGAATAAAGGATTTAGTATGGTTTGGGTATATGCCATGTTCTACTAGATCAACCTAACAAGCTTACGAATCAACTCATTTCATCACAATGTCATACTTAATTCTAGTGCGCCTATAATATCAAGTTTTGTAGGGTTAAACATCAATTAATCTAGCATATAACATATCTACAGTTCATAAATCAACACTAAATCTCAAATATAATCATCATTGCAAGCTAGGTTATCTAACACACGCACACACAATAACGAAAAATAAACACAGAGACTCAAAAACACACGAAAAGTAAAAACTCAAAATTTTTCCCACCCTCAAATTTAAAACCGACATTGTCCTCAATGTCATAAAGTATAAGTAAGAATATAAGGGGATGTGGAATAAAATGACAAGGTACTCCCCAAATTTTTCTTTTGAATGTGTGAAAAACTATTTGTCAATTTATTCCAACTTGTACTTTACTAAGCTCCTTCCATTGTCAATATCCATGGTACCTATCAAGAGGGGAAGTGAACAATCAAAAGAATAAAAAAAATTGATTTTGACACAATTAATATTTTCCTTTAATTTGGCTAAGTGTCAATGATGAAGACGACCCCTAAATTGAATTTAAACGTGCATATAGCTAATGCAATCTATAAATCAAGAATAACACTACATGCAATATAAAACGGAAAGCAAAATAAATAAAAAAGATTAAAAAATTGGGTTGCCTCACAATAAGCACTTAATTTATAATCTTTAGCTAGATGTATGGAGTGATTGATCATGGTGGTTCGATGTTCGACTTAATTTCAAACCTTGAGCTCTCCATTCTCTTTTCGAAAACAAGGCCTTTCGACGTTTAGACTTTGTCTCATTCGACCTTTGTTGAGCTTCTTCAGTAACATATTTTGCTTCATCCAGAACTAATGGTTACTTGGGTGGATTATGTAATTTAAAGATCTCATGTACATCCTCCACCCTCATAGTCAACTCACCTTTCTCCATATCAATCAAAGTT
Organism: Fraxinus americana; assembly: GCA_035079005.1. NCBI lineage: Eukaryota > Viridiplantae > Streptophyta > Magnoliopsida > Lamiales > Oleaceae > Fraxinus > Fraxinus americana. The sequence goes on from CM068726.1 coordinate 21,092,832, forward strand.
TAACTTGTTGCTAAAAATGGCTAGCCTAAGATTATTGGCATATCTTGGTCGTCTTTGAGGTCCATAAAATGGAAGTCCGCGGGGAATATCAAATTTCCAACCTTGATGAGAACATTCTAAACTTTGCCCCATGGGTATCTGATGCTCCTATCTACCAGATGTAGCGTCACATTCGATCCTTCGACTTCCCCAACTCCTAGTTTTCGAAAAGTAGACAAATGCATTAAATTTACACTTGAACCTGCATCACATAAAGCTTTAAAATGAAATTCTTTGCCTAGTAAAATATGTAAAGTGAAACTCTCTGGGTCCTTGAGTTTTGGTGGTAATTTATTTTGCAGCCTTGCACTGCTCTGCTCGGTCATTGTCACTTCTTTCTAGTCTTGAAGCTTTCTTTTCTTAAATATCATGTCCTTTAGGAACTTTGCATACATCGGGATCTATTGGATTACGTCGATGAATATGATGTTGATGTGGAGTTTTTTCAACATATCCAGGAACTTCTCGAATTTATCGTATAGCTTTCTCTTTTGCAGTCTTTGTGGAAAAGGTAGCAGTGGCACAAATTCTTTAGTTGGAGCGGTTTCCTTAACCCTTGGATCATCTGATGCTCTTTCTGTTTCTGTTTCTTTGTTTTGATCAGATTCCTCCAATTGCTCCTCAATCGTGGTATGTACATTTACTTTTGTAGCAACTAGTCTCTTTACATTAATTTCTGGCTGTTGAACTCTACTACCGATAGTTATTGCCTCAATCTGTTCTACATCCTTCACTGCAATTATCTACAGTTTGGAATTTATCTCAATTATCTACAGCCAAAATGACAATTTGAAACCATTCATGTTGGTCAGCGTTCCTAATTTAATTGAAAGCCTATCTCGATAGTACTAAAATTTATTCTCCTCATGTGACACTTTTATCTCTCAATGAAAAATACAAACATGATAAATGCATCAATAAGTGCTAAAACACCTATTGAAACCATATAAAGTATAGAGGTATATCTCTATTCTCTATCGAATCTTACAATGTTTATTATATTGTAATTAAACCCTATTATCTCTCGATAACAATAAAATTCACTAACAATTCATTTGGTGTGATCAAGCAATTGAAAAGATCAATAAAAACGATAATAAACATCCACAAATCAAATCAAAATTTGATAGATCACATAGCGCGACGAATGAAGTAGGTTGATTAACAATTCACAAATGAAACTATATAGTATATGCAGACAAAATGAAAATGGATTAAGGTTACAAAAATAAGTCAAAATAATTAATTAAAAACTAAAAGTATCATAACAAGGGTTCATCTCATCCTTAAAATTTATAAAATTAGTCTAACATTGTATAAAATTTGCCTAATATATCGAAATTACAAGAATCATATTTAAGTGGAAAGACAATATCCGAATTTTTGATAAATTGAGAAGGTGAAGATAAATCTTGAAATCTTGGATCTCTTCATTGTTTTTTGATGAATCTCCACTTGCTCCTTCTTTTCTTGCTCAAAAATAAAGTTTGAATCTTCATTTGATTGAATTTTTGCAAATTCCCTTCAATTCTCTTACAAAAACTATGAATTCTCCTCCTTTGATGATAGTAATTGATGAGTATTGAAGTATAATGTGTATATGAGAGGTCTCTCATATGTGTTATGTTGTTAGATATTTATATGAGTAGAAAATTGGTTGAAAATCACATCTAAATTGGTTTCCAAAAGAGCTCCAATCGAATAAGAAAAGTTGTCTTCACGCGCGGATTTTTTATCTCTGCACAACAGTCAATATTTTACCAATAAATTACTCTCCCCATATCCGATTGAGGTGATTCAAAATGTGTTGAAAATCTAACTCAAAGGGATACAACATTTCTAGAAATATGATTTTTCCAATTCGAACGGTTACTATTCCAAAAATGGCTCTCAATCTTTGGCTAAAAATCTTAAATATAACTTGTGCGATTGAAAATTAATTTTGATAATATTTTGATCTTTTTCCATTCCTTTTTGAGTTCTAATTCCATACAATTGTCTCCTAACAATTTTCAAAGTATCTTTCTGTGGTCTGAATCAACTATTGAATATTTACAATTTGGTCCTCAAACTTTGGACTTCACCTTTTTTTTTACCAATTTTCGCTTCTTTCTTTCAATTCCTCATTCTACCATTGCGTTTTACCTATATAATATAAAATACAACAATTTAGAGGATATATTTTGTCAAAAGAACTACCAAATATCGTTATTTTAGACTCGGAATAAGTATATAAAATACACTTATCACGCCTGCAAAAATGGAAGATTCGGATTAGAAAAACGTCGAGTAAATGGTACAATTGGGGGATACGACTTTTAAGTTTGATGAGTAAACTGTGATCAAGTATAAGTTGGATGAGTAATGAAACACTGGTTTGGCTAAGTTGTAATTTTTAACGACTGGAATTTTCGTTAGTCACTTCAACCAGTAAGGTAACGGATTTTTTAGGATGATAGATGGAATGCAAACAAAAAAAAATTAGTAAGCACTGTGAATCCCTTTGAAATTTAGTGGGTAAACCGAGATTATGATATAAATTGGATGATGATTAAAATATTTAATTCTTGATTTCAGGTTCAATAGTTTGAGTGGACAAATTTCTGCATGCTTTTGTTAACTATTTAAACTTCATCTTTTGAATCATAGAAATAACAGTTTTACAGTTTGATCCCAGCTTCTCTCTCTGACATATCTGTAAATTCTAAAACCCAAGAAATTAAAATTCGTTTTAATTCTTCATCAGTCTAAATTGTAGAAAGCAGGCAGTCATAATATCCTACAACTAGTTTTAAATAGTTTTGACTACATCATGCAGATTATGTCAGTGTTCTAACGATTCTATTTAGCCCCTGTTTGTCTACCATTTTTACAAACATTATTTTCTACAGTAAACAATCTCAACCACATATTCACTCAATAAAATATTCAACACACAAACCAATAAAGTTACTTTAAATTTCAACCACACATTCTCCAAAAAATACTATTTCTTACTCCATTTTTCTACCAATAATGGTAGACAAACAGACTCTTAATTGCACAAATTAACTAACAGATTTAAACAGAAACATCATATATAACGTGATAAACTCTTAAGCGAAACATCCACGGCCCCCACGCCATGGGTCAAACAATCCACTAAATCAAACGATCAGAAATACAATAGTCTCAGTTTTGTATTTTCGTAAAATTAACAAAAATAATCAAAAGAAATCTAAGAACAACTCTCTTGTTTTCTTAATCTTTTCACTTGTTGTAAAAGTGGAATCCAATCCCCGGCCTTGACTTTAATGTAACTTTACTATTGTACTCGATCGCAATCACCACTTGGATTAAGAATCACTACTCTTAACTTACATCAGGCAACTTGATCAATTAATAGGATTGTACATTAAAGCTATAGTTTGTTTTCTTCAAATGCGGTTGTAGAAGAACAGGTGGCTTTGAAAGTTTTCAATTACGCATGAGTTTGGTCGCCCTTGTTAGAAGATGGCAGAATGTGCAATGGTTAGGTTACCGAACATGGACAAATTTTCAAACCTATTCAAGTTCATCCGTGTGCGTACATTAGCACACACATGCACTGTTGTTATAACCTCCCAAAGCTGCGCGTGCACGTGCTGGCCTTCTGTCTAGCATGCGGGATGGACATATTTTCACTCGTATTGCTGGTTTTTAATGAGTTGATGATTTCAACGTCTTCTTATTGAAGATGGAACACTAATTTTGAAAATGTTCTAACAATCCACCAACATTTTCAAATTTAATGAAGTTTTTAATCTCTCTTTTATAGACTTCTCAAATTTTAATGCATAAATGAATGTGTCTTTTGAACTTCAACATTCACGTAGTGAAAATGTTTCAAAGGTCAAGGAGCCGTATAGTTCCTGAACTGACACCTTGATGACAAGGTGAATTTTGGGAGCACAGTGTTGATAGGCTCCAATATTATTTACGTTAGATGCATAGAAAGTCTATGGGTCAGAGTGTTGGGGATTGTAACGTTTATTCTGTTATTTTAATTAGTCAGCAGAGTAATTTAATTTGTGAGTCTTTTGGAATGCTATTTCAGCTAGAATATGAATTATAAAAAGGTAGGGAAGGGCAGTGATTCATACATCTTGCTAGAGAGAAATGTAGGGAGAGCGACCGGTCTCAAAAACCTACAAAGCTTGTATCTCCATTCCATTTTTAATCAGCAATTCAGCAAAAAAGACATCGAAATGCTGGAAATTATAACAGAAACATCTAAAGAGCATTCAGACATCAAGGAGGCTTAAGTATGGAAGAACTTCAAAAGGATCGAAGTTGATGTAACGATGCCTAGATCTACTAGCAGAGTACTTCCATTGATGTAAACATGTAGCACATATAACAACTCAATTATTCGTGACATGTTTTGTGTTATTGATGGTGTTAGAACTGATTCTTGGATCATTCAAAGCTTCCAGTAACCACTCTCTTATGAAAATTGTGATTTAAGGCTGAAAATATGATGGAAAATTGTCCAGGAAAATACGCAATTGTTAGGACTTGGAAAGCCATCGTAAACAAACCTTGTAAAAATTGGCCCTTTTTAACGTAATTGAGTTCTTGTTTATAAGAGTACATTAAATTTCAGAACTAGATTCAAAATGACAAGTGGTTCGAGTACAAAAGTTTCGAGGATTCAACCTGCAAACTATGAAATTCTTTACGCAGCTTTTATTGTATGCTTTCTATCGTGACAGGCACAATATATGTTAGACTAAAGAACATAGCAAACTAATAGAATTACAGAATGATCATATACACAGAGAACACATTGCGTTATGCTCTTAACCAAAACTCGGGAATATTAAGGCTGCCCTTTTGTATTCGGGTAATATGCCAGGATATCTATCTGATCTTCTTCAATGCTACGACAACTTCTTTCATATTCACCCTCTCATTTGCACTTTCCATGGAGCAATTTAAAGCTAGTTCCATTATAGATGACAAACATTTCAACTTTTCTGTGTAATATTCTTCTTCTGGAACCAACAAGTTCGAATCTATAATTTGAGTAATAGCATTGGGCATAGAATCATTTATCCAGCTCCTCTGGCTTAATTCCCCAGAAAACTTTTCGCTGCTTGGTTTCATACTGGTAAATATTTCCATTAACATAATACCATAGCTATAAACATTTGATCTTATTGACACCAACTCTTTCAATCCATACTCTACACACATCATGAAATGTATGAGTTGCGTCACGTTCGAAGCTATATTGCGTAAGAAATATAACATATTTTACAAATTTTTTTTGTGTAAATATTAATGCTGCTAAGCAGATGACAAAATCTCGTCCCAGAGAATTGTTTTGGACAATTGAGGACGAAAATTATAGAGAAGCAGATACTGAATCCTTTATTATGGGCAATTGTTCCTCATGCCATTTACTATGTTTTAAGTCTAATCTTCAACCCATGTTCCCACACACACTATCTTAATACAAGGACCTATTTAGCCAAGAAAAAATAAATGTGTTGGACTAAATTTAACTCTTATTTTTTATTTATACCAAACGTACCTAAAAGTTCAAGAGAAGAGACAGAAGCTTTACCTAGTGCAATGTAACACAATGTTCCCAGGGTTGTAGTATGTGTATTTCTTTCTCCCTCACCCATCAGACAAGTGGGCAACCATATCGTCATCCAGAAGTACATTACTTGGCTTTAAATCACAATGAACAATCTGTGTTGAGTAATCATAGTGAAGATATTCCAATGAACATGCTATGTCTATCATTATGTTAATTCTCTGCAAGCTATCCAAGATATAGCTGTCCGAATGTAATTACTTCTCCAGGCTTCCATTAGACATGTACTCGAGAACCAAGGCCTTGAAATCTGGACTGAAGCAAGTACTAATGACTTTGCACAAATTTCGATGCCGAAGGCTGCGCAAGACATCACATTCTACATCAAAACTCTTGAATGCATTTTGGTGTTGCAAATTGAACACCTTCACTGCCACATCCCTTCCATTATTAAGAGTCCCTCTATAGACAGAGCCAACACTCCCAGATAAATGGCTTTCACTATACCCTTCAGTTGCTTGCATAAGCTCATAATATGATACTCTTGATAGAGTTGTGTGAGGTGCAAAGTCTGTTATACTTTCCCCCAAATTTTTCCTTCTGTATCATTTAACTGCACATGCCAAGGCCATGGCAACTATAATCAGTGCTATAGTACCCGACAAAGCAAATACAACTCCAAGCATCACTTTTCGTCTCCTTTGTCTACCATTTCAAATAGTATGACATGGTGGGAGACCATATACAGGATCACCACATAGTCCTTTATTAGACACGAAGAATCGACTTGGAAAGTTTTTGAAAGGACCACCAGAGGGAACTTCACCACTTAAATCATTGAATGAAACATCAAAGTATGTGAGATAATTAAGTGGCTCCAAAGACTTTGGAATTTTAACAGAAAGATTGTTGTTATTTAGATCGGGTCGCTCCAAGTTCAGCAGCTTACCCATTGACTCGGGAATAAACCCTTGCAGTGTGTTATGTGCTAAGGAAAGCTTGACTAAGCTCTGTAAATCTCCAATTGTGATTGGAATGCTACCTGAGAACTGATTCACTAATAAATCAATAAGAGTTGCAACTTTAGATTCCCTATTTCTTGAGGGAGATTGCCACTCAAAAAATTTGAAGATAGATTTAACTCCAAAAGATCTTTCCAGAGCCACAGGCTCGGAGGTATGATGGAGGTCAATCTGTTGGAATCTATATATAGAGACCTTAGTGTAGTTATATTCCCCATGCAGTCTGGGATGGTACCTGTTATTAGATTATGAGACAACAACGATCCATTTAAATTGTGAGGTTCACAAAGAGTATCCGGGATATGTCCACTTATTTTGTTGCGGGAAAGGGCTAATCCTTGAAGCTTTTGCAAATCCACCACGCTTGATGGTATTGATCCTGTCAACTGATTGCCATACAGACTTAACGCTATCAAACTGCTGGGATTTCCAATTTCATTTCGAATGCTACCTCTAAGATGACAATTATAACCATAGAGATATTGAAGAGAAGTGGAAAGATTTACAACTTAAACTGGAAGAATGCCATTCAAGGGATTATCATCAAAACCCAACTTTATTAAAAATCTACAGTTCGTGAATGAAGTGATGAAGCTCAATTCTAGAGATTCACTAATAAAATTGTTGCCACCCAAGTATGCAACTTCAAGGAATCTTAAATCTCCAAAGAAGTTGGGAATCGGTCCAGTAAAATTGTTGAAAGATAGGTTTCTTATAGTGAGTTCAGAAGAATTTGCAATTGAATTTGGCATTCTTCCATAGAAATTATTTTGGTTCAAACAGAGTTCTTCAAGATTAGGAAGCTCATAACCCAAAATCAACCTATCAAGATTACCCAAAAGCTGATTTTCTGAAACTGAAATCATTAGTAATGTTGAGATGTTGAAAATTCTTGGTGGAATAGAACCGATTGAGCTATTGACACCAAAATAAATATACTCCGAGTTGTAAAGATTTCCGATCTCTTGTGGGATTATACCTACAAAATTATGAAGAGCTCAAACTTCAAGACGACAACTTTCTTTAAATTGATGTATAAAAATCCCAAGGACAAACACAAAAGTTTTGTCGTAGAAAGGCGTACCAGTCAACTTGTTATATCCAACATATAGCTTCCTAAGCATGGTTAAATTCCCAAGCCCTTGTGGTATTGATCCACTAAAATAATTGTAGGATAACGACAAATTCTGAAGTGCAGCATTCGTTTATTCGTGTGGGAAGAGGGCAAATTAATTCATTCACATGCAAATAAACCTCTTCAAGTTGGGTAAGAGGAGAGCAAATATTTTTTGGTAGTGTAACAGGTAGGTTGTGCTCGGTGTGTGCCGTTATCAACCTCAAATTCCGTTGTTTTCCCTTCCAGATTACTATTTTTAGTTAAATTTTGCTATTTTTGATAATATTTCGATTGCATGTTAAAAGACAATTTTTAACCCATTTTGGGCTAGATTTTTTGCAAATTACTTATTTTATTCCGTATTTTCGTTTGGCGTGATTTTTGGAATTTTACTATTTTTTGTAAAATTCGAATTTTTGTTATAAAGTCCGGTTTGTAGACTTATTTTGATGATTGCGTGATATAATAAAATTCTTTAAACTTCATAGATGTTTTCTCTGTGTTTTTGGCGTTATTTTTGTATTCTTCCCTGTGAATTTGCTGGTAGAACTAGTTCAAGGTTTTTCCCTGATAGAGGATTGAAAGACAAATCCAAATCCTGGAGAGCGGATATGTTAAATAGTGAAGGTGGGATAAAACTGTTATTTCTAACATTCATAACTTTGAAGTTCGGGCAAGAAACCAAACGAAGACGGAATTTGTCCACTGAAATTGTTGAAACAAATATCAACTGTTCTTGGTCGACTCAATTGAAGGCAAACTATTATAAAAATTATTGCGACTTACATTGAGGGAAACAAGAAAAGAGAGATTTCACAATTCAGACTGTATATTTCCAGTAAGATTCATACCAGAAATATCTAATAAGTAACTCCAATCCAGTCAAAAATCGAGGCAGAAGAAGACCAGTTCTTTGACAGAATTCCTGAAGGGTCTAAACTAATGTGTGCTTTCAAGGTCAAAAGAGAAGCTTGATCTGTAGTGACATTGGTTTTCGACATGGCCAAACACACCATTAGAGTATCAAAAGAATTACAGCAGAAAAGTATTGAGATTTCTCCATGGTTGTGTCTAGTTTGTGAAATCTGGATTACTGGGTGCAACGAGAGCTGGATCACTACAAGAAAACAAAACATGCTTTCTTTGACTTTTAGGATTATAAAAATGAAAAATTACGTGACAACCTTTGAGTAAAATAAAAAGTGGTATATAGGGATAAAGGTGACTAGTCCCGTTTAGTTTTAAATAAAAAAATTTATAAAATTTGATAAATATATGTTTGAAAAGTTGATAAAATAGTGAATTCTTTTTAAGTATGTGATTAAAGAAGAAGAAGTAGACTAAGACTGAATTTTTAAGAAATTGGGAACCAAACAAATAGTAGAAAAAATAATAAATACATGGGGAATTATTTATTTAATTCATGATTTGGCTTGTGATTCGTTCAAGGAAGATATCTCAATCTTCTATTTTATATGATTCTATTCATCCTTATATGTTAAAAAAAGAAAAAGATTTTTTCATTTTGCAAAAAATCTATTCATTTCTTAATTATGCTATTTAAAAATTTCATTGGGGAATAAACTGCTCAGTATCTCAAAGCATAGGAAGGAATTATTTTCCCCTCAGCAAAAGGTAAATATAATTGTTTTTCATTTTACCCTTCTGTACTATTATTTTTTATTTAATTAAATTTCTTTCTTTCTTATTATTTATTATATATACTTTTTCATACGTTTAATTTAGACAAGATCATTTTAGTGAAAAAATAAAAACAATTATAACTATTGCTATTAAATTTTATTATAAAATGGATTTTTTTTTTTAAATACAGTTGATAAATAATTAACAAGCCGGCATAATTTAATATTTAAAAAGAAATTAATAAAGTTAATTGAAGATTCATTAAATATTTTTTTTAGTGCAACTGCATACGCAATTAAAAATGGGATACAATAAGACCAATTAATCGACAAAGCACTACGCACAGGAAACTGTATTGCCTGTTTTGGTAATGAACTAGAAAATAGCACAATCGACATCACTGCACAACTCTGAAATAAGACCAATTCATGGAATACTTTATTTTTATTTTTTTACTCTTGATATTTATACTACACTAATTTAATATAGAAAAAAAAGTAATATTACCCTAAAATATTAGTAATGATTATATGTCATTGTCTCTAACTTTTTTTTACTTTCATAAAAAGTAATTTATAAATTTTAAAGAAAGTTTTGAAGTCTAATAAAAAATTATATGGGGATTTCTTTAATTTTTTTATTTTTTATGCATTGATTCTTGGTAGATAGAAAAGCACAACCAAAAAAAAAAAAAAGGACTATTCTAGAGATGGCAACGGGTGCCCTGCCCTGCCCCACCCCGCCACGCCACTCCCGCTCCTTGCCCCACCTTAGACGGGGCGGGGCAGGGCGTGCGGGGCCCGAGCCTACCCCCCTTTTTTTTAGTTAAAATACAAATTCAAAATTTTAAAATCCAAATCAAATAATGTTCAAACTAACTACATCAATATCCAAAGCAAGCACTCAAAACAAAAAATGTCCAAAACAAACTTTTTTTTTTTTTCACAGGGCGGGTTGGGGGGTTTTTTTTTTTTTTTTGCCATCTCTAGACTATGCAATAGTTTAATTATAGATCCATTTTATTCCTTAAACAAGAATGTAAGTTAAATGCCCAAGTAATTTGGATCTCTTATTTAGACCAATTTTTTTTGTTTTTTTTAAAAGGCTAGAGATCCATCTCAAAAAATAAAGAAATATTTTGCTGGGTTTTGAAGTTTAAAATTTTTTTTTTTTTTTTAGATCCCTTCAAGCTGGAGGCCCTAGACGATGGCCTAGGTCACCTTGGTGGGCCGGCCCTGCCGAGGACTTTCACCCACCTAGAACATTTGCTGCCTTTCCTCGGGTCACTTCCCTTATAGTGGGGACTCTCCTTTTCAAGAAGAGTCAAATGACAAAGGTCAGTCAGTCTATTGCTATTTACAATAATCAAAAGAAAGTGTTACAGTCAGTCTTCTCCTTCAAACAAATATATAATTGTATGAAGTTCATTCAGCTATATATTTTGTATCAAATTAGTCATTTTGTTTTCTCTCACAAATCTTAGCAAAAATTAGTGAAGAAGATAAACAGAATGACCAACTTACAAAATAAGTTCAGCTAAGCTTTCTGAAACGAAATTAATTGACTAAATTTAAACCTGACAACGTATTCAGTGAAGCAGTTTCAGAAGTTGACCGAAAGAAACTCATATTTGACAAACAATAATTTCAATAAATAAATATCATTCCGTGGAATTTGAATGTCAATCAAAGTAAATGTTCATGTTACATTTGAAGATATACGATCCTGTTTCATTTTTAGAAAATCTGTATGCTGCTTTAGACAATTATATCAGCTTTTTAGCAGCAAGTGGAAGAATTCTCATTTCTCCTCCCAATAGGGTAAAGATAATTGACACCACACAATCATTTTAGATCATCAAGCACAATGAGATTAGCGCATTCTGAAATATTGCGTTCTTGAGACCTGGCAATGTCGACCATTCAGCAAATACTTGAGCATTATATCCACATCCCGAGGATTCTTCTTGTTAGGTGCAACAGTCATGGCCCCTATGACGGCCTCCCCTTGGCAAATAGTCAGCACATCTTCCAGATAGAGAACTGTTTGTTTCCAATGAGTAACACGGGATTTGGGCCCTGCACATCGAATTATACTCATCTTCATAAACAGAAATGTAACATGAATTCAGAGTCTTTAAAATAGTTTATCAGTGCATGTTTTGAGCCTCTTGTTCATACCATCTATCTCGTCAACAGTTCAACCTCGCTTCTTTTCAATCAAGATTATGACAACAAATCCAGTTTTAAACATGTCCCGAGAGAGATTCATGGGAAGTACAGTTCCAGAAATACTAGGAATAGCAAATAAAGTCAAGGACAAAATATCAAACCTGTAGAGAAGCGCATCAACTTGTGACATTTAGTAAAAGAAACATCGAAATAAGCAACAAGAGCATGGATGTAGTCGTCACGCTCTGCCACAAGCTTAAAAGGTGCTGTGAAGGAAGCATCCTCTGGAGCCATCTTAGAGATGTCCATTGTCTGTAAAATTAGCACGTAGAACTGGTTTAGGACACTTAGTATGTAGATTGTAGTGTGCCATGTTATGAGTAAAAAAACTCATAAATTGGACTTGACAACACAGATGAAGTAGAGAATAACCACCTTGAGTAGCTGGCAGTTTGTAACAATCTGTTTCTGGTCCACAGTGTCAACAAGAGGTTCTGATAAGGCTTGCTTCCTAATGCAGCTCATGTCAAATCCATATACATTGTTCCAAACTGTAAAGAAAAATATAGAACAAGATAAATTAGAACAAATAAAAGTATAACCCAACACCAAAACCGACCCCACCAATGGCAACAACAGCAACCAGTCAGAATTTGAACACACTCCCGTGCATGAAAGTGAAAGTTCAATATCATGCCCCTTTGGTTCAGCTAAAAAATTGGATTAAAATCTAAATCAAAGTGGACAATTAATTTTAACCATACATTTGTTGAGACTCACAACTTGTCAACCACACATTTCATTATTTTTTTTATCAAAATCTATTAAAAATTTGATTTTTATCTAAACCAAATAGGGCAGGGCCATATCATATCAATGTAAGCCCCTGATTGATGGTCGTATTTTGAAAGAATGATGTTTTGAATAATGATTTTTTAGATAATGTGGTTAAAAAGTTGAGAAAAGTTTTGGGTTCACGTGTGTGGTTGTGTAGTTGAAAATGAGTGAGAATTAAAGAATTTCAAAATAATGGTTCTCAAACAGGGGTTAACACTAATCCATGTCGAAGTTATTAAGCTCACATTCGATCTTGTCTTCCTTGTAATCAGCATCTTCAATTGCTGTCAGATGAAGGGAGGCCATATCTGGCAGGACAAGTCCATCTTTGACCTGAAACAGAGCAAGGTACAACAATTAAAATTTTTATAGCTCTCCAGAATTGTCTTATCTATGTGCTGCCTGCTAGAATTTGAAACCAAACCATGGACTGGGAACTAAGTTGTAAACCATGAGTTTGAAATCTTAAAGACAACTTACCAGCCACTTGTCACGAGCATACAGAACAGTGTTCAACATGTTTTCATAGACCAGAAAATATCCCATCCATTCAGAAATAATTATATCGACTTGAGCAACTGGCAGCTCAATCTCTTCAACCTTTCCCTTAAGAACTGTTATCACTGCAACGACAAAAGTGACAATTGACTCCATGACCGATCAGCTGTTTAGTACAACAACGAAATACGCAGAATTCAGTATCTTTTGGATAGAAAGAGTACTACCATTTGAAAAATTGTTAAGCTTTACAATTTCCTCAGCCATATCAGCCATGCTGGAACATTCGACCTGGATGTCAAGAAGGTATAATTAGATATTTACTTTGGAAAAACAAAACAAAACTCAAACAGAATGACATGCGAAGAATTATGCATAGTAACTTTACAAGCAGATCTACATCATTACCAAAATCATTGACACCAATGGTAGAACTTTTTTAATTAATCAGATTATTAAAATGTAAAGACAAGCAACAGACAAACTTGGCTCGTCATGAAGTAACACAACATTTTGACCCTATTTGACAATGATAAAGTGATGTTTAGAATAGCACAAACAACAATTGTGATGAACAGCATAAGCATCAATTTCCCATGCATACGAAAGAAATGCAACCTTGATATTTGCATACAAAGTGAATATTTAACCATCATAATACAAAAAATACACTTCAAAAACATATCAATTATGAACTTAGCATGCAACATACTAAAAAATACAACTTAACTTAGCATGCAACATACTAAAAAATACAACTTCAATTGTAATTTAACCGAAGTTCTATTAAAGTGAAAAGGTCTAAAGGTTTCTAAGTTAACAAACAAGTCAAGGGATTCCTTGGACCAAGTTTCTGGATGCTGTGAAAATAAAATAACCTTGTCAAATAAAGTGAATTCACTTCCTACAGAAGCCTTGATCATGAATCTAGTATGTTGTAAAGAGTAATTTGTTAATATCGCTCAGTCGTTGGCAACTTAATTATTGGTAAATCCTTTGCCAATCTTCAAAAATAAATGAACAATGATAAGATATAAAAAATAATTTCTTGGTCCTTTCGCAGAGAAAATAACTCAAAAATTGAGGGGCACTTATTATATGTACTTGACAAGTCACATGAACTATGGAAACAAATCAATTAAACAAGAGAATGCATACCGCATAAACATGCTTAGCCCCAGCTTTAGCACAGAAAAGTGAGAGGATTCCTGTCCCGGCACCCACATCAAGGACTACCTTATCCTTGAAAAGGAAAGGATTCTTATAAATAACAGATTGGTATGTTTTAGTTCTTACTACATCCTTTAACATTTCCTGCATTGAGAACATCAGATGAATTAGAGCTGCATTTTTGGAATAATATTTTGAATATCAAAAGGTTCAAGACTGTCAAGCATCCAACCAAAAGATAAATGTCATAGCAATAAATCTAGAAAATGAAGACATACCTTTGTGAAAATATAGTAGGAAATATCTAATTATAAACACTACATCTATGATAGCATCAAAAATAGATGAGCAAACACAATTCACTGATAAGGAAATGTTACAAAAGCACAACTCCAACAGCTTTACATCCAATCGAATACTTACTTCATGGATACCTGCAAAAAAGAAGCAACAAAAGAATGATTAATACTTCTTCGAATTGCCTTCAAAAAAATTATTAAAAATCCAAGCATGAACAAAATTATAACATTCATAAATCTTCAACCTTCTATCATTGATTTTTATCCAAAATTCAGCCTCACCAAAACTTCATACTATGTAACATAAGGAAACGGTATTTGCACATAAACCACAGTATTTGCCGATTTCGGAAGAGAAAATCTAATACATGAAACATATGACATGAGAATAAATAAAATGTATGTATATAAATATATACATCCGAACACAACTGAAAGCATTCCTTGGGGAATAGTCTCCTAGCAGCTTAATTAAAGGGAATTCCACAAGTTCTATAAGACGAGTCCAACGATTGATGGAAAAAGGGGGGAAACAAAACATCTTTAACATCTTATTAGTTCAAATTAAGAAAAACCAAGTCAATATCAGCTGCCAAAATGTTCTTATATCATTGACGTTAATTCTTCCACAAATAGAAAGGACTGACAGCTCTAAACACTTAATGCAGGAGAAGGTAATAACTCAAGCTAAAAAAAATAAAAACTAAAAAAGCGAACTTTATCTTCACTGCGCAACATCCATATTAGATCCGCGTCTCAACTCTCACATCCCAGCATTATTCCCAGTTCCACCGTAACATGTTCACCCATCACGCATTAAACACATCAAAAGTTCAAAAAGAAATAATTTACGGAAAGAACAATGCTTTACCGAAATGCGAGTAGGAATCGAAATAATAATCGGCGCTGGTCTTATCGCTGTCAGTATTGGAATCATCCGGCATGCACATGACAGAGTCTTCCTCCAGATTCGAGCACTCTGTGGGGGCTTCTTCGATGGTTTCGTCCTCTATGTATTCATCATCCTCGTACTCGAATCTGATTTTGGTGGATTTATCAGTTGTGGAAGTGGAGTTTAGGCTGTCATTAACATCCATATTCTTGTTCGATGACAGTTTCGTTTGGAGGGCAGAGTTTCTGGACTAGGGTTTAACGGGTCGTAAGCGAAGGGTATGGAATCAACTGGCGACTGGAATTAGGGTTTATGCTTTGATTTGTAATTGATTGGAGGGAGTTAAGAATAGACGTCGTCGTTTTGGTTTTAGGAAAATGTTAAGATGTCGGTAATAAGATTTGTGTAAATTGCACAATTACTCCTCATTCTTCAGACAAAGAATGATCAAGTCCCAAACAAATATTTTAGTTGATTTTTCTCCCCAACCTTTGAGAAAATAACCAATTTCGGACCTCATCACTTTTCCGTCTAATAATCTGTTAAATCTGTGTAAATTAGTAATTTTCTCTTAAACTTAAGCAGAATACAATAATAAAACGAAAAGAAAGAAAAAGAATTGAAATCTAGAATTTCGGTGACGGACACGAGAAAACCATGGATAAACACCCCTCTTCTACGGGATGGATGGGTGAGTGGGTGGATGGGGTAGAGTAGGGGATAGTAGACTTTTTTATTCTCTTCTTTTCCTTTTTATTTGGTCCTTTTTAATTCTTTTTCTTCATTAAAGTTAGATGATATGATTGTTATTTTACACCAATTTAACAAAAGTTTGAATGAAATATGTCTTGGAGACAAAGTCAGATAATTTTTTCAAATGCTGAGAACAAAAATCATATGAAAATTTATTGGTGACATGATCTCACCTTTTCCAAAGATTTGAGACTAAATGTGCAATTTAACCTTTAAAATTTTTAGTTCTAGACATTGTTCTAAAATGCGTAATGCATGACATTGCCTTTCGATCGAGCATTAAATATTACAAACATATGCATAATTATGTGTTTTTCAATTTTTAATATTATTTTAAATATTTTAAACTAATAAATAAATAAAATAATTTATTTTTTGAACTTTATACGTATTTTTCAAAAATATATATATATATATATATATATATATATATATATATATATATCAGAAATGATCTAATGAGCACCGGTGCTCATCTTATCCTAAGCACCAATGAGTTGGCACATTAATTCATTGGTGGATAAAGATTTTGTGAATTCCAATCCACCAATGAATTAATGTGCCAACTCATTGGTGCTTAGGATAAGATGAGCACCGGTGCTCATTAGATCATTTCTGTATATATATATATATATATGTATATATATATATATATATGTATATATATATAGGTGCAGAAATTGTAAATTTTTGTAATTGCATAAAATCTTTGCTAATTATTATACTTCCATTATCTTTTAATAAGAAGTTTAATCCTAAAATTAGATCTGTATTTAAAGATAATTCTCTTATCCATACCGAGTCTTTAGGTAAACTATATTTTGTACTTCTATCACAATTAGTCTCAAAACTAATTCTTGTTGGTTTTAATATATCTTGATAACTATAAAAATTTCCATCAATTTGTTGGGCTTCTATGGGTTCTTTTGACTTTATTATATATTTTTCTGGTATGATTCTTTTATTAATTATACAATGACTACAACCTAAATCTATCAAACCTAAATACATTATTTCATAATTTTCTATTCTAACATAACATTTTACTTTAATACTTTTTAATTTTTCTGAATTACAAAAGACTTGAACCAATTCTGGTTCAGAAATTATTTCTGAGTTTTTTTCCTTTTTTAGAGGATTTCATTAATTCTAATTTTTGTAAAATATACATTTGCATATCTTCTAAGTTTTCTATTCTTTTCCTTAATATTTTAATTTCTAACAATTCTATCTAAATTGAATTAATTTGCTTATCTTCTTCCAATTCTATTAAATTTTTTTGTAATAAGCATTTTTTACATGCCTCTAAAAAACAATCTTTACATTTTACTCTTAATTTCTTACTAGGATACCATTTACATATATAACATGGTATATTGTCTAAACTTGTTTCTGTTAACCAATTATGTTTACATTCTAATTCTATATCCATTAACTCTAATTCTTCATCTAAATCTGATAAGTTTTTCAAATTTGAAAATTCTTGTATAAAATTTTCATAATCTGATTGTTCTTCTAAATTATTATTATTAGAATCTTCTATTGATACAATACTGTAAACTGATTCTTTATCTGAAATATATTCATCAATTTCTAATAAATTTTCATTTGTACATTCTATTAAAGTACTTCTTTTATCATTATTATTTATCTTTTTAGGACAAGTTCTGGCTAAATGATCTATTCCTCCACAGACATAACAATTTAACTTATTAGGATAATTCCTTTCTGGTTTGAATTTTCTAACATGTCTGTTTTCATCTAAATATGGTTTTCTTCTATTAGATTTTCTTAAATAATATTTTTTCTTAATAGGTCTGTTAAAATTTTTTCTATCATATTTTCTTTTTTCTTTAAACTTATTTCCATAAATTTGTGGTGTAAAGATATCTTTGCAAAATTTATAATCTGTCTTTTTTAGTTGATTCTGAATTTGTAATTCAACACATTTATCTTCTAAACATTTCATTATAAATTGAGTTCTATTTCCTATACTCCATAAATGATCTTGTCTTTCTATAACATTTTTATTTTCATTCCATCTTTTTGTTATTTCTAATCCTAAAGGGCCTGGTAATTTATGAAATAACTTTTTACCTAATTCTTGATTAAAAGTATTTCCTGAGATAGATACTAAATAGTGATATTCATTTAAAAATTGTTTTACTTCTTTACCTTTAGTCCATCTATTTAAACTAAGTTGTTCTAAATCTCTTATGGCCTTATGTTGAATTAATAACTGTCTTGTATTAGGATCTGCTCCTGTTAATAATTCATGTATTTTACTAATAAAATTATAAGGATTATTTCCTAATGCCACTAATGATTCAAATTATGTCTGTTTATCTTTTTTAAAAGCTTCCTATGTAGCTTTAGCACTTTCTCCTAAAAATGTTTCTAGATATCTATACATTTCTAAGGGTTCCATATTATCTACTAATCTAATATAATGACCTATTATTGTATTTTTCCATACTTCTATTATATTATCTCAAGTCTGAGGATCATGTGCTGTAATATTTAATATTTGTGGTTTATGTAATGTTTGAAATTCTATTTTAGGTTCCAAAGGTCTAACTTTTCCTCTAGCTATATAATTTCTTTCTTTATCATTATAATTTGTATAAGCAATTCTAAGATGATAACCACCTAAATATTGATATGTTTCTGGTTCTGGTTTAACTTGCATTACTTCATCTACCAATTCTTTATAATTACTAATTTCTGAAATTTCTGACTTATTTTCAATTTCTTCTATATTAATTCCTACTCTTATATTTTGATAATTATCATAATATAAATATTCTTGTTCTCCTATTTGTTTATTTAAAAACAAATGATCTTCTAATTTTAAAAGTTCTGTAGGGGAAAAATTCATTCCTAATTCTTTAGGATAAAAAATTTATCATCTATCTCTGTTTCTACTGCATTAATAAAAGGTTCTTGTTCTTATTTTTCTTCATTAGTCTTATTAGATTCTGTATCAAAATTATCAGTTCTATATATATTATTGTAATTACCAAATCTTAAACTAGTTCTTCCGTATAAATCTTTATAGGTTATAACTTCTTGAGGAGTTAAGATTTGTTCTTGAGTTTCTAAAAACTTTTCTAAATCTCATTCTAATCCTGCTAAAAGTTCTGAATCATAAGTTTTGGATTTAATCATTTTTATTCCTTTACTACTAATTAAATTTACTACTTTATCTATATAAACTTTATATCTTGTTTGAGAATTATTACTACATCTTCCCAGAAATCCTATGCTTATTAATAAATTTTCTCCTGAAATTACATCTTCATATCCATGTGTCTGAATACCAATTTTAATCTTTTTTGAAAAATCTTTTATTGTTAATAAAAAATCTGGATTACAATAAATAATTCCATTATTATTATTCATATCTACCTCTGTACTAGCTATCATATTTTTTTCTATATTTTGAATTCTTTCATCATAAATAGTTAATAAAACTTTATTACCTAAATTTTTTCTCATTAATCCTTTAATTCCTATAACTATTAATCCTATATATATAAATTATCTTCTTCATTTAAGTTAACTTTCATGTCATCTGATGCAAAATTATCTTTGTCTAGCTCTCATATTTCAACTCGAATATTTTTATTACTTGTATATGATAAAATCTCATTATCAACCTCATTCTCATCATCACAACCATCATCAATTTAGGATTGTGCATTATTAACATCATTTGTTAGTAAAATTAGAGGAAGACCGAAAAAGAAGAAAGCTCGAGCTCGCCACAGATAGTTTATAACTCTACAAAAAAATTGTTTATATACTAATTTGATGTTTGCTGCGCTCCATTTGTTTTTTGAAATTATAAAAATGGATTGGACTTTGTCATGTTAATTTTCAGTCTTTGACACAATTTCTAACAAAAATGCACACATGTTTTAGTGTTTAAGCGTGCATATGCGGTCAACGGAATGAGTTGACCGTATTATCATGCACCATATGCGGGGCATTTCTAAAATGTCCAAAATATATGCAAAGTATATGTGTGCATTTTAGAACATTGATTTTTTATAATAAGCTTTTAATTTAGTTTACAAATTTTGATAATAACCTTATTATTTATTCATTTTTTAAGAGAAGAAATGGGTCATATTGTGGCAACAGTTTTAAAGTCGAAGATGTTACTTTGAATGATAAATTTGAATATTTTTTGCCTCAATCTTGTTTACTTTTTATGGCAAAAAAGATAATTAAATGGGCTCGTACGCTCGACTAGAACCGAGCTTTAAACCATGCAGGGCATTCGATATTTTGAGCTGTCGCGGACAACTTCATTTTTTAAAAATATAAATGGTATCTTACCGTTAAAGATCATTCGAAGATTTCAAGAATTATCAATGAGTGCAATGTCATTTTTAAATAAATCAAAGCTCTGACTAAGAATAATTTGGTTCATCGACAAAAATTAAATTACAACTTTCGCCCTTTACGTGAACTTACAATTGGCTACGAAAATGTATGTGCTGTCAAATTGCACAACATGTTTCTTTTGAATTGTCACTTGCAAAATGTCATCCTTTAATAATCTTTGCAAGAATGTCACTTTCGAACATTTTTACCCGTTTAGAAAATTTAAATTCCATGTATATTTTTAATTATGTATATTTGATTAGATGAAAAAGTTGTACAAAATAATAGATAAACATCAAATGAAATGCACCTAACTCACATGCCCACTTTGTAAAGCAAACCCAAAAACCAAAAATTCAAATGTGGTAAAGAAATTGAAACCAAATCCCCGTTCGTTTCTCTCTTCCTTAATCCCGCCGGCCACCATAGAAATCTAGTATTTCTGAAGATTCACGCCAATTGAAAGCCAATCTGGTATTTCTGTCCCTTAAAAACGTCGTGTATAAAGTTCAGTTGTTGACTGAGGCAGCCACACTCTCATTCTTTTTTGCCATAAAAAGTAAATAAGCCCAGGGCTTGCGATGTTCCTGCGAGAGTGTCGAATCTCAATAAACTAGGTTCATTTATATTTTTTTCGATTATGTTTTGGGAATTCTACAAATATATTATTTGCTAAGTCAAAATTTGTTGTATCGTTTAGCCTTAGTTATGATTGTCCATGTGCTGTGCGATTCTGTAGATAGATTCTTGTTTTTTCTTATGAACTTATATGCATTATCTCGTTTTTATAGATAGGAACTGCCCACTTGTAGTTGCCTCCAAATCAAGGCTGAAGAAAAGCAACGCAAAGTGTCAAAACATTGATACTCGCACCTCCAAATGAAGAAATTCTAGGTTACGGAGACGGTCTCTCTTTGCCATTTTGAATCTAGTAATTTGTTTGCATCCATTTGACTCTAGATTGCATTATGCTATGTTCACTTTATAAACTGGAAGAAAGTATATATGAATACTACTTATTGATAGCTAAATGAAATATTGATTGTCTCGTTTCTTCTTGAAATATTCGTACTTTCAAAACTTTCCACTGTTTACCAATAACCAGTGTTCTAAAAAACGTAATGTGTGGCAATGCGTAGAGGCTAAGCCCAGGGCTAGACGAGTTTAGGCGAGACATATGCATAAAAAAACGTAAAAATGAGTTTTCTTATTTTAATATTATTTTAATTTTTAATCAATTAAAAATAATACTTACTAAATATTTAAAACAGATTTATAGGAATTTTATACATTTTTTCAAAGTTTCCAACAAAAATATAAGTTTTAAATTTAAATACAAAATAGTAAGAAATTATCTACCATAAATAAGATTCGTTGGTCACTTGACTTTTGAGTTCAAATGGTTGTTTTAATTTTAAATTAGGGTAAACTGAATAAATTAGCATTTAATAATTTTTAACTTCAAAAGAATTGTAAAAAAAAAAAAAAAAAGCGCGCCTAGGCGCACATTAGCGGTCAACAACTGTCGTTGACCGCCAAAATAAGGCGCTAACCCATTAGACTTGGCGTTTTGGCATCGCCTCACGCCTAGGCGGCAGCCTAAGCGCGCCTTTTAGAACACTGTCAATAACCAATCAACTAGAAAACCTTTTATTCGTTTCATTATTTTGTAGATTTAGCAAAACGATTGAGAATTGTAGAATATAATTCCAGATTTCATTATTGCATTCTGAAACATAGTTCTGCTCAAGTATTTTGTATGTGTTCAAAATTCAGACCTGGTTTCTTTTCAGCGATTATGTTGTTGATGTTTGGTTCCTAATTAATGTGTAACTGTGAGCTTTATCTCAGTATGTTATGCAACTTATGAAAAGCCTCTTAACAAGATTAACTGGGAAATGTATTAGTTTCTTGATTTTCTTGAATGTGATGGAAATAAATACGTTGTAAAGTTGCCGGATGAGTGAACTTATGGTTTTTGATATAATATGATGCATTACTTGATTAATTTTCTTGTATCTATTTGCTTTAATCTCTTGTAATTAATATGATTGCGTTCTCATTATCACTTAAAGTTGTTATTCACTGTAATGCAAAATTTCTATCATTCAAGTTTGTCCTAACCTAACCCATCCTGTCTTGACACACCACTTTTAATGTCAAATTTAACTGTCAATTTCGAAAGTTGTGGAACCTTCTGTCGAGATAAAAAAAATTGAGTTATCCTAAATTTTGAGGATTTCTTATATTATAGGTTGATTGGGGTTCAAGTTTATTTTCTTCCTTGTTTGGTTTTGTAAATTTAGTTTATTTTGTGACTTGATCTAATTAGTCATTTGAGGGGATATTGTCCTAAGGATTTTATTGAATATTGCTTTAAGTTCTCTTTGAGTTTCAAATATTGTTAGAACTCGAGATTGTGATATTATCTGAGTACTTGGGTGTAGTGGCACACATTTATGGATGCCACTGGTATTGTCATTAAATTTGACATAACTTTCCATAACCTTCCTTCGGGACTATCAATGCAACATGTCATATATTCTGACGTCCATTTATGCTTCATATGACTTTGTGCATGTAACCAGAATATTTTTATGTGTTTGATAGGGATTCAACTATTCCCTCCCCTCATTATTATTCTTCATGTTCTCTTTATGTTAATTTTCTTACTCTGCACGGGGTAGTGTTGATTTTCACAACTTATATACATATGAGATATCTTATTGTATTTGTCATCTATGTTTGAATGTTTTAAGTGAATTGTCATTCTCAATAGTTAAAGACAATATTTCTTGACATATGAGAGCTTCTTGACATATTAGTTTGACAATATTTTGCCCACGTGTTCAACTTTGGTTCATTCAAACATTACACGTGTTTCTTTTTTTGCTTTCTTATATGTGTGTTTTGCATTAATATGTACAAATTATTATCATCTAACATTTTTTGCTTTATTGTTGTACTTTGTTCTTGTAGATAAATTTTCAATTTCTCGAATCTAAAAATGCGTGCTTGTGCGCCCACATTTCTCAAATGAGCAATTTCAAGTACCTGAAAATCGTATTGGAGAATTTTGATTATCAACGGCGGGAAGATTTCGGTAACTCATGCCTTGGGTTCCTGGCCAACGTACTTGACATACAATTTTCGGCCCAATTTATCCAACGACTAGTTTTTAGAGCCATTCGAACTGTTAAGGCAAAGAAATTTGTGGTTCAATGTACAATGACACCTGACAAGGTTTGATCTACAAGAGTATGCAGTCATGACATGATTAAAATTTGGTCTCACCCCGGAAGGCGATGAGTTTACTAAAGTCATAGAAAAAAGGAGTCTCAAGTACAAATATTTAAATCCATGGAGAAAATTTCATGTGCCCAACTGGAAAAGGCTTTTCTCCGACCTTCGACGCCTCGAGCGAATCGATATAAGCTGTACCTTGCTTTAATTGTCGAAGGAGTATTCAATACTCATGATAATAA
This sequence comes from Fraxinus americana, assembly GCA_035079005.1. Classification (NCBI taxonomy): domain Eukaryota; kingdom Viridiplantae; phylum Streptophyta; class Magnoliopsida; order Lamiales; family Oleaceae; genus Fraxinus; species Fraxinus americana. The sequence continues at coordinate 21,116,717 of CM068726.1, forward strand.
TGTGGGTATTGATATCAACACATTTTCAATCATCGACAACATGGACGTATTTTCTAACTACACTTGGAGTAAAGTGGGGTACTATCGTCTACTAAGAAGATTTAGGGGTTGTTGGGTAAGAAAATTTCATGAGGCTAAGGCAAAGGAGAATGAGATCAGTTATACAATTTATGGATTTTCCATTGCCATGCAGGTATGAATAATTATTTGTGAAATTATATTCATTATTATATCAATACAAAAATATTGTCATGTGCATGGAAACTCTTGTAACAATGATATTTTTTTGGACACGTATGGGCGTTTGAGGCGGTTTTTGAAATTAGTGAAAGGCTTGGCAATCAATCTCCAAGACTTCTTAGTTGGACGTCTACAAAACAATCGCAACAACGTACATATCATGCATTCTTCAAGAAAGAAGAGGTATTTGATCTTGTTAATCTTTCAATATGGAAACTGTATAGAATACATTTTCATGGACACTCAATTTATGTTTTCGCAGCTACATTTATATGCGACGCATGCGTCCAACTGATAAGGGGCGTGATCAACCACATGTCTCCACTCTTATGCCTTTTGAAGATACTCTTGTGCTTGAGTAGGACGACATTGGAAGGAATATTATCGCCCCACAGTTTCACATCGAGCAAGTGGGCAGCGATGGAAATGATGGATTGTCTACGGGGGAACCCAATGAAGAAGAGAATATAGAAAAAGGGCTTTGAATGGTAATGACCATTCGGGAGAAAAGAGTGATCGTGATGAGTCAAGTGATGGTGACAGTGGAGATGACAACGATGAACGTACGCTTGGAGAGCATACGGGTGCATATTTCATGCCTCACGCGACCATACATAATTCTCATTTAAATGCACCATCGACATCTCGACAATAAGCTGCAACCTTTGGAGCACTCCCTAACTATAGAGAAATTTGAGGAATTATTGTTGGATCACAGAATCCTTATCGAAATGCGACTCCGAGCCGTCAAACTTGAAATCAGCCAGCATGTGATCGGTAACAAATGGGCATGTCTCAACATTGACTTCAAAGATTCCGCGTTGTTGCATGTCATAATGTTATGTCGTTGTCCAACGAATATTGTTCATGACCAATATGAAAAACCTCTTTGCTCCAAGTACTTGTAAGTTCTTGTACTTACCTTACGAATCTGTCTCATGAGTCGTTCGAACTCTTCAACATGATAAGTTGCAATAGCTCGTTTGAACAGAAAAATTGAACTTGCATTATTGTATCACTGGATTAAGTTCTTTTCCATATGTCACATACAACAACCATGGTAAGACAAAAGAAATAAGTGATTAATGGTTTTTTCAATAATGTTTTTCGTGCCTAAAACTAGTATGAGTTCATCTGAGTCACCAATAAGATTGTCAACTCCGACAGAAACCACATTCACAATTTATTTGTTTCGGCATCTATGATCTCACATACTAAGGGATAAATTTGTTTGTTAGCTTATTAGATAGTTATCATTAGAAGTGTACATTTGTACGGACCTTTCAAGTAATTATCGTCAACATAAATAACAGACCTCAAATAATGCATGTAACCACGAATGCTTGCACCAAAAGCTAGGGTAAAGTAATGAAACTTGTTATGAGAATCAACTTCAATGTAGCTTACTATCCCCTGGTTACTCTCTTTTAGGACATGACAATATGAAGATACTTTTTGAAAACTATCCTCTAGTTTACCATGTAGTATGTGTAAAGCAACCACCATCTCCTTACGTGCTTTGATGTAACTGATTTTAACACCAAAATCATGTTCCATGTCATATGCAATAGCATTAAGATCATACAATCGGTTAGGATTTCCAATCTTCCCAATATGTGCTCGGCAATTACAGAATGTGTGGCATGTCGATGTGCACTACAACGAAAATCTACGGAATAGGTGTGCACATCGATGAATTTACGGATTACGAAGATTGCACATAACATCCATCCTGCACCCGGTTAGCTTTTTGATAGTTGACCTACTTACCCAAAATTGGAACTTGTCGCACAAGGCAAGTACACGAATTTTTGAGTACAACTCTTTCTTGCTCAAGAATATTTGCCTTTCTACAAGATCAGACACATGTACACTTATAATCCATTCGACTCTATTCAAATTCCTGAAATGTGAACATTTTCTTGTCACAGTCAACAATATTAGCAGCCTTTATACCATGTAACGGGTTATCTAAGTTATTATCTATTGGTGCAGCCTCAATATCAAAAATTAATGTGTTAGGCGCATTATCATTTGAGACGCTATGCAATAGATCGAACTTATCATGTCATACGTTTCAGTGAACATCCACCACGATAAATGAAAGATTTTGAAAATTTGTATTCCTTCCCATGTTAACAATTGGAGGCTCGATTTTCAAAATAGTAACGCATATAGCAGTTTTCTTATGTACTGATATGTACCAATTTAAGTATTTATCTTCGCCTATTTCGGCCGAAGGTATATTCATGTTCAGAACTTTGAACTTCAATTCAATTTAAGTGTGGGAATCAAGAATACCAAAATTGTCCTTCAACCGTAACACAAGTCCGGTTAGGGTGATACTTATCAGAACTAAATGGAATTGATTTTGTCCCCTCTCTACTTCCATTCATCATACACATGAACAAACGTTCCCCCATGTGACACGAAAAATTTCAAATGATTACTCATACATGAAAAGTTGATATTGCAATGGTAAGGATTTTACACAGTTAATATATTGGCATTTAATAGCATGAAAGTCGCACATTCGAATATTAAATTGACAGTTTTGAAGTGTCGAATTTGACAGTTGAAATGTCTATTCCGACAGTTTCAAAATGTTGAGTTCCACGGTTGAAATGTCTAGCAAGATGATTTCTAACGTCAAATTTGACAGCTGAACTGTCGGAACTGACGGGAAACATATATGTTGGTTATTGGAACAAATTCTTTATCACATTAAGTGTGTTCATCAATATTGTACTACCGAATGTCAGAATCTTCTTCCTAAATCATTTGCACGGTAAATCATTAAAGAGGCAATCATTTAAAACATTTATTGTGTTTGATTGGAAGATATTATTCAAAATATTAATGGTAATAATTAATGCTCAACTATAATATGACAATATCCTCTCAATAAATAACTCAATACTTCATTAAATATGGAATCCTTCACAATATTTTGTAGAGTATATTGGTATTTTTATTTCAAAAGATTTGAAAACCAAACAAATCAATGAATAATAATTTTGAAAATTTCAAATAAATATGACCATGTTACATTGAACATTTCAAAAGTAATAAGTTATAAGACAAAAATATAAACAATTTGTTATATGCTAACCTCTCAAAATGGATGATGAATTTAATAATAGTGTCTTCTTGATGAAGAAATGAACGATATGGTTACAAAGTTAGTGTTTGTAAATGTTACAAAAAAAAATTGTTTATGTTCAATTTTTAAAATCTTTTTTTCCCTTTTTTTATATTAACAAAATTCATATTACCCAATATATTATACATATATCCAATGTTTATAGCACAAATATTAAATCATTACATAATTGCATTAATGACATTGAAGTCGAGCTTTAATGAGCATTAAATTCTCCTAAAAAATGTCACTAAAGGTAAATAGAACCTTTCACACAAAATAATTAGTAAAAATGACGAAATTTGTTGTACTTTTCAAATTACTGACATTTATGAAAAATTCCTAATTAAAAATGTAATAATTCAAGAATCAGAAACAATTGCTAGTCAAACATAAACTAGCACATTTTATGAACGATCTGTGACGGAAGAAACTGACACAAATAGCACTAAAATGGGTCATATAAGGATTCATGCTTTCTTAAATAATTTTCAATTTTAATGCGACTTTTATCTTTTTCCAATGAGCGAATATTGAGATTATTAGTCCTTCGAAAAACTCAACCCTGGTTGAGATATCGTCTTTCGTTAGAAATGAAAAATAAATAAATAAAATTTCAATCTAGATGATAGAAACCACAACAATAAACAACTTCAAAGTATATATTTTTAATTGAGGTAAAAAGAAAAAAAAAAAGCATTTTCTTCTTCCTAGTTAGAGTGTAGCACATTCAAACATTATGTCAATCCTTTAATAAGGGTAAAACATTTTCTACTGTTATTAGTTTCATAAAAATATATTTTCATTAGTTGATTCACAAAAGTAGAGTTAATTAGAACTCGAAGTATATAAAAGATTGATAAAAAAAAATTATTGTATTATAATTTTCAATGCCATTATGATCACTTTTCTTTGTAATTTTGTCGTTCCTTCCGAATAGTTACATTTTTTAGTGTTACACTACGATGTTGTCAGATTATAACCTTTCTAAATATCATTAATATCTTCAAATTTCATGTATTACGGTTATCAAATATTTTAGCAAAAATAAAAAATAAAAAAAATAATAATAATAAATAAAAATAAAATAAATAGATGGTGAGTGCCCATCAAATTGATCATGTCATGTAGATAGAAACAAAGCTCAATTCTATCTATCTCTTAGGATACCTCAATTGCATACATTACTATATTTCCACTTGACATCTATCGTAAAGAAAACGGCTTGTCATTGTGACCTTCTCTTGAATTTTCAAAATTTCATCGCTCTAGATCATTAGTTTCTAAGAGGTAAGAAGTATATTTTTCGCTTGACAAAACCAGAATGCATTTTTATTTGTTCTTGATCCTTGTAAAGCAAAAGTGAGATTATATTGAATTTTCGTGGCCCTCCTAATAATTTCTTGATATTCAAAAATTTAGATTAACCCATTTTATGTTTTGATTCAAATTCATATTTTTCAACGTTGATTGATTTTGCCGGTAAAAAGCTAAAAATATTTTGTATATATATGGATCTAGATTTAAATCCAAATCTCACCCCACTCATCAATTTGTGTTACAGAGATAAAAATTTGACCTTTTTTTTTTTTTTTTTTAAATTCTTGGTTCAGCCAAACTACATTTGATTATAAACTGTTTTTTATTGTAAATTATGCCCATAATATCTAATACTAATTGTTGGGAATTCAAGGATTACGTATCGCTCGATACCACTTGATATAAAATCGATTACCGGATTAAGATGTTGAAATTATATGGCATAATAATGAAATATTTGATTACAAGCAAAAGTAACAGAAGACAAAAAAATATGACAGAAAAATTATGAGATTTCATTGCACCAATAATAATGGAGAAATATACAATTGATCATAAAGTTCTAATAATCTATTTTCTCATACTATTCTCACACCATGAAATTATATAGAATAACCTAATATTTATAGGGAACATGTAGGGACATTCAAACCATCCTAGTAAAGTTTTTGATGAATTAGAATGTCAAAAAATTAAGTCCAAAACAAAAAAAAGAGAGAAAAATTGGAACAGGTATAGGTGGGGCCGCGATGCCCATGCCTAGCGCTACTGCGTCGGGTGTTCTGCCCAATTTTTTTCCAAGTTGTTTTCACCATCTTGAATTCTTATTCAAGTTGAATACCAATTTCCGAGCGTTCTACCCAAATTTTCCTTTTTTTTCCAAATTATTTTCTCCATCCCGAATTCTTCTTCAAGTTCAATACCAATTTTCAACATCCAATTAGATTCCAAAATAGAACTTCAACTTAATATAGGACTCCAATAGTATTCCAAACTGAATTCTTTTTTATGTGCACTTCAATTAGAAATTCTTTAATTACTTCAATTAGGAATTCGGATTATACCCAAATTTTAACAATCTCTACCTTTACATGAATTCCACTGCAACGAACACAGGTCCAAAATATTCTCCACTTGGAGAAGAAAATCCACCTATAAAAATTAACAGACTCTTCAACAATAACCAAAATTGATTTCTCTAACCGAACACAAAATGCTCCACCTTGTCCATTGAAATACAAGCACTACTATGCAAAATTATCTCAGATTTTCAAAAATCATAACGATTTTAAAATTTACCAAATTGGGCTTAACACACCCCAAAGTAGAATTAAACCCACATGCTTTTAAAAAAGGCCTCTTACTAGATTGTACACATTCTACTACGCTGAAAGCATGCTTAACAAAATCAATATTCATATACACTTTTTCACTGGGTTCGTTCTTAGAAATTGAATACAATGGCATCGTAGGTGATGGTGGCAAAACGGCATTATCTATATCTTTTGAACTCCACTAGCAGTATTCTCCAAATTCGACAATTTAAGATTTCCTAAAGGTATTGTACCAAACTGAATGTCCACCATGGTACTGAGCCTGTGCCGATTGACTCTTCTAGATTATGTACGATCCAGCAAGAAGTATAACTAAGATATTTTGTCTCTCCAATACAATCTGGGCACCCTTACAAACCTTCAAAACTCCACCTCCATTAAAGAACACATAACCCTTTGAATCAAAGATAGATAACGAGAAGGAATTCTTCTTCAAATTCGGAATATGTCTAACATGGCCAAGTATTCTAATTGTCCCATCCAATAGCTTCAATTGACGTACCAATTCAACAACCCGACAAGGTGTGTTATCTCCCACAACCACGACACATTTGGAAACGGTTTCATATGTAGTAAACAAGTCCTTATTATGACAAAGAATCCAATCTTCATCTGGTTTAGACTCGATGTTAGAAATAGCCAAGAGATCTCCCTCACTTACAATGTTCTCCGCGAGGTCTGCTTCAACCGAAGTCTCTGATTGCTTCTCATATTGACTTGCAGCCAACCTTTCTTTATTTTGCAATTTGTAGTAATCATTTTTCAAGTGCCCTCTTCTTGCAGAAGTTACAAATATGATTACTAAATTTGGACTTCGATCTGTCCATTCTAGAACCACCATGAGTAACAAGGCATTTTTCATCTCTGACATTTGAAACCAGATGCTTCATCTTTTGTTTTGAAAACCAATCATAGACCTCCACTATGGTGAGAGTATAACGATTATATAAGATCTTGTCTCTAAATGAAGAAAACGAAACAGGCAACAAACATAATAGGATCAAGGCCAAATCTCTCTTATCATACTTTACTTCCAAAGTTTCCAAATGAGTGACAATCTCTTTAAATACAGTTAGATGATCTTCCAATGATCATCTTTCTGCCATTCGATAAGAGTATAAACGCTGCTTGAGATGCAACTTACTTGTCAAACTTTTAGTCAAGTACAATTGCTCAAATTTGAATCATAAAGAAGCCATTGAACCCTCTTACAAAACATCCTAAAGAATGGTATTCGATAGATGAAGATGAATGTGAGAAACAACCTTCTTCCTTCCGTAATTTCTCCTCCATGGCCAAAGTTGCGGGCATCTTATCAATTCTCAGTAACGCATCATCAAAATCCTACTGTACGAGTATTGCACGCATCTTAACCTGACATAGCAAAAATCTCGTGCTCCGATCCAAAAGTGAAATTTCATACTTCATGAAAGTCATCACGAACAAAAAATCTCAAACAAATCAAACTTTACGCTTTTGCAGAACTGCTAAACCTAGAGCTCTCATACGACTTGTTATGTTAATTATACCCAGAATATCTAAAACTAATTGTTGGGAATTCAAGAATCACGCATCGCTCGATACCACTTGATATAAAATCAACCACCGGGTTAAGATGTTGAAGTTATATGGCACAATAATGAAGTATTTGATCACAAAGAAAAGTAAAAGAATAAAAAAAGACAAGAAAATATGACATATGAATTATGAGATTTCATTACACCAATAATAATGTAGAAAAAGACGATTGATCCTAAAGTTCTAGTAATCTCGTTTCTCACACTATTCTCACACCATGAAATTGTATATAATAGCCTGACATTTATATAGAACATGTAGGGGACATTCAAACCCTTCTAATAGTGTTGTTGATGAAGTAGGATGTCAAAAAATCAAGTCCAAAAAGAAAAATGAGAGAAAAATCGGAATAGGTACAGGTGGCGCCACGGCGCCCATGCTTGGCATTATTGCATCAGGTGTTCTACCCAATTTTTTTTCCAAGTTGTTTTCTCCTTTCCGAATTCCTCTTCAAGTTGAATACCAATTTTCAACTCCCAATGAGTTTCGAAAATAGAATTTCAACTTAACATAGGACTCTAATAGCATTCTAAACTAAATTTTTCTTGATGTGCACTTCGATTAGAACTTTTCAATTATTTATACAAGGAATTTGGGTTACAAACATGTTTCATGATTTCCAAGGTAATGGAGCATAGACTATATTGTTGGCTAGGAGTTGCAAATTGCACCTATATTTTAGTAGGGCCCCCATAATATTGTTGACCTAAATATTTATAAAACTAAATCATATTGGGAAATTAATGGTTTTTATTTTAAAAAAGGACAAGTTGAGTGTTGTTCCATCATAATACGTTCGTAAACAACTTGACGAATTAAAATACTTAGCATTTAGATAAAAAGAATTCAAAATCGAAATTCGTGTAGTATCGAGTGAAATGGTAGCAGCCTGAACAATGAAAATGAGATCATTAAAAAAAATGGTGCAAGTGGAGTTTTTAAGGGAACAACATGAATTTTGCACTCCAAATGGCTAAAGAACCGTATACGGGTGCGTACCCACACTATGATTTTCTAGATAGAAACGAAAAAAGAGATATCTAAATAGTTTTAATTATTCAATAATATTATTAATTTAGTTCGAAGCTCATGGACGAACAATCCAACTTATGGAACATACAACATGTCACTACTGACATGATTTTATGGACGTTGGAAGAAGCTCGTTCAGCCACTTAGTTTATGGTTGGGCGATTGATTGCAGCTTTTATGACTTATCCACTCAACATGGTCGAGTTTTTCTCCCACCCCGGGAAAGTTGATGCGGAGATCGTCGATATTTATTTTTATTGTAATTAGGCTTTATTATTTATGTTTTCTATTATTGGGCTTATAGTAGTAAATTGGCCAAAACCCTTCACTGCTAGGTTAAATTTTTACTATTTATTAGATTTTTTCATTGTAGTTGAATTAGTTAATAAATGAATGAAAGAAAGATTTAGCGGCCACGAACGTTTCTTCCCTTCTCTGTTTCTTCCTCTATTTTGTCTTCTACTTTTCTACTTGATTCTTCTCTGTTGATAATAATTCCCAATTGATTTCCTACATCATAAAGAGCTCACATCAAGGTGCTAAACCTTCCCATTAATATAAGCTCTTCCCAAACAATTTGATTAGGGGTTAATACACAGATTTAAAATCATTTCCTCAAATTACTCTCCATTTCTAAATTCATAGACTTCGCGGTAGCTTCATCAATATTGTCTTTAACGTCAGAATTGATGAAAACTTTTGGTTGGAAAGTTAATGTGGATGTTTTGGGATCACAGAAGTTATGGTTCTTAGGAATTCTCCAAAACTGATGGTCGAGGTTTAATGACTGGTGAATGTTGAAATATTTTTAATGTTTGATTGATTGTGTATTTTATGGATATAATTAAGTGAAAAATTTATCACATTATATTACGAAATAACTTCAGTGAGAAGTATGTTGCACATCATAACATGCATGAGTTACAATAAATCGATTTGATGGGTTATTATTATGGACATTTATTGTATCAGTAAGTCAATTTGTTGATAGACATTTATAATCTTTTCTTTGCATTGTACTTTCTCCTCAAAAGATTCATGGGAACGAGTAGTGGGTTGGGGGTTGGAAGAGGGGGAAGAAAGTCCCCTCCCATGGGCACACTCGGATCAAAATTTTATTAAGGATAGTTTAGAAATTTTACACTTATAATTTCTGTTTTGGCTCGATACTTTTATAAATAGTGAGTCATTATTAAGGATTTATATTATCATCAAATAGGGAGAGATTAGAGAACTTAGAGTGTTCGATTTTCTACTGTAAATTTATTTTCATCATAGTGAATTACTAGTGCAATCGCGAAAAAGAAGTAGCTTTACATTGAAGCGAACCTCTATAAATCTTATATATTCTCGTGTTCTTATTTTTCTTTCTGCGATTTAATTTCCCTCTGTATTGTAAAGTTAGAGTTTCTAATTCTCAACAAAGATTCATCTTTAAATCTTGTAACATATTCTCTCTTAGCATAATCAATATTCTCACTTCTTAGTCACTAGATTTTTCATCAATATTTATCAGTTATAGACACTCAAATTGACTAAATATTCATTCATCAAACTATTCACAAATACTTGCCAAAACACTTATTGTTGACATAGATGTACTATCAATGTCTATCACCATTAACTGTTGCTTAAGGCACAATCACATTCTTGATAGATACGAGTCAAAGTTCGTGAAACTCAAATAACAAAGATTATACAACATGATGAGTTAGCACAATTAAGTTTGCAAAAGGTCATGTTTGCACAACTTATAGAGATGGAACAATTGTGTTGACAAACAAAGGTGTTGCAACAGTTGTTGGACGATTTTCTATCATGATGGTTTGGCGATTGAAGAGGTACATTGGTTCATGAGCTGGTGGATTCGATGGTTTGAAGGTAGTCTGTGATTGTTTGGGTGCCTTACTGCCTTATATTAGATTGAAGTGTTGTGATTTGAGTTGCAAAATGCGACCATGTAACGGTTTTTGGCATATGTTATAGCGAGAGTATTACAAGCATAACACGATTATTTGGAAGAAGTAATTAAATGAATAAGAGTACGCGAGAGAGAGAAAAAATAAAAACCTACACCCTCTCAAAGAGAGTGCTTTTCTCAAAAATAAGGAAAATTAAGAATATTTTCAAAAGTTAAAATATTTTCCATGCAATCAAACACTTCAAAAATTGAAATTTGGATGAAAAAAATGCCATTTTTCCATGAAATTTTTTCCAATCAAACACACCCTTCGTTCTCTTTATTGAACGCCTTACAAAATGGGATACAACTGTAATTCTAAACTAACTTAACTAATGTAATCTTAATCCTACAATGTAATGATTAGAGATATATACAAGAAATCTAATGCAAATGTAAAGTTACAAAAGAAGTGTACTTTAACATGAACATAATAATGCTATATGGCACCACAACTAGTCTATGTATGTATCTTTAAGCGATGTTATCTTAAATGAGACTCATACACATACTTTTAAAATAATCTATCAATCAATGCCACTTAATGCCACTTAAACTGATGCTTAACACAATATTACTAAATAGCATACTCACATTGTTGGGTTTTTTGATACCCAATAAATCCGAGCGATGATGTTAAACCGTTTTGTTGGAATAGTCTTCATAGGCCTCGGCCGATGATTGAAGTGGAATGTTGACACCACAATGAACGTACCATCCCGACACCCTAAGTGGGCCATTTGAAGTAGCCTAATTTGCTTAGTGTTGCTCATGGCCCGGCCCATTACCTTGGACGGCTCTAGGTTTGGAAGCCCATTTATTGGTACTTATTGGGCCACTTATGTTTGACCTAAGAGCCCACTTTGGTTGGGTTATAAGGGGCTCGATTTTGTCTTGCCCGAGAATGTAGGAGCCGTGAGTTTGGTGGAGAGAGCCGTGACTTTGTGTCTTGGGTGTTGCTATGTGCTTGCCTTGTCTTCTCCTTCCTCTCTAGCCTTTGTGGCTGTTTCTTGAGGCTGCCTTATTCTTCATACCGAGTCCTATGTGGGTCAAGTTTGGGTCGAGCAACCGGTATGGGTTGGTGTCGGGTTTGGAGGAGATGGATTTGTGTTGTGGTGTTGATTGGTTTATCTGAGCTCGGCGTTTTTGGTGCAATTGGAGCCCAACAATCCCCACAAATGGTATCAGAGCAAGGTTACGGTGGTTTGGGCGAAAAATCGACCGTAAATCGACCGTAAACGGAGCAGAACCAGCAGGAAGAAAGCTGTCCAGATTTTGTGTGAAAATCAGACCTGCAAATGCGATTTTCGGCCAAACCAGAAGGTGTTTGGAGAAACGGACACCACTGGCGGACTCAGCAGGTCGAGGCGCTGCTGGAGGTCCGGCGCGTGCTGGTCACGCGCCGGCGGGTCACGCGCGTGGGGCTCACGCGCCGCCACGGTGGCGGCGCGTGGAGGCACGTGGGGCCAGAATTCGGAGTTGACTTCTTCAGGCAGTTTGTTGGGGACATCGAGATGGACACAACGGTGTTGACGGATTTCAGTTCGGGGTACTACGATGAAAGTTAGACGAGTTTGCGTTTGGACGTTCGGGTGCCGAGTGTCATTTTGTGTTGCCGTGGTTGCCGGTGATTTTAGGACGAAGAGTGACGGTCCTAAAGTGGTGAATTCGCAGCTCTCGATATTTACGGACCTTCAGACGTGGTCCGCTCGGTATCGTATTCTTTGCCTTTTATTATTGCAGTTAAAATTGTTGTGTAGGATGATTTATTTTTCGCATTAGAAGTCATCGTGTGGGGTGACGTTAGGTTTGGGGTTACCGTGAAGGGGTAACCATTGCCTGTTGCTAGACCTAGGAATTATTTGTTAATTATTTGCCTTAAATTTTTCGTGAATTTGTTGTCGATTTATTTTTCATTATTTAGAATTGCACGTGACCTTAGGAAAGTTTACTTGACTATTCTGTGTGAATTGTGTCGGTACTTTACTTGTGGTCGTTATTGGTTGTGTTTTGTGTTCTGTGCATTTTTGGATAAAATGACGACACATTATGAGTTGTGCATATTTTAATGAAAAATATGATATTTTAATTTGGCAAATGTGGTCTAAGGCAAGTGCGAAAAATAATATGTGTTTTAACTGTAGTTATTTTGGACATGGTTGAAATAGACTGTTCTAGGGATGATAAAAGAAAAGTTGATGAGAGTTGTGAGGCGAATTCTGTTTTTTGGGTCGAGTGATGACCCGTGTGAGGTTTATTGAGTGTAAACCTGGTTAATGCTATGTGCATTTGTGTGTAATCCTTTCTGCATGTGTGTGATGCTCAATTCGGTTGCATGGCTATATGTTGCATTTCAATGTGTTTGATATGTGCATCGGTATGAATTGGAGTGATCTTATTATTTGGTGTAATTGGTTGCATGCATAGTGGGTTGAGATCTATGGCGTACTCCGTTTGCTCTGTGAGTGAGAAGTAAGATTGTGTCGAAAGTCTTCCTGACATTGGTGGTCAGGCGGCAAGTCCCGTTTGGTAACGGCGGTACAAGACGATTGGCAGATAGATTATCCCGAAGTAAGAGGGGCAGCCATTTTCTCCTTCATCTGTGTGAGCCTGTGTGGTTTGTGAGATTATGTGGGGCAGCCTGTGAGGGTTATCTTCGTTCTCTGTGTGAGACTCTTCAGTGAGTGTTGTGAGGTAACCAAACTCTTTCTTCTATCCTCTTTGTGAGTGCCATCGTCACCATTCCCTTTGTGGGATTTATCCTTTGTGGATTTTTTGAGCGTTGGTGTTGGAGTAACCTTGTTGGTGCGTGGGTCAATTTTAGATTGAGCCCTAACCTTTGTGGTCGCCGAAAGGTGTTGATTTGCCATAGTGGGGTTGTGATGCTTTTTGGCAAAATTTGGATGTCTTTTGGTAAGGTGGAGTATAGATACTTAGGGGTACATTGGTTGTACTGTGGGATGTGGAGTGTGGCATTTGGATCACGAGTGGAGATGTGATCAAATGTTTGGAATCCTTTATCTGTGAAGAGACCCTGATCAGGTGGAGTGCGAGTGATGCACTTCTATCACTTCTATTAGGTGGAGACCCATTATCCACGTTGGTTGGAAGAAGTGATGTGTTGATAGAGGATTATCCCGAGAACTTAGGATCTATGGAGATTTACCAGTTAGACATGAGTTGAGTGATTAGTCTAGTGAGCATCGTGGGCGATGAGATGAGATATGTGTTCTCGAGGAGTGAGCAACACAGAATGGGATAGGATAAGTGTGGTGAGATCTTTGTGAGATTATTTATGCATTTGTTGCGTATGTGTTGGCCTGTTGATTGACTTTGTGTTAATCTATTGTTCTGTGTGAACGTGTGTGATAAGATCTATATTATCCTATATGATATCTCCATTGCATGTTTATTTGCTCTTGACTGATTGCTGTAAGTATTTGCTTCTACTTGGGTGTTTTTTGACCTTAGCCCTGGTGAGTATATGGAGCAGGTATGGTATGTGTTTCAGGTGGAGACACGAGGTAAGGTCTGTGATACCAATTTTATTGGTTACCTTGATTGTGCAAGTATAAACTGTGTGTTTTGTCTACTTGCAGATTTATTGGGATCAAGGTGGAGATTTGTTGGGTTTTTTGATACCCAATAAATCCGAGCGATGATGTTAAACCGTTTTGTTGGAATAGTCTTCATAGGCCTCGGCCGATGATTGAAGTGGAATGTTGACACCACAATGAACGTACCATCCCGACACCCTAAGTGGGCCATTTGAAGTAGCCTAATTTGCTTAGTGTTGCTCATGGCCCGGCCCATTACCTTGGACGGCTCTAGGTTTGGAAGCCCATTTATTGGTACTTATTGGGCCACTTATGTTTGACCTAAGAGCCCACTTTGGTTGGGTTATAAGGGGCTCGATTTTGTCTTGCCCGAGAATGTGGGAGCCGTGAGTTTGGTGGAGAGAGCCGTGACTTTGTGTCTTGGGTGTTGCTATGTGCTTGCCTTGTCTTCTCCTTCCTCTCTAGCCTTTGTGGCTGTTTCTTGAGGCTGCCTTATTCTTCACACCGAGTCCTATGTGGGCTGTTTGGCTGGAGCAACCGGTATGGGTTGGTGTCGGGTTTGGAGGAGATGGATTTGTGTTGTGGTGTTGATTGGTTTATCTGAGCTCGGCGTTTTTGGTGCAATTGGAGCCCAACAATCCCCACACACATGAATATTGTCTCACCTATACAGAACATATTTCGAGCCACACCATCTTTTGGGAACATCAGTATAGTCACCTTCTATCTTATTTTGTTCTTCTTGACTTATTTTTACTTTTAATTTCTATATCCCACTCTCCATTAATTTGATCGTCAAAGTGTCATCAGGATATTGACCTACTGTTTTCAGATACCAGAGCCATCACTTGTAAAGTGTTGCACTGTATATACTAATCCAAATCCTCTAGAGGGAATGAGTAGCTCTTAAAGAAGCAAGATGCGAGTGCCTCAATCTCGAACTAATATAATTCATATTCTAAGTATATTTTATTTAGCAAATTATTAAATTAATAAATTTTTATTTTCTTTTTATATTCAAGAAATTTCATTTTTGACGATAAAATTATTATCTTAAATTTTTCGACAAACATCTTCGATGGAACTAGCAAACAACAATTACCAAGGATGAAAATTTCCCCGCATGGCCTGGGCCTTAATTGTGTAAAGATTTCTCATTTAGTAGGGTAATCGGGAAGAGGCAAAAGCCCTTGCTTGGATAGGGACCGGGAACTTGGTTCCCTAACTCCCCACCACCGACTCTTAGTCGTTGTTTGGTGGGAATCAAAATCAAATTTTTAATAAATTTTAATAGAAGTTGATGAAATATGTGGTTGAAAAATTGTAAGACCCATAAAATATAAGGTTCAATTTAATTGTTGACTTTGATTTAGATTAAAATCTAAATTTTAATCAGTATCAAATATGGGCTTAATTTTTTTATTTTCAAATCGAAAGATTCCCGCACATTCCAATCTGCCTCCCTATAAGCTAGGACTTGAGTAGGGAGGGGGATTACAATCCTTGGCTTGGCGGGGCGGGGCGGGGCAGAAATAAAAAAAAAAAAAAAAATAATAATAATAATAATAAGAGTTTATGACAAAAAAAATTCGGCATTAAAAGTAAAAATTCAATCTAATCAATGCATTTTATACCAGTAAAACATGTTAAATTATTATATCAAATTGCATAGTTCGAAGCTAAGAGTATCATTGCTTTAACAATACACAAATAATTGACTCATTCAGGAAAAAAAATAAAGGGCAGATTTTAACTCTTATGAGAATAATTTTGTGCAAGTATACACAGTGATCACATAGCACATGTAAGTGATATACATATAATATACTACAAACTGAATTTTACAAATTCAAGTGGAGAGAAAATAATTAGTTCAATAATATATGAATGCGTGCCAATAATCGAATATGATTCTGTAAATGGTCAAAAGCGTATGTGGTTGCACTAGAATCGCATTTTTATTCATTTATTAATTTAACGGCAAGAGCATTAACAAATCAGAAAACTAACGCTTTCACCAACACAATGTCGAGGGATTCCCTATGCATTAACTGGTTTTGTTGAGGCATTTTTTATCCCATGTTCTAAACCCCGTGTTTTAAAAACTCATTTTTTCCCCATACTCGTTTTCAATCATATATTTTTCAAATAAAATATACTCGTTTTCAATCATATATTTTTCAAATAAAATAATTTTATACGTAAAAAAAAAAAAAAAAAAAACCTTACCTTTTCCCTAAACGTTCTTAAAAAATCACTATTGCAAAAACTCATTTTTTTAAAATGAGGGTCAAATAGGGACTTAGTAAAAAAATCAGTTACCAACGACGATTACTGAATATTGATAGAACATGTTTCGTACAACCACCTTGGAATAAGTGCCAATCAGCATATTATTATTATTATTGGTATTTTTCACATTCAACTTAGGGTTGTTAAAAGGATTAAGTCAAATCACTCGACTCGTCTACCAACGAACTCAGCTCAACCTACCATGCGAACTAGCTCGCTCTTCCATGTTAGGTGAGTTGAGCACCAGCTGGCTTGTTTCACCAAAAGGGGGTTTAGGTCACCTCCTGAACTGGAACATTGATGGGGCTAGTTGGGCCAGCTCGCGAGTCAATTATTGTGAGCAGACGAGCAACTATTTTGTTGCTTGACTCGTATCCACGACTCACTAAGACATGAGTTGAATTAGCTTAGTTCACTCCACTTAGCACCTTTAGTTAAAGTCCAAGCACGTACTTTAAAAGTAATAAAAGAAAAATAACACGTGAAATGGAGTTGAAAATATAATGAAAACAATCAACTCAATTAGGTTTGTCGTAGAAAACAACCAACTAATCCCCATCTTGATGATGATGGATACTAGGCTCTACGAAAGTAGAAGTTAGCGAAACTACATAGAACCAAGAGTAACTATAAGTAAAAGAAAGTACGTCACGTCACGTCACATAACACTACACTTCCGAGTCCCTTTCATCACTATTCATTGTATATGTAAACTACTTATCACTTGTTGAACAATCATCCAATAGCAATAAATTTCAATACTTTCTTATCGAATTCTAGATTATGTATATTTTACATGTAACAAGATTGGATTTTGGACCAGTTTGTGATTCTTCCAATTGTGTAATCCATGTAATTTGATTCTTATAACCTTGGTTATAAACGTTAAACTCCCCGTCAGTGATTTATTCCCTAAGTTAAGGTTGTATTCACCCAAGCACATCTATAATAAAAGCTTTCATTATAAAATGCTTAAAGAAAGTTTGAAATGTTCGAACCCAAATCTTGTAACTTTTCTTGTTGGGATAGGATGCTATACAAGATCACAATCTCTAAGAAAGATCTTATCATGATTGGAATCAAAGTTTCCTACGTGGCGAGTTGTTAGTGGTGTTGTATCTTCTAATAAGATTCATGCTCACATATTACCATTCAAACTTTTCCTTTTTTGGTATAATTAATTAATTATATTTTTCAGACTTGGACTGAGTTTGTATCTTTTGATTTTCACATCACCTATTCTTTCAATCCCTTAGGGCTTGTTTGATAGGCCATTATTTTCCATGAAAAATGAAAAACAAATTTCAACTTTCATTTTTGCCTTATTTGATACACTTCTTTTTTTTCCATGAAATTCATTTTTTTGGTATGCCTCACACGGTCACATTTTCCTTGGTTTTGTGGAAAATCAATTTTCACCAATTTGGTGGAAATTGATTTTCCAGCCTTTTTTATGGCAATTGGGAAAAAAATTTACATACAATGGTAAAAAAATTTATCACTTTTATTGACAATTTTCATGCAAAACAAAGTCAAACGAATGATATTCAGTATGATAATTTTTTTTTGAATTTTTTTTTCAATTGGAACCAATTCTAGACCCAATGGTAAAAAAAATTATCACTTTAATGGATAATTTTCATGAAAAACGAAGTCAAACAGACACCAAACTTTCAACATTCTCCAGGTGAAAAATTATACTAATCAAACACAATTAATTACAATTCCCGGTAAAACAAATTTTAGGAATTCAATTCCCTTTAATTCATTTTATTTCCATCAAAATTCCAGATTTGCAATTAAACGGATTCTTAGTTCATGCACGTTTAATTGAGAATTAATTTTATAGAATATTCATTCTTTGATATGATAAATCTTAAAGCTTGTCAACTGTTATTTATTTTATTAAGTTAATGTTGCGGCAACAACAAATTAATTAAGTCTTTGCAAGAATATATTAAATGTGGACGAAAAAAATGTTCCACCCATCTCGATCCACACAGTGAACCGGACTCTAATAGAGCAGGAATTCCAAAGTTAGTCGGGTCATTAGGCCGGGAGGAAATAAGGAACATGGTCCTCCAATATTTATTTATAAATAAATTTAAACTAACATTATAAAAAATAAAATAGATCAAATGAGGAAACGAGTCGACAAATGGAAATCTTGTCATGCCTTCCTCGCGATAAGCGAGGATGGGATACTAAAAGGCAGGGAATGAAGAGTGCAGCTCATTGCCATCCCTAATCGCACAAGCAAGTAGCAATTGGAGGAAGAGTAGAAGCTGGAACTGCTAGAATTAGTACTTTTTTTTTTCAGGTACAGAGGGTCGGTCTCCTTTTTTAATGTCTAGCATGCTGATCGATCCTACTCTAGTCATAGCAAGACAACATGCAGAGCCCATGGACAAAATTAAAAACTTAGTAGGTGCAACTATCGTAGGTTTTTCAAATTTGATCCAATCTCCAAATTAAAAAACACTTGGTTCGAACTTATAATTAATAAGATAATTTCAAACAAATTTCATTAACGATCTAAACACGAGTTGAGTCTAATAACATTAGTTTCTTAAGCTAATTACTCTTTTAACTACAAATTATACTATATATAATATCATTTTGACTTTTCAAAAAACCTTTAATTGACTATATACCTAATAGCTCAATTTGTACTTAAACCCCTAATGATAATTAATCAATGTCGATAAAATATACCAAACTGCCTTAATTTTCATACACCTTTCTAATCTCGTAGTATATTCTACATTATCTTGTCAACTTTTAGTCGAATATTGCTAGATTACCGCGTATTAGCGCAAGAATCTCCAGCATAAAGAGATCTAACACAAAATATATTTATGTTGCACTCCAAATGTGAAGCAAGAACAAGCATTACAATGTCCTTTACTGAGAATATTTAGACAACATGAGCTGTTTAACAAGTAAAGTAGTAGATGTCTTACGTTTGATGTCACCAGACGGTGTTAATTAGTTAATTAATACTGTCATTAATATTGTTTATTTTGTTCAAGTGGTCCAAATGTCTACTTTCTATGTCTTGAATTGGTCAGTTTTTCTTTCATTAGAAAAGCTTGTGTAACTTCTTGGCTGCTTCATTAGTGATGCCTTTTCAGCTGTGCATGTTTGGTAAGTTTAGTCCCGTTTGTTTATCATTTTTCATCCATAAAAATGAAAAATATGACCGTTATCCATCACATCAACCCATCAATTTTGAATTTTTATCTCTTGTGTGGGACTCAATAACAGCTATATTTTTCATTCTCATTCTACAATAATCTAGAAACACTAGATATTATTGAGCAATATTATAAAGTTTTCGTTTGGCTCCATTTCCTGAAACTTATTTTCAAACACATGGAACCCGCAATTTTCATCAACTTTCATCAAAATATATTAAAAATCTTATTTTTAGCTAAATCAAATAGGAATTAAACGTAAATCGAGTAGTACATAACAAAAATATTTTTGAAGATAAGAAACTTCTCTAGCAGTTACCTTGTTCATAATACAATCCAAACCCAACACATTATAACATAGAGGTGGGCAGAAGTACCAAACTCAACTGGACCAAAATAGAACTTAACCTAAATCGACTGATTTAGTTCGATTCTGCTTAAGTTCGGAATGGATCCTTGGTATTATTATTAATATCGAGACTTCGTTGGTTCGGTTGTTCATGACTTTATTAAGCAAATTTTAAGACAATTGAGAACCAACTTACTTACTTCAAATAATTGGGGTCCAACTTTATACAAAGACAATTGGTTGGGGGTTATGAAATTTTCCTTTTAGACTAATTAGTCAAACAATATGACTTTTTTTACATAATGATGTTGTAATATTTTAAAGGGATAAATTAACTAAAATTTATGTATAGATTCCATAGCTTATTGGTAATTTATTAATTAAAAAATAAAAATATATTATTTAATAAAGTGTTAAATTGAGTCGTATATTAAATATGACGTTTGTTTGTGTTCCAATTAATAATTTTAAAACTTTGTAACTTTTGTAATGATTTTTTTTTTTTTTTTTTGGAATTCTATTATATATTTGGATGCTTTGGCTATGAATTTGTATCTATAGCTATGATAGCGTATTTAGAAGCTGAATCGACTATATTTCTTTTCGTCTTTCATTCGCTTCGCGATGATTTTGATGAATGAAAATGTTAATTGATTTTGCTTTCCAAAAAGCTTGAATTGCTATCACATAATTGCACAATGAATAAAACAAATATAATGAAAAACAAATTAAAATATGGCCTTATAGTCAATCATCTCATCTCTTTTTTTGCATTATCTAATTTGACTTAAGGTAAAATTTATTGATGGGAAATCTTATATTAAAGTCTTGCACATGGATCTTCATGATTTTTTTTCCCATCAAACCATCTAATCTTTCAATCATTTATCATTATTTTTTTGTCTTGTAGAAAGTCTTGCGTCCATTGTTTATTCATAAGTTGGAAAATCATTACCATTTAAAGATTTTCATGGTATATCACATTTCGTGTAATGGGTCTAGATTCCATGTGGTATAACTTCTTGAATTATGTAAGCATAAAATAATCAGACTTGAATCGATGATTTCCATCGCGTCAAGATGGCATTTTACTGCTCAATTATATCTCTTTCTTGTTCTATCGAAAAATAGAACTAACTATTCTAATTAAAGGGATTGAGCAACTCAACGTCATTATTCTTGAACAATAATTATTTGATTCGTAGCAATATTTAATACATATAGCCCACTTATGAAACCCGCCAATGCAGTTTATGAGAATTTTTACACTGATGATTACCTTATAAATTTTCAACATCTGAACATAAGAATGTCATTTAACGCATGTACATCTACACTCGACTTGAACTATGACAAGAGTTGTTTTAAATGTTAAATATTTGTGACTCGATTAATAAAATAAAATATCTTCTATCGCGATGATAAAATGTTTTTGTTGCTAAAGGTTTAATAGTGAGATGCATTATTAGAACATAATTAATATATACCTTGATTAGCATATCCTTCACTTCCTAACAAAGTTATCAATTCTGTTGTTTAAGATTGATGTAAGGGTGGGACCCTCATATATTCTCATAGCTTCTAATTTGTCTTATTTTTGTGTGCAAATCAGAATCTTCGCGATCTTAAATGTGCAAGTATCTCTGTCTGGTTGAACTTAACTACTATTGGATTTTTTTCAAATATAAGCAGCTTATAATTATGCAACAATTATAATCTCATTATCTGCATGTTTAGAAGTTAATTCAATCAACAGAAATAATGCATGGGAACAAGGATTCGTTATTGAAAAAAGATTAATCAATAAATTTATGCTAAGTAGTTTAATATAGTATTAGAGTGGATGACGACGCGCTAATGAAAATTTCATGCACAATCAGGGGCAGACCCAGCACTTGGCCAGCTCCTGCGGCCGCCCGTGCTGGGTTCGCCGGGAAGAAATGAAGAAGGTAGCCAGCGCTAGTGAATTTTTTTTTTCCTTTGTTATTTTGTGTCAGTGTTTGTGCTTTTTTTAAAACAATAAGGCCCAATGAATTGGGCTAATTTGCAACACATTAGCCACAAATAAAACAAAATCCAAGATTCCAAATCCCCAATTTCAAAATTAAAACTCAAACCGTAGAGGAGCTGAGGAGGGAGACGATCGGCGAATCAATTGGCTGCGCGAGTCCCTGCCATTGCGTGTCTGTGAATGTGAATTGCACTGCCCAGCTTCTTCGGCCGTCCGACGTTGTCTCAGCCAGTCCAGCTTCACTATTGTGCCAGTAACAGTAAGTTTGCTCTCCTCTTTTTTTTTTTTACGCATTTAGTTAATTTGTTTGATTTATTATTTATGTTTTATAAATTATGTTTATGGAATATGAATGTGTGTGTGAATTGAGCATGTAGACTGTAGTAGAGGTGTCAATCCGGGTGGTTCGAGCCGGGTCGACCCCCCAACATATGAGTCCGATAACGATCAGCGTGAAAAATAGCTCGCCCGCTACGAGTTCCGGTCGGTTCCAGGTCGCCCACAAATTTTGGACTAAAACGCAGACCCGCCCGCTGACCCATCAGGGTCGAGCCCATGCGGATCACGGCTCGCAGTTTGTTTCGATTTGGCCCGCATTATTATATAAATAAAATTATAGAAATATATAATTTTTCATATTTATAGCAAAAAATATTTTTTTATTAAATGTAAACTAAAAATTGAATAAAACGATAAATTCTTATTTATACCAAGAAATGTTACATGAATTATTTATAACTTTATAAAGTTAAATTTAATTTAAACAAATAACAACTACATGCATTTTTAATTACTATTATCAAATATTTATAGTATAAGTATATCTTAACTAGGTTGGCACCTACTTTTATTATAATTTATTGTTTAAGACTTTAAGTACATCCCAACTAGATTGGCACCTACTAAATCTTAACTATAATTTAGTTGTTCAAAAATTATATATTTTAATATTTATTTTCCAATCAATCTTCAGGAATTACAAGATTTTTGAAATTTTCAGCAACATCATCAATAATTTTATCTTGCATCATTCGATCCTCGAATATCTAATCTTTCACGCATATGAGAGCTTCCAAAATATCTTCTTTAAGTCTAGATCTTCTTTCGTCCAATACCCTGTTACCTGCACTAAAAGTAGACTCGGATGCCACTGTTGAGACTAGAGCTGTTAGTATATCTCGTGCCATTTTAGATAATATATTGTATGTCCGTTCATTTAATTTTCACCAACGTAAAATATCTAAATTATCCACTTCATCTTCAGGTATTAAACTATAATGATCACATCGATAATATCTTTCTAATTCAGCAGGTGTGGTATTTGGATTTGTAGTTGAAGTTGTAGATGAAGATGAAGAACCAATAACATTACGTTTCTTAGCTATTATGGAGAAAAAAGAAGATTTGCCCTTAAAAGTTGTACTAGAGTTTGTAGAAGAAGAAATATTTTCATTGTCACCATATTTAATAAAATAGTTGTTATACATTTCATTAATAAAAATATCCAATTGTCGATTTGTAATATTTATGTTAAAAACTAATGTTTCAGAAAGTGATTCTAAAGCAATGAATTCCAAACAACGTAATGGGAGGATCCATTACAACCACCACTGGAAAAATTAGTGGCATGTTTTCATAATATTTTTAAAATTTGTCCTCCATTGAGTGAATAATTTGACAGAAAAATGGATCGTCTCTAAATGATGAAAATTGTCCAGTAATTTCTACTAACTGTAAAAGTACAAGATTACTAGTTGGATAATAAACTCCAGAACTAACTTTTGTTACTTTATAGAAAGGTTTCAAAAATTTCATAATTTTAAATGCTTTTTTTCAGTCCGAATTAGTTATATAAAATTGATTTTGTTTTGAATTAACAAATGCATTAATAGCATTAGTACAGCCAACATACAATTTTAACATTAAAAAGGTTGAATTCCATCTATTAGGAACATCATCAACAAACTTTCCTCAATTCAAGATTTTTACAAATTTTTGCAAATTTTTGTTGTCCAGAATCTGAACAGGAAATATAATTAATAGATTCTCTAATTATACTCATTTGTGGTGTTATTAATTTTAAATCATCTTGCACAACTAAATTATATACATGACAAACACAACGCATGTGAAATAATTTAGAAACATATAAGGGTCTAACTGTTCTAATTAAAAGTTCAATGCATGCATTATTAGCACTTGCATTATCAAATGTAACACTAAATATTTTATCTAACACACCAAATTCATTAAAAACTTGTAATAAATTTTCATACAAACTTCCACCATTATGTTGATATTCAAATAAACGAAAAGCAATAATTCTCTTATTAAATACCCAATTGTTATCAATGAAATGTGCTGTAACACAAGCATATCCATTATGATTTCGTTCAAACCAACAATCAGACGTGAAACACATAATTTCATCAATTTTTTGAAGTACATTTTTTAAATTCTCAACCATTGTATAAAATAATTTCATAGAATCAGAACGAACAGTATTTCTACTTACGCTCCTTTAAGAAGGTTGAATGTACTTTTGCAAGAACTCTTCAAAATACTTATTTTCTGCAAATGTGAAGGGTATCTCACGAGCTGCTAAAAATTCCGACATCCCAACTCGTATTCGTTCCTGCGAATAAACAAATTAGTAAAAGTAACCGATCCACTAGTATTAGTAAAACCAGTGATTTGAGTTTGTCTAGAATTCAAATGTCCTGTTTCATTGAGATGTTTCTCTTTGTGTCTCCGTAGTGTGCCGGTGCCTTGATCATATCTCTAGACATAATCTTTTTTGCAGATGTTGCATACTGTTTTTCCATCCTTTTCATTTACTGTAAAAATTTGTCACACCTCTGATGTTTGTTTTTTTCCTTGAACTTTGAGATGATCCAACTTCTACAACATTATCATTTCTAAATTTATTGGGGGAGCAACTATCATTGAAAATAGGATTTTCAGAAGAAAAGTTGGAAGAATCCATAATATAGTAGTATTAAATAGTTTAGTAGTGAGAACTGAGAAGAAAGAAATATAATAGAGATGGATGATGATGATATTTGCAATTGTAATAACAAGTATAATTTTTTGGAAGGCTACAAGTGAGGTAAATATCGTTTCTTAACTGAAATTTATAGATGAAATATAGATTATTACCGTTATAAATAAAAATAATAATAATTAAACGTCCAGGCTACGCAATACAGGCGTAGCCTGCATCTGAAACATGTGCCAGCCTGCATGATAGAAAAAAAAATAAAAAAAAAAATTTATGGCATGCAGGCGTATGAACAACTCTCTCCCCCCTTTTTTTCAAAATTTTTTAGCTTAGTCCTTTTTTTTCACGGGTCAGCGGGTTAACCGCGGCCCGTGAAGGTGTAACCCGCGAAACCCACTGGTCACACCTCCTTGACCCGTGAACCGCTCGCTGGGGTCGCGGGTCATGGGTCGGTCCACTGTCCCGGGTCGATCCGGGCCGATTTTCGCGGGTCGGCCGGCCCATCCGTCTTGACACCTCTAAACTGTAGTTTTTAGATTATGAATTTTGTGAATTTAAAACTTGGGGATTTTGTGAATTCTAGAATCTAAGAATATTGGAGATTTTGTTGCTGAATGTTAATGTTTATGATTTATGAAAATTGAGAAACTGAGAATATTTAATATACGTAGACTGTGAAT
Source organism: Fraxinus americana (assembly GCA_035079005.1). Taxonomy (NCBI): domain Eukaryota; kingdom Viridiplantae; phylum Streptophyta; class Magnoliopsida; order Lamiales; family Oleaceae; genus Fraxinus; species Fraxinus americana. Next base: position 21,142,410 of record CM068726.1, read on the forward strand.
CTGATTTGCGTTAATGATAATGACAAATTGGATAATTTCTGAATTTGTGATTTATGAGTTCTGAGAAATGAGATTTTATGTTATATTATTGTCTGAGACTATAAGTTATGACTTATGAGTTATAATTTTGATTTGTGATTTGGGAATTTAGGTTTTTAGGAAATTAGGGATAAGTGAAAAAAATTAATGGAGAAAATGTTGAGCTCAATTAAACCATGTGTCGACTATTTTTTAATCAATTTTAATTGAAAAATAAATTGGAGCATTTTGCAGATTATGGAGCTATTTTTTCAACCGAAACGAAAGTCCAAACCTAGTTCTTCTTTGTCTAGTTGTGTATCTAGTCCCGCAACTGATTCTAGTCGAGCACAATAGTTATTAAATAACACAAAGAAGTTTCGGCCTCAATTTAATGTGGATGATCTTGTATCTGATTCACGGAAACACTCCCCTATCGAATCATACGATCATAATATCAGAGATGATGTTAGGATAAGATACTTGGAGAAAGGTCTTTGTCAACCATATGAACATGACTTTCCAAGAAGGAGGATAGTGAATGATAATAGGTGTTTTCGGAAAGAGTGGTTCTTTGAATTTCATTGTTTGGAGTACAGTTTAGAAAATGATGCGACGTGTTGTTTGCATTGCTACTTGTTCAAACCCGATAGAGGGGGTCAATGAGGTTGACATATATTCACTAAAATCGGCTTTAGGGATTGGAAGCACAAACAAACATTGAAAGATCATGTCGGTCTCTTTGATAGTGCTCATAATCAAGCTTTTGCAAAATGTATCAACTTGATAAATCAAAATTAGAGTATCTCTTATGTTATTTCTAGCCGAAGTAGTAGTCAACAAAAAAGTTATATGACGAGATTGACAGCAGTGCTAGATTGTATTAGATTCCTCTTGATGTAAGGATTGGCATTTCGTGGTCACGATGAATATAAAGAGTCTCTTAATAGAGGAAATCTAATTCAGCTACTAGACTGGTATGCAGCTCGTTGTGAGGATGTTAAAACAAGTATTATGCAGTAATGCTCCTGGAAATGATCAAATGACTTCACCAAAGATCCAAAAGGACTTGGTTAATTGTTGTGCCGTAGATACAAAAATGGCTATTATCAATGAGATAGGCGATTGTTTGTTTTCAAATTTAATCTAATCACCTCATTAATTGCTTTGGTCAGTCCAAGTTTCTATTTGTCAACCATGGTTCAAATTAAATTGTTACGAGTATTTTCTCAGAAAAAAAAGGCATAAGCTAATTTGCTCCCACCCAACCACTATATTTGCTGTGGATCTGGTGGAGATTGAGATATAGCTAGGAAGCTTGAAATGATGACAGAAGCCAACAGTTGTCGGCAGTGAGTAAAAACTATATATATCTTGCTAAAGAGAAGTTTTGATCTTGCTTACTCTACAGATTCAATCATTGGTTCCTCTACCTTTTTTTGTAAGAATGTTATCTCTTTGAGGGCCCCTTCTTTATACTATATAAGGCCTCTTCATTTAACAAAACGTCTCATCGATCATTAATTCAAGAACTTTTCTGCTCTTAGAATTCAAGAATTTTTTTCCTCTCATTTTTATACACAAGCAGCTCTTTTTGAAAGGAACTTGCAGAATTATACACTGTGATTATGGCAATTGAGATTGAAAAGCCTGCTGTGGGTTTATCAAAAGTTGCAGTTTCAGATACACATGGAGAAGATTCACCATATTTTGCAGGGTGGAAGGCATATGATGAAGACCCTTATGATGAATTGAGTAATCCTTCTGGAGTTATTCAGATGGGACTTGCAGAAAATCAAGTAATTTGGACGGCCATTTCACGTAAAGAAAAAAACGATTTTTTGGTATTTTTTGTTCTAAAGTTTTGTTAATTGTTGTACAGGTTTCATTTGATTTGCTGGAAAAGTACTTGGAAAAACATTCAGAAGCAACAAACTGGGGAAATAGAACTTCTGGCTTTAGAGATAACGCTTTATTTCAAGATTATCATGGACTTCAATCTTTCAGAAAGGTCAAAACTTTTATTCAATATACAAGTGCCTTATCGAGTACTGCCTAGTCGAGTATGTACGCAGATGAATTTCGCATGAACTTATTCACTCCTTGTGAAATTATACAGGCAATGGCATGCTTTATGGAACAAATAAGAGGGGGAAGAGCAAAATTCAATCATGATAGAGTTGTTATTACAGCCGGCGCAACCGCGGCTAATGAGCTATTGACTTTCATTCTAGCTGATCCTGGAGATGCCTTGCTTATTCCAACTCCATACTATCCAGGGTAAGAATATAATTACTCATATTTATATTATATACTAATCATGATTAAGGGACTAATTTCATTATGATTTCACAGTTTTGATAGAGACTTGAGGTGGAGAACAGGTGTTAAGATAGTTCCAGTTCATTGTGATAGTTCTAATAACTTTGAGATCACTCCTCAAGCTTTAGAAGCAGCATACAAAGAAGCTGAATCCATGAATATCAAAGTTAAAGGAGTTCTCATAACAAATCCATCAAATCCACTTGGAGCAACCGTTAAAAGATCCACCCTTGAAGAGATTCTTGAATTCGTGACGCGTAAAAACATCCATCTTATTTCTGATGAAATCTATTCGGGATCAACATTTTCTGGCGACGAATTTGTAAGCGTTGCAGAAGTTCTTGAAGCCCGGAACTACAAAGATTCTGAAAGAGTTCACATTGTTTATAGTCTGTCGAAAGATTTAGGCCTTCCGGGATTTAGGGTTGGAACAATATATTCATATAATGATAAAGTTGTCACAACTGCAAGAAGAATGTCCAGTTTCACCTTGATTTCTTCTCAAACACAACAGCTTTTGGCTTCAATGCTTTCCGACATGACATTCACAGAAAATTACATAAAGACAAATCGCGAAAGACTCAAGAAAAGGTACCAAATGATCATTGAAGGATTGAGAAACTCTGGGATCGAGTGTTTGAAGGGAAATGCTGGACTATTTTGCTGGATGAATCTAAGTCCACTATTGGAGGAGCCCACAAAAGAAAGTGAGTTAACTTTATGGAAATCAATGCTGCAAGAAGTGAAGTTAAATATTTCTCCTGGATCTTCTTGCCATTGTTCTGACCCTGGTTGGTTCCGAGTTTGCTTTGCAAATATTAGTGAGCAGACACTACAAGTTGCACTCACAAGAATACATGATTTTATGGACAGAAGAAAAGCTATGAAGACATCACTAGATTTCTCTTCACGCTGATTTTTTTTTTCTTTTTATTTTTTGTAATTCAGTTTTGGTTAAATTCTAGCCTTGAAGAATCAAGTTCAAGAGGCAAAGTATATTCTAAGAATGGTTTGTCAACAAATATTATAAATTCAGATTCGTTAATTGAAATTTTAGGCATTGTGTCAGACTTTTAATTATCATGTTTCTTGGAAATGTCAGGTCAGATCAGATTGGTTAGAGAACAAATGCCACAAGTTTTCTCTCCAGTACTTGTTTTCTTATGCATGAAATATCGTGTGTTTGACTATGCAATTGTTTTATTGAATTTAAAAATATATTTATGTTCAGTTCTTAGTTTGAACAGCAAGATTGGATTTGGAGGCTGTGAATTTAAAAATAAAACGTTTGTATCAATCTCTCGACCACAGGAGTATGTTGGTCTAAAATTAAAAGTAAGTCAAATTTACTTTAAGAAAAAATTATTTTCTTACATGATTAGATATGTTACTTGTTACTTCGTTATTCTATATTTTCTATTTCTCTGTCGACATCTCAATATTTCTCAAAAGAGCACAATGAAACAGACTATATTTTCAAGATAAGAAACTTGTTATTTTAAATTACACAAAAAAATGAATTATTGATTTAAAATTTACTTATAAGTAATTTTTTTGAGCTTAGCCAAGACATAAGATTAATTAGTTCACTAATTCAAAGCAGTTATTACTGCAGCATCCCATTTCTCCACTCTTATGGAGTACAGTTGCTTATAATGAGCCCATATATGAATGGGGTTCAAGCTGGCAAAAAGCTCAATCAGTATAGAATTCCATAGTCATATAAAGTCCCTTTCTACTGCCTATGATTTGAATTCATGGTTGCGTCTAAATTATTGGTGTTTTGGAATAATTATTTACACGTCATAAATATTTGTTTTTGGATTCAATGTGATGTAGACTCCCACTTTCGTAATCACCTATTTATAAAAATTTCACTATAAGTAAAAACTGAATTTGATCTTAACGTAGGGGAAATTTGTTAAAGATTCAGTATTAAAATAAAATTACCCCATATACAAACAGTTTAGTCTTTGACATTATTGTGTGCTTATTTCTTTTTATATCCACGCGACGTGAGACTTTACTCATAACATTCTTGAGAAAGATGGCAACACGTTAAGAACACGAATTTTAGAATTTTAACTGCTCATTTAAGTTTTAGATAGATTAATTACAGAAATTCAGCTAACTCCGATACTTATTCTTCTTGTAAAACTCTCCGGCCTAGAATACGATTAATCTGATATGGACTATGAGAAGTGTATAAAATATACTTATTCGGGGTCTAAAATAGCGATATTTGATAATTCTTCTGACAAAATATATCCTAAATTGTTGTATTTTATGTTATATTCATAAAACTCAATGGTTGAACAAAGAATCGAAAGAAAGAAGTGAAAAATGGTAAAAAATGGTAAAATCCAAAGTTTGAGAACCAAATTACAAATTCAATAGTTGATTCAGACCACAAGATGATATTTTGAAGATTGCCGGAGACAATTGAATGAAATTAGAACTCAAAAAGGAATTGAATATGATTAAAATCAATTTCCAATCGCAAAAGATATATTCTAGATTTTTAGTCAAACATTGAGATCCATTTTTGGTACAGTAAAAGTCCGAATTGGAAAATTTATATTTCTAGAAAGTTTGTAGCCCTTTGAGTTAGATTTCCAACGCACTTTAAATCACTTCAATAGGATTTCGTTAGAGAAAGTTATGGGCAAATTACATACTGCTATGCAGAGACAAAAAAATATGCGCGCGAAGACAACTTTCTTTATTCGATTAGAACTCTTTTGGAAACCAATTTAATTCAACCAATTTTCGACTTCTACAAATACTTAACAGTAGAATACATATTATGAGACCTTTCATATACATATTACACTTCAATATTCATCAATTATTATCATCAAATGAGGAAATTTCATAATTTTTGTGAGAAATTGAAGGGCATTTGTAAGAATTCAATTAAGTGAAGATTCAAACCTTATTTTTGGGCAAAGAAGAGAATGCGTAAGTGAAAATTCATCAAGAAACCATTGAAGAGATTCAAGATTTCAAGATTTATCTTCATCTTCTCAATTAATCAGAAATCCAGGTTATATCTTTTCACTTAAATATGATTTCCTTTAATTTCGATATGCTAAGTTGATTTTATACATTGCTATGATAAGATGAACCATTGTTATAATATTTTTAGTTTTTAATTAATTATTTTGACTTTAATTTATTTGAATTGTGTATGTTTATTATCGTTTTTATCGTTCTTTTCAATTGTTTGATCACCAATTGAATTGTTAGTGGATTTTATTGTTATCAATAGAGACAATAGGGTTTAAGCACATTATAACAAATATTGTAAGGATCGATAGAGGATAGAGATATACCTTTATACTTTATATGGTTTGAATATGTGTTCTAGTACTTATTAATGCATTTATCATATTTGCATCTTTATCAAAAGATAGAAGGGTCACATGAGGGGAATATATTTGATCGCTATCGAGAGAGGCTTTCAATTAAAATAGGAGAATTAACCAACATAAATGATTTCAAATTGTCACTTTAATTGTTACACTAAAAATAGAATAACAAGGGAGATTCGATATCTTAGCAATGCGTCTCACATATTTGAAAAACACATTTGCTTATTTTCATTAGTTTAATTGATAATTCAAGAATTAGTATACAAAAATCACAATATTTGTTTAATATTCAATTAAAGTTACAATTAATTTTAACTCGATCAAACACGTAGTCCTCATAGATTCGACACTCTATTCATCATTATATTATTTGACCACGATCTCGTACACTTTTGGATTTTCAAAGGATCAAGTTTTTGACGCCATTGCCGATAACTATGGTATTGGAAAAATATAATGATGTTATACATTTAGCAAAAAATTATGGTATTTTGTTTTCCATTAGATGTTATACACTTAGCAAAAAATTATGCATATAAAACTTATAACTATTGGAAAAAATATATAGTATAATTAAGTATAGAAACAAAAACAGCCACGAAAAGTATATGTTTGTAAGTGTGAAAATGCTCTTATATACAGAGAGACTTACAGTTGCTGACTCAAACTAAAATAATATCATACAGATTTAAGCATAAATATAAATATATAAAAAAAATATTTGTCTTAAGCATTAGTTACATTAAACTTAAAACACTTGATGGGTGAAAAAAATAATATTAAGAGATTTGATTCAAAGTTTATTTTCTAAACTTTGTGTTTGAAGGTCTCTCTATTCTTTTTTAAAAAAAAGACATGGCATAGATGACTAAGTGTTGATATTCTGCTAAAGAGATAATGAAGTTCAATCTAACCCTCATTTTTCTACATATTGAGGTAAGACATTATGTCACATTCATCTCGTACTCATAGAATCTCAAATTACATGTATTAGTTGCACCAGTATTTCATTTCTTTACCAAGACCCGATGCACGTATGTAGTAAAGATTAATTAATTAATGATAATACAATGCAGAATTTAGGACAAATCAAGGGTCTCTATCAGTATTAAAACCACAACACAACGAAAAATTCAATCATAGAGGAAAAAAGAATGACAAACGATCACATAATTTCATAAATTCCGTCGAATATCTTTTCAGCGTGTTCTAATAATACTGTACATTAAATTGATTTTAAAAAAACTAAAATAATCCACTTCATAGAAAATGTTTGTCTATCAGTACTGCATGATGTAGGAGGATTCTTCTGAAAATCATTGAGTTCCTTCAATATCCATTTTGGCGCCATAAATTTACCCTTTTTAACCATAAAAACTGAAGAAAAATGAAATTGAGAGAAATTGGTGTGAGTATGAAGGTCGAGTGTGAGGTGGGGTAGAAAAGAAAAATACGATTATGATTTTACGTTTAATAATTTAAACTTAATCGATAATATATTTATTCTTATCACATTTTAAGTTTTTTTAAAAAAAATTAAATCGATCCAAATGGATATTCATATCGTGAAATATCGAATCAAACGAAAAATTGTATGAAAATAAAGTTCGAAAAAAGGATATTGGAATGATGTTGTGATTGGAAAGAAACATAAGAATCACGACTTTACGTTTCACAATTAATGTAAAATTATTTTTGATATTTAAAATTTATCGATCATATATTTATCATGGCCGCACTTCAACATTTTCAATAAATTTTAAATCGCTTAAAACAGATGTTTGTAACTCAATATACTGAATATAAAAACTGAAGAAAAATGAAATTAAGAGAAATTGTTGTGAGTATGAAGGTCGAGTGTGAGGTGGGGTAGAAAAGAAAAATACGATTATGATTTTACGTTTAATAATTTAAACTTAATCGATAATATATTTATTCTTATCACATTTTAAGTTTTTTAAAAAAAATTTAAATCGATCCAAATGGATATTCATATCGTGAAATATCCAATCAAACGAAAAATTGTAGAAAAATAAAGTTCGAAAAAAGGATATTGGAATGAGGTTGTGATTGGAAAGAAATATAAACAATCACGACTTTACACAATTAATGTAAAATTATTTTTGATATTTAGAATTTATCAATCATATATTTATTATGATCGCACTTCAACATTTCCAATAAATTTTAAATCGCTTAAAACGGATGTTTGTAACTCAAAATATTGAATTAAACGTTAAAAAAAATTTCGGCTTAGACGGCATAGCCGAGCCAAGCCATAAAGCCATAAATACTGAAACAAATATTCATATCGTGAAATATTGAATCAAATGAAAAATTGTAGGAACATAAAGTTCGAAAAAATGACATTGGAATGAGTTGAGATTGAAAAGAAATATAAACAATCACGACTTTACACAATTAATGTAAAATTATTTTTGATATTTAAAATTTATCGATCATATGTTTATCATGACCACATTTCAACATTTTCAATAAATTTTAAATCTCTTAAAACGGATATTTGTAACTTAAAATACTGAATCAAAAAAAAAAAAAAAATGGCTTAGCCGAATCGAGCCGAGCCGTCAAGCCATCTGGCTCGGCTCGGCTCGGCTCGGCTTGTGAACAGCAACTGAAATCTTGCTCTTTTATATTTAGTTAGATATTGATCTTTTCAATGTTGGGAATAGATGTTTGCAAGTCCTCTTTATCCTATATTCTGTTAAGAAACTATTGTTGAACTTACATGGCTCCTATCTTCGTACATTGCATGATTAAGACAACTCAATGTCTCTCTCTTTATGTATCAATCAAGTCATCGGGTGGAGAAAATACAAATGATAGAATCTTTTAATAGAAGCACAAAATAAGAGAGTACTTTTAATTTTTATTGGATGTGGAATTCAAATCAATTTCGTTAAAAACCCAATACTAATAAATTATTATCATTGGTGAAGGGGAAAAAAAGATAAAAAGAACCATTCACACTTCGATTAGTATTCCAAATATTCTATATCATATTGACTCGAGAAACATACTTGAAAAGAAAATATTAAATGAAGTTCTTGACAAGGATCGGCATTCTTTTGTGGGATAGAGAAAATAAAATAAATAAATACAAAAAAAAAAATTTAAAAATACGTAAATCCTCAATCCAGACCGAGATAATAAGTTAATTCTTGATAACATTAAGAAAGTAATAAAATTGTCGACCTAAGGTCGAAATATTGATGACTCATGTTGAGGAGAAAAAAAACTAATGTTAAAAAAACTATAAAGTATATTATGAACACAAATAAAAAAAATTAAAAAATTATAACAATAATTACAACAATGAGAATAATGTATTTACCTTTTACATCAAAAGTTAAATGATTCGATTGTTTGGTATGGATTTCGAAAGTACTATGTGAAATCTTTAAACTTTTTCCTCTTCCTCTATCCATGCAGAGAAGGAAAAAATCTTTGAAAAGTAGATTTTTATGGCCCACTAAAGAATTTGTAATAAAAACAAAGGAAGGCGAGTTATTCTTTCTCTTATCACTTAGCAGTCGTGTGAAACGATAGTCTCATGCACGGTGCAATGAACACGCTTGCTAAATAGTCATGCATTATTACTGGAACTTTAAATTCTCTAGAAAAAAACCACTCTTTTGGTCATTTCTTTGCAGTTTCCCGCAATAGCATTCAAGTAATGCCCTTTGATTTCATTTGTTACAACCTGTGCCAACTATTTTCTCCCTCTAACCAATGTTAATAATTTATTAGAATTAGGTTTTTAATTTAAAGTAATATTTAACGTTAATTCATATAGCCCCTCTAAATAAACGAGATTCAACCCAACTAATAGCTAGATAAGGGTATAATATGCAAATTAAAAATTAATTGTTGACCCCAAAAAATGAGTTCAACAGATACCGGGCCCACTCTTGCCACGTCAAGTACGGGTCTGACACGTTTCTACTGGAATGTAATCGATAGTTTTTTCTGTTCATGACCGTGGGAGGTACTTTCTGGCGAGAGACAAAAATGTTAATATATCAAAGAAATCACACTAACAATGATCCCTGAGTTTTTATGCTTTATGGACAAATTCTTCTTTTGTAATGGAATATGTGGAACGATAGATATGATGTGAATCAGAATGTTTTTATTTTTGATAGCTCTAAGGTTTTTTCTCTTTTTTCTTAACTCAAAGAATCCTCTCCCTCCATGAACACAGAAATGAATCATTTATACAATTCTGGCAAATGTGGTGACCGTTAGATCAGATCCACGTGGAGGCATATCCTAAACTGAGGCTTTACGTCGCTGTCTAATCAACGCATTTAATGTTTTGACTCAAGGTCAGCCACTCTAGTAACAGGCTGACACTATTTACAACTGCACACTTATTGTAGGCGTCCCATTAATCAATCCAAGAAGATCTTCGAATCTGCTGAGGCATCGTCGAGTTTATGACCCTCGGAGGACACTAGAAAGACCTCGGATCACGTATTGCCTTGCCTTTGAGGAAGTACCTCAGGCCGAGGCTACATTATGAGAAGATACTTGTTTTCTGGAAAAATGGCCTCGGACCTCTTCCCTCGTGGGATTCCTGACCCAATGGATGCCCTTTTCACTCCTTTCTGATCATCCCTACACGTGGCTTGCCACGTGGCCAATCTTTTTCGACCTCGAAATCGGGGGATAACAGTAGTCCCCCAAATCTAGGCATGACTATTTATGTAATGCATGGACTTGAAAGTAACATTGAGATAGAGCTTCAGATAATAAGAGACTTTCCTAATCCTTCGGAGATAAGATGCTCTCTTCGAGGCTCAGAAATAAGGTGCTCTGTTAGAGTTTCAGAAAATAAGTCGCTCTCCTAGAACTTCAAAAATCAGATGCTCTCTTCGAGCCTCAGAAAATAAAGTGCTCTCTTAGAGCCTCAGAAAATAAAGGTGCTCTCTTAGAGCTTCAGAAAATAAAGGTGCTCTCTTAGAGCTTCAGAAAATAAGTTGCTCTCTTAGAGCTTCGAAAATAAGATGTTCTCTTCGAGCTTCAGATATAAGGTGCTCTCTTAGAGCTTCCGTGACAAGATCCCTTCCTTTAAGGTGCGTCCACAGATTTGGACTATAATGAGGAGTGAAACTATGAGTAGCTTCGAATCAAAGGTCATCATGATTTATTATTTTTCTCAACAAATGCGATACTTACGAGGCGTTTTAATTATGGAGCCTCAATGATTTGATGTCGTGATACCTTCCCAAGAAGATAGCTGGGCTATTTCAACTTCCAATACACGCACGAGCTGCCGCATTGAATGAGTAATAACGATCATTTCCCACGTCCTTCCACAAGGTTTCAGATGCGTGAGGGCGCATGTGAGGCACGTTCAAATCTTGCCCCTTGAAGACAAAACGTCAGATGTCGTGGATGGCCTAAATTATAAATCTGATGATCAACGGTTGGATGGCCCGGATCGAGATCCAATGGCTAGGGTTGCACGAACCTTGCGTATAAAAGGGCCATAACCTTTGAGAAAATTTTCTTCTACTCTTGGCACGAATTCTCGCACTCTTTCCTCTCAAGTTTCTTAATCTTTCAAGCTTTTCTGTCTTCAAACCTTCTGTGCTCTTTATTTCCCTCCATTCGCGTTTCCGTGACTTCTTCGACTAGTAAGTAACTTATTTTTTTCGAATTTTCTTTGGCATTTTTCTCATTCATGGCTCCTTCTGGGGATGACATAGACGTGACCAAAGTAGGTTGCGAATTAGGATTCCAAATAACTAGTACGATCGACCTTAGGAGGTCCATGGAGGCAGGCCGAGGCGCCTGTATATCTGGGAGTGTTGTACAGGGTGATGATGGTGTGGGCTGGGGACAGCCAAAATCCCTTCCTGCATCGACCCGACCCAACTGGCCATCCTTAGAGAGAAGTATAGGATCCCCTACAACATCGAGCTCCTTTCCCTTTCCTATGATGAGCGAGCCTGCTTCCCTAGGCAGGGGTGTGCCGCCATCAGTGAGTACTTTCTTAAGGCAGGCCTTCGCCTTCCCCTTCACCCCTTTTTTCGAGCCGTTCTCGGTGATATGGGTTGGCCCCCACTCAATTGGCCTCCAATGGTTGGGCCCAACTAGTGGGTTCATACTTTTTGTGGAAGCAAGTTTCCTTAGGCGAGGATATGCCCCTCCATGTTTTCCAAACAATTTATCAGCCTAGGTCTTTAGGAAATGGGGACTCGAAAGGGTGGTATTCTTTGTGCCCATGGGGGGGGGGGGGCATTCGCCTTTCTTACTGGGTCTTCCTACCTCTATTAAGGGGTGGAAGGAAATGTGGTTCTGGGTTCGGGAGAAGTGGCAGGAGTGTGAGGGTGACATTGTCCCCTACATCAAGGTTCCAATCTCCTACTCCGAACCCAGTGAGTTTTTTGTCATTCTTTTCAATACCACCTTTTTTATTTCGAACCTGCTTCTAACTCGTAATCATTCTCTTTGTAGGGTCGGTTGAGCGTTTCAACTTTAACAAGAGTGATTGAGACATCTTGTCCGAGATCTACCGTCGGCCCTTTCCAGAATGCGATTTCAGCCGTTTGGTGGTCCCCCAGCGATTGTACGAGGACTTCTGTTTGATGGCTCGACGTGGTAAGGTCCCTACACTTGACAAATTGTATTGACTCATTACTATTTTACCTGACCTCCATGTTTTGTTGAACTGTAGGCGATTTCGAGAAAAGGAAAATCCCCACTCCTGATATGGCCACAATCTTGGTCGCCACCTCTATTGCCGGCCGCAAAGGCATGAAATCCTCATCTGCTGGAGGAAAGCAGATGAAGGATAAAATAGAGAGGGTCAGCAAGGAAGCTGCCCCTCAAGAAGAAGGGCATCTTCCTCTTGGAGATAGGGGAAAAAAGGTGGTTGTTGAGGAACCCAAGAAGAAGTTCAGGGTGTCCACCACCGGGGTGGGTAGTTCCAATGACGTCCCTTCCCCTCGCTCCGAAGTCCCTGCGGGGCAGAAATTATTGGCAGCGTCCATAGCTGCGGCTACGGGGTTTCAGAAACGGGCAGCCTCCTCTGAGCCCAAAGATCAAGAGCCTGCAAAGAAGCCCAATACTTCTAGCGATGCTACTTCGGATCGCACTCAGGGCAAACCTCCACTGGCCAGGATAACTGATGAGCTAGAGCCTGAGGCTATATCCCTTCTGCCTCTGGAGATTCATATGGCCATGACGACGTTCTACCAGTTCTGGACTTCAAAATGGCAAAACTTTGTCGAGACGAGTGATGCTGTGGACGTCGTTGCCACTATGGTGGCCCAGGCGTCGAGGTCTTTTGGCATGGCCATGGAGGTGGAGGCTCTCTTCAAAACCCTCCAGAAGAAGAATCGGGATTTTGTTGGAAAAGCTTCCCAGGCTGAGGAAGCGTTAAACAAGGTCAAAGCCGAGGCTGACGCATTGAAAAAGAAAGAAGCTGAGGAGTCAGTGAAACTTGCTTCTGTGTTGGCAGAAATTGAGGCTTTGAAGAAGGAGGTCCACTTATCTCAAAGTGAAGTGGCCTCGTTCAGGAAGCGGGTGGAGACGTCTGATGCCCACCAAAAAATAACTGCTGAGGCCCTTGAGAAGGCCAACAATGAAAAGAACGCATTGGCCGAAGAGGTGGGGGAGCTGACCTCCCAGGTGGCAAAATTGCAAGAGGAAGTTGAGGGGGCTTGTCGTGAGGTTGATCGTGCTAGTGAGGAGGCAGAGGATCACTTTCTGGCCAACTTCCACTTACCAGAGAAATACCAACAATTTGGTTTGTATTGGAGGCGGTATGCTTACACTGAGGTTATTGAGTGGATTGAGGTGCATACCCGACATGATACCTCTGAGCTTAGGGCTGAATTTCTCGAGGATGGGCCAGAAGAATCCGAACCTCCAACTCCTGCAGAAGAGCCTCACATCATTGAACTTGACGAGGACGCGGCAGAAGAAGTCCCCCCGGATGCCATTGTACCTTTTGTGGGTGCTCAACCTCCTTCCTTTGATAGCTGAAACTTTTTGAATGTAATTCTTTATTTTTGCTAAGTGTAGTGACCTCGGCCCATTATGTAATTTTCTTTCTACTGAATTTTAGTGTTGTTTCGTTTTCAACTTCTGCGATTTATCTACTCGTTTTGTGCTATTCTGAGATGCAAACTGTAAACGTTTGAATATCTTTAGTTTTGTAGGATCAAGTGGGGGCTCTTAGCCTTTTAATTAACTCGTAGCACTTAACCAAATGACTTCAAGGCTTTTAGCCTTTATCAAGTTTAGATACGTCAAAGCTCTTAGCCTTTATCAAATTTTACTAAATCAAGGTTCTTAACCTTTGTCAAATTTTACTAAGTCCAGGCTCTTAGCCAATTGACTCCGATGCTCTTAGCCTTTATCAAATTTGGATAAATCGAGGCTCTTAGCCTTGCAAATAATGTTTGTACCGTTCCGAGGCTCTTAGCCTTTGAAACAATATTTAAATAACTTGAGGCTGTTAGCCATTGGGATAACATTTAAACGAACCGAGGCTCTTAGCCTTGCAAATAATGTTTATAACGTTCCGAGGCTCTTAGACTTTGAAACAACATAAAAATAACTTGAGGCTCTTAGCCATTGAGATAACATTTAAACGAACCGAGGCTCTTAGCCTTGCAAATAATGTTTATAACGTTCCGAGGCTGTTAGCCTTTGAAAGAACATAAAAATAACTTGAGGCTCTTAGCCATTGATTTATACAAAATAAACGATCCATGGGAGGCTCTTAGCCTTACATTCATACAACACAAAACGTCCCGTACAAGTTTTTATTACCGGTAGTACCTATGTAGGTGTTCCACGTTCTAAGGATGAGGATGTACCTTTCCACCCATATCTTTGATTTTATATGTCCCTGGTCGAACTTCTTTACATATGTGGTAAGGACCCTCCCAATTCGGGCCGAGGATTCCTGACCTATGTTCTTTAGAAGGTGGGAACACCCTTCGAAGAACCAAGTCATTCAGCCAGAATGTTTTCTTCTTTACTTTTGAGTTGTAATATCTGGTCATCTTTCGTTGGTACATGACCATCTTCACCTGAGATTCGTCCCTCCTCTCTTCAAGAAGGTCGAATCCAAAGCATCTTGCCTCATCATTGTTTGTTTCATGGTAATGCATTCGCCTGGGCGACGGAAGACCTACTTCAACTGGACTCATAGCCTCTGCCCCATAGGTCATTGAGAAAGGGGTTTCACATGTCGCAGTTCGACTTGTAGTCCTGATTGCCTAAAGCACTTGAGGCAATTCTTCTACCCACGCCCCCTTTGATGCATCGAGCTTCATTTCAGGGTATACTTGATCGTTTTATTCACAGCTTCAACCTACCCATTAGCTTGGGGGTGATGTGGAGAAGAAAAATGCTTCTTAATTCCCAGTTCTTTACACATTTCCCTGACCTTCTTGTTATCGAACTGCTTACCATTGTCTGTAACGATAGAATGGGGAATCCCGAACCTGCAGATGATGTTTTTCCAGAGAAACTTGGAAGTATTTGCCTCAGTTATTTTCGCGAGAGGTTCGGCCTTTACCCATTTTGTGAAGTAATCGATTGCAACAATTGCGAAGCTGGAATTCCCTTTTCCCTTGGGAAGGGGTCCAATTAGGTCAACTCCCCACTTAGCAAACGGCCAAGGGCTAGATACCACATTTAACTCTTGTGAGGGTTGTCTCTGGACCGTGGCAAAACGCTGACATCTATCGCATTTTTTGACGAACTGCTGTGCATCCTTTTTTAGGGTGGGCCAGTAATATCCTTTCCTGAGCATTTTTTGCGCCAAAGACCAGCCTCCTGCGTGGTTGCCACAAACACCTTTGTGGATTTCTCTAAGCACGTAGTCTGCTTGCTCCCCTCCAATACACCTTAGCAGGGGCATCGAAAAGCCGTGTTTGTACAAGACATCGTCTTGTAGGACAAAGTGGGCAGCTTTTTTTCGGAGTTTCTGAGCTTCTTCTTTTCCCAAGGGTACTGTGGTCTGGTCTTTTAGGTAGGACATGATGGGCTTCATCCAGGGAGGGGTATCTTCTGTCTACATGACTGTTTCGCCGACCTCTATGGAAGGTCTCATGAGGTGTTCAATTGGGACTACATTGAGTACTTCGGAATCTTTGCTACTTGCTAGCTTCGCCAGTGCATCATCATGGGAGTTGTAAGACCTTGGTATTTGCATCAATTCAAACCTTTCAAATGAAGGGACGAAGCTCATTACCAGTTTCAGGTAAGCTGCCACGGGCTTGTCTTTGGCAGAAAAATTTCCATGTACTTGACTAACAACGAGCTGGGAGTCGCTGTTGACTATGAGCCTCTTTACTTGCATTTATCTTGCCAAGCGTAGGCCTGCTAGCAGGGCCTCATATTCGGCTGCGTTATTGGTTGCCCTGAAGCCCAACCTTACCGCACAATTGAGCTTATGTCTTTCTGAACTGGTCAATACGATCCTTGTTCCTGAGTCTGTATCGCCAGCCGATCCATCGACCGAGAGCCTCCAAATCTGAGGTTCCAAAGGCTCCATTTCTACTTCAATGTTGGGGACAGGTGTGAATTCAGCCACAAAGTCAGCTAAGGTCTGTCCCTTTATGGCTAGCTTGGGTTTGTAATGGATGTCAAACTCGCTGAGTTCCACTGGCCATTTGAGTAATCTCCCTGAGGCGTCTACTTTTTTAAGGGGATAATTGGTTAACACATGGATGATGTGTGCCTGAAAGTAGGGCCTCAGCTTCCTTGACGCTGTTACCAGGGAGAGAGCTAGTTTTTCCATATCAGGGTACCGAGTTTTAGCCGCTAGAAGTGCTTTGCTCACATAGTAGACTGGTAATTGATGACCACCTTCTTCTCTTATCAAGACCGAACTCAAGGATCCAGAGGTTACTGACAGGTACAAGTATAATAGTTCATGGTCTTTTAGTTTAGAGATGAGATGCGATTGTCCCAGATGTTTTTTCAACTCTTGTAAGGCCACCTCGCTTTCCTCGGTCCATTGGAATTTATTTCCCCCTTTGAGAATTTTGAAGAAAGGTTGGCACTTGTCTGTTGCTTTTGATATGAAGCGACTTAAGGCTGCAACTCGTCCGGTGAGGCTTTGCACCTCTTTCGGTTTTTGAGGAGATCTCATTTCAACCAAAGCTTTGACCTTTTCAGGGTTAGCTTCGATCCCCCTCTGATTGACAATATAGCCTAAGAATTTTCCTGATGATACCCCAAATGCACATTTCAGAGGATTGAGCTTCATTTGGTATTTTCGTAGAATTTGAAACATTTCACAGAGGTGGATGATGTGATCGTTCGCCCTTAAACTTTTTACCAACATGTCATCCACATAGACTTCCATGGTTCTGCCGATGAGGTCGACGAAAATTTTGTTCACCAGCCCTGATAGGTTGCCCCGACATTTTTCAAACCGAAGGGCATAGCCCTATAACAATATAGTCCTTTGTCTGTGACAAAGGAAGTGTGTTCCTCATCAGGTGGAAACATAGCCTGAATAGGCATCCATGAAGCTAAGTAGTTCGTGTCCTGCAGTCGAGTCCACGAGCTGATCTATCCTAGGAACTGGGAAGCTATCCTTGGGGCAAGCCTGATTTAGATTTGAGAAGTCTATGCAGACCCTCCACTTCCCATTGTGTTTTTTGACCAGCATCGGATTGGAAACCCACTTCGGATATATTGACTCTCTAACAAAACCATTGTCGATGAATTTCTTAACTTCCTCTTTGAGGGCCTCGTATATCTCTGGATTGAGGGCTCTTCACTTTTGTCGATGTGGTGTAGCTTTGGGATCGATGTTTAAGTGGTGGCAACTATCCCTAGGGTCAATGCCTACTATGTCGCCATGTTTCCAGGCGAAGACATCGAGGTTCTTTACCAAAAAATTTTTTAGCTCCTCCTTTACCTTAGGTGGTAACTTACTCCCCACCTGCAGGCGTTTAGATTGGTCCATAGGATCAATGGGGAAGGTTTCTAGCTCTTCCATTGGGGCTTGCAATCGATTATGCGGGGATCTAATTCCTCCAGATAAGTCATTTCTTCAACAGTTGCCCCTTTTTTAGGGATCCGTATGGTATCGACGGGTCCGCCTTCTTCAGGGGCCTCGGTCATGAGGACATCTCTTTGCATTGGCACAGTCCCTTGTTCAGGGAGATCTTCCATGTCGACGTCGTTAAAGATAACGTTGGTGGTCCTTGGTTCTGCCTTTCTCAAGGAGTTGGAGTAGCATTCCCTAGAACCTCGTTGGTCTCCTCGGACTGTAGCCACTCTGCTATCGTTAGGGAACTTCATGCATAGGTGGTGAATTGAGGTTACAGCACATAATTCCTTCAGTGCGGGTCTTCCCAACACTCCATGGTATGCAGACCTATTGTCGACTACAAGGAATTCCATGAAGTTCCTGGTCACTTGTCGTTCGGCCCCCATTTCTATTGTCAAGGTGATCTTCCTCCTCAGAATGATGCTATCTCCCGTAAATCCAAACAAAGGGGAGTTTACTGGGGACAACTCATGATCAACTTCCATTTGGTCAAAAGGGGTACCAAAGATGATGTTGACCAAGCTTCCGTTGTCTACCAACATCCTCTTCAGGCCATTGCGAGCAATGACAGCTCTAACTACCAATGCATCACAGTGGGGATAATGCACCCCCAATGCATCTTCCTATGTGAAAGTGATTGGAGACGAAGACCTACCCGTAGATTGATTCACTATGTAACTTGACATGGCTGGATCAGTTGCTTCCCTGGCATAGTTCTTTTGAGAATTCCTCGAATCTCCTCCCATGTGAGGACCACCAATGATAGTGTCAATCTCCCGAACAGGTTCGTTGCTTGGTTGAGGTCCTCTTCCCTGCCTCTGGCTTTCCCTGGGTTCTTCGACATTGCCCTCCCTTCTTTGGGGGTGATCATTGTGGTTAGACCAATGTCGTTCATTGTTTCTAGGGGTCAATTGAGCTTGTAAGGGGCATTCCTGGAGGGATGCTTTCCCCTTGTTTGGTTTTGATTTCGGGAGTGTCTTGCGACATCCCAACAGTTTTCTGTGCGGTGACCATGTGATTGGTGGTAGGAACAGTAGTTGGGGGCTTCATCTTTATCTCTAGGTTCAGCTCCTCGCCCCCTACCTTGACCCTTTTGTGGCGGTCTTTGGTAAGGTTGACGCTGATGCATTTCAGCATCAGGATTCACTTCCTCGTAGGCTAAAGTTGGTACGGCATTGAGCGTGGCTGCGGCGAGCTCCTGTCCATGATTCAACGGGGCCTGATGGTCCATTAAATGAGAAGTTGGGTCTTTTCCTCTTTGCATTTGAGGAGGTGGGAGACCTCGACTTGCTCTGTTCCTGTGATCCTTTAATTCTTCATTCAGGATTTCTCGCCTTATCATTTCTAAAAGAGCGTCATAAGTGGTTGGATACTTGTTCTGTACGTCCCTTCAGAAGAGGGAATTCATGTCTAACCCTCTCCTCAAGGCGGTTAATGCTTCCCTATCTGTGACTTGTACAAAATACGTCATTTCGTCTGTGAAACGGGACAAGAAGGTTTTTAGTGCCTCACCCCTTTGCTGTCTCATGTCCTGCAGTCGTTGGATTGGTCTATCCCCCTCCTTGCTCGTTGCGAAGTGTTTTAAGAACGTTTTCTTCAGGTCAGGCCAACTTCGGATGCTTCCTTTAGGTAGCCTTGTGTAGCAGACTTCAGCGCCTCCACTTAACGTTAGGTGAAAAGCTCTGCATTTCGTTGTTGGGGTGGCCCCTTTCAGATTCATGTGTGTTTTGTAATTATTTACATGTTTTGCAGGGTCACCCCTCCCATCATACTTTGGGATCTTAGGGAGGGCGAAGTGGTTCAGCATGGGGACATTTCTTATTACTTCTGAGAAGGGGGACTGCTCATCATCGTCATCTAGGTCGCAGGATCTTTGGGGTTCGTCTGAATCTCTATCTTCAACCTCGAGGGGTTGGGGACGAGGTGGCGAGGCCGCTGCCTCTTTCCTAGCCTGGCTCCTCCTTTCCCACCTATTTCTAGGGGGTGAGGCTAGTGATTCGTCGTAGCATGCTGGCTGGCCCTTATGATGGTCTGGTCGCCATCCCCCGTTTGGATGAGAATAGGCTTGCCTATTTCTAGGTGCTTGGGGGGAGAGGTTTTGCCTATTTCTAGGTGGCTCCGAGCCTATTCTGTCGAAAACACTTCCGGACCTACAGGGTCGGTCTCTTGGCTCATGATTCGGAAGGTGGTCAAACGGTGCTCCGTACGGTTTCTCTGAGGAGTAATCAACGGATGTTTCCCTTTCTGCCTCTCTTTCTTGAGGGGCTTCCATCCCAGTATACGGGGTCCTAGCCGCTTGGCTTTGAACTTCTTCCTCTTGATAATACCTTTGTGCCTCAGGAAGGATGTCATCTGGGGCCGTATACGGGGGGACCTGATATCCCTGCCATTGCATGCTCGCTAGCATTTCTTGCATGGCCAAGTTCTGTTGGGTAATGTTTCTCATGTTGGCGGCCATGGTGGCCATTTCCTTCGTAAGTCTAGCCGCCACCCTGCCTCCGTCTCTAGATCCTCCTCGTCTGCGTGTCGGAGGTCGTGGGCGTGGAGCTGGGGAAGCGTTTGAGGGTTCCCCTTCTTCAGGGTGTTCCCTCGTCCTTCTTGGGGCATGGTCGTCGATTGAACTCATGATTTATAAAGCTTTCCTTTTGTTCAAAGTCCTGATCCTCCTTTCGTTCCTCTCTTTCAAGGATGCTCCCCTTTATAAGGGTTCGGATTCTGCACCAAAGCAAAACTCCAAAGTTGTAACTCGGCTTTTCTGTTCACGTGTTTTCGTGGTTAACCTTATAGTTTCCCACAGACGGCGCCAATCTGTTGACCCCAAAAAATGAGCTCAACAGATACCGGGCCCACTCTTGCCACGTCAAGTACGGGTCCGACACGTTTCTACCGGAATGTAATCGGTAGTTTTTTCTATTCATGAACATGGGAGGCACTTTCTGGCGAGAGACAAAAATGTTTGGACTCCGGTAGTGATATATCAAAGAAATCACACTAACAATGATCCTTGGGTTTTTATGCTTTATGGACAAATTCTTCTTTTGTAATGGAATATGTGGAAGGATAGATATGATGTGAATCAGAATGTTTTTATTTTTGATAGCTCTAAGGTTTTTTCTCTTTTTTCTTAACTCAAAGAATCCTCTCCCTCCATGAACAAATAAATGAATCATTTATACAATTCTGCCAAACGTGGTGACCGTTAGATCAGATCCACGTAGAGGCATATCCTAAACTGAGGCTTCACGTCGCTGTCTAATCAACGCATTTAATGTTTTGACTAAAGGTCAGCCACTCTAGTAACAGGCTGACACTATTTACAATTGCACGCTTTATTGTAGGCGTCCCATTAATCAGTCCAAGAAGATCTTCGAATCTGCTGAGGCATCATCAAGTTTATGACCCTCGGAGGACACTAGAAAGACCTCGGATCACGTATTGCCTTGCCTTTGAGGAAGTACCTCAGGCCGAGGCTACGTTATGAGAAGATACTTGTTCTCTGGAAAAATGGTCTCGGACCTCTTCTCTCGTGGGATTCCTGACCCAATGGACGCCCTTTTCACTCCTTTCTGATCATTCCTACACGTGGCTTGCAACGTGGCCAATCTTTTTCGACCTCGAAATCGGGGGATAACATTAATGAATAATAACTTGAAACAAGTCACAAATTATTATATCTAAATGAATTAAAATCTGTTTAAACTCTACCAATCAATCAAGCACAAATAACCAACATCAAGATTTGGTAACGAAAACAAAAAGCATTGAAGAACTCTTAAAGAGAAAAAACCCTCGGGCACCTCGTGCTGGTAAAAGATCCATTAAAAAAAGATTGAATTTAAAGAATTGGTATAGACACAACTAAATTTTAGTAGGTCCTGACCCCTCAATCCATACACCGAAGAACTCCACAGTTGTGCGTTCCAACACTAGCTACATAACCTTTGAACATTTTTTTCCTCGTGAATCATCAAGAACGAACTCGTTCTTCACTAACTGGAACTCCGATCATATCTCTAGATTTCAGAATTCTTAAAGATATTTGGTAGAGATTTATTGGTCTTTTAATCTTTTTGATTTTTGATGTTTTGATCTTGTGGTTGAAGCAAGAGAAATTTGGAATGAGTAATTCATCTTCAACAATGTGTACTCT